>OY728132.1:596778955-597239082 GCA_963277665.1 Viscum album | reverse complement strand
ACAACATGAGAATCAATGAAGGAATACAATGAACCAGTATCAAACAGTACTTGCATAAAGGTAGAATTCCAAATAATTGTACCTCTCACCATAGATAGTCTAGTATAATCATCCACAATAATTTACTTAGTTCCATACAGTTTCTTCATCACTACACTCTACTATTTATTGCCTTGCTGAGATTTCCCTTGTTGAGGAGTTATAGTATTCTGAGAATCACCATGGATAACTTTGTTCTGCTGACGAGACTGATTCTTCTAGCCTCGTCCTATCAAATCATATGATGCTTGTGACGCCTGAGAAGTGTCTTGAGCACCTGACCTCAGAGCACTACGAAAAAAGATCTCAAGGTGTCCCATATTGTTGCAATTATGGAATTCTATTGGTTGTTCTATACATTCCTACATTATATGGTCAAAGGAACCACATTGGTAGAATTTCGATTGGATCTTTGGTCATAGAGGAAGATTTACTAATCTAGCAGTCTGATTCTGATTCCTTCTCCCACCATGTAAATAGGTATCTCTTTTTTTCTTACTCCCAGCATTGGAGTTTCCACCATTTCTAGTAGGGATCATCACCTCCTCTCATAGATTCTGAGATGTCTAGCTCTGTCACCTCCGCTTTTTTTACTAACTCTATATAGTCATTAATACATAGTAATTCAATCTTCAATCAAATTTACTACCTTATCCCTGATTCGAATATGTGTGCCTTGAGGGACACACTCGCTGTAACTTATGGTGAAAACTGTACTTAATTCATTAATTTATCCACATATTCTATGACATATAGATTCTCTTGCTTCAGGTTAAATAAGTCTATCATCCTCTAGATCTTGAGAGTGTGAGTATAGTATTGTTTATTAAATAATTCCTCAAAATCCTCCCAAGTAAGGCCTTGATCCTCTTTAGCATGCAACACTAGTTCCCACCATTGGTGTGCAAGATACTTAAGCATATATGTGTCCAACTTGACTTTGAGCTCCTTGAGTGTGCCGATGAATTCGAAGATACGATTTATCCCGGTCAGCCACACCTCCGCCTTTTCCAGTTCAGAATCACCTAGAATGATGGGTGGATTTTTCTTCATGAACTGGATGGAATGATCTATGTGCCTTGGACCATCCCTCCGATTCCCCATTTCCACAGTTTGAAATTCTTGGATGATAATTTAAACTAGTTCTTGGTACACCTGTGGCTCAGTTGTAACCATATTCTCTACAGCTTCTTCCAGTTGGTTCCTACGATGCCTACCAGGTTCCATTTTCTAAATAAACAACAAACTCTATAAGTATCACAATCTAGAAATTGATGTATTATCATTTCAAATTCTTTAACATAAACTATCACAACATTTTATTTTACGAAAACAAAATTTTCCATGTTCAACCATTAAAAAAAACCATTCTTGCTTTTGAAAATCAAACTATTTTCAAAATACTATAATCAATCCCTTTTTCAAAGTGTTTCATTTGAAAACAATTCTGCATTTTTTAAAAAAAATCACATTTTCAGACAATCATAAATCATTAATCCAAATGAAATATGAAATCTTATTGGGAATTAATTCCTATAAAATTCATGTTATGCTCATCTCATTGGATAAACCCATGACAATGATATTTCTAAATATTATAAGTGTCTCCAAGACACTTTTTTACCCAAATCAATGGTAACTTGAAGTTCAGAATAAAAGGGTTAGGTACATCCTTTTATGCTATACATTTCAAGTCTCGACAATACTAATCCTTCCTAAGATAACAACCCAAGTAATAGACAAGGGTGAATCAACTCCAAGACTATGAAAGTGAAAACTACTTGTTAGGCAAGGATTGAACAAAATGATACCATTTGTAATGACCCGCTAATCTCATTGGATTGAGAGTACAATGAGTCATTACTAGGTCTTAGGATACATCCCCAAAACTCCAAAGGATAAAAATAAATTCCGAAGGGTTTCAATGAAAGTGGGGGATGATTTACCCTTTAATAATAAAACTGTTAACAAAGAAAAAAAAACCAAATTACTTACTATATAATGCATGAATAAAAAAATACATCTCAACTACTTTATTCATATCAAAACCACTCCAAAGTATGAAAAAACAGAAGACTCAAAAAATATCAAAGTAAATATATAAAACCATATAAAGAATCCAAGAATACCACAAGACTCAAAGTTCCATGTTCCCCATTCTCCAAGGTCACCAAATAGCCCGAGCATCACGAAGTGGTGCTAAAAACATGTGAAACGTTACCTTTTTCCCTATCCTGGAAGATAACATCTGCAAAATCACCAAAGTGACAAAGTAGGGGTGAGTATAAAATTTATTAGGATATCCCCAATGACTTACCTACTCATGACACTAGTATAGAAGAGTTATAAACATCATTATAAAATAGTTTATATAAAATAATTTCTCAAAACAATTTATAACTAAATCTAAACAAGTTTCCAAAAAAATTTCAACCAAAATCATATAAGTTAAATTGAAACAAATTTTCAAGCAAGTTATTTTTCCATAAAAATAACTAAACAAAAACTTTCAAACCATTTTTCAATAGTCCTTTTTCATACCCAATCTATTCCACAAGTCCATGAAACTAACCATGCATGCTTTGTTATGATAGTTCCATACTCATGGGAGGTTTCTTTTCGATCTAACAAGTCATCACAAGGTAATTTAATCCAATGTTCCATTAACCCTTTGTAACTGAGAACAAGGTTATATTTTAACCAAGACCTGTATATGCAATATGAACACACACACCATGTATTCCTAAAGATCATGCCAAAACAACCCTTTCAATAAAATCAAATTTTTATTGAAAACTGTTTTCATTAAAACCATTAAAATGCCAAAAAAATTTCAATAAAACACACTTTTTATTGAAAAAACTTTTTCATCAATCCAATTTTCAATTCAAGAAAATCCATAATTTAAAATCACCATTTTAAATTCAAGAAGCTAGAAAATTTTTCACAATAATTCACTGATATTACATGATTTCACAAAAATGATAAATCATTACTAAAGAAGATTTATTCCATTCATTGAACCAAGATTTAACATCAATATCAACCAATTTACTCAATTTGAAACTAATTTAATCAATTCTAGAAAGAGGATATGAGAGTGAGGCCACCTACCTCAAATGTTTTGACGAAACTCGACAACGGACAAAGAATGCAAAAGAAAACTGAGTTAATTCTTTACGGAATTTCCTTAGATCTCTTATCTTAGAAAGATCAAGACCAAATTTAAACTTATTTGTCATAAAACTTAATAGATCTACACATAACAGATGAAGATCTGAGAAACCAAGAATATAGGATAAGTAGATCTAAGTTGATCTAAGAAACTGATCAAGAACGATGAAGAACGATCACATACCTCAAGAATCCGGCTTCGAATCACCAAGGGAAGCATTTATATTGACTCCAAATGACTTGGTAGAGGTTCTTATACCCTCAAGGAAGATAAATACTAAGTTAGGTCCACTTAGGAGCAAATAAAATTCACTTAGAGGAAAAAACGTGTGAGATCCACTTTTTCAGGATCTCACTTTAACCACGTGCACGGTTAGTTAACAAGGTTAAACAAACCATGCACTAACCATGAATTAGTTAATATCTAGGAAAACCCTTGAACGACCTCCTCTCACAGTCTCCTTAATCGTTCACACATCGTGCCAGAGTTCTCTGCCTCAAACCTGCTATTGTGCATGGTTTCTCCTAGGATGTCCGCATGGTTTGGATAAACTGTGCGCAGCCCGTGCACCTCTACTTTATCCCCCAAAACTTATTTAATGTTCCCAAAACTCTCCCATATTTTCCCCTTATAATTTATATCCATAAAAACACAAATTAGGGGTTATGTACCAGAAACCAGGGGTACTACATTGAGTCTGTCTTTTTTTATTCTTCGGGTGCATGTTATATATCTGTACTTGGACAATTATTATATCACCACCTAAGGGTATAATATCCCAAGTTCACCCTTTACACCCTCACTATTATTTATAATCCTTTGGAGTATGGGGAGGCATGACTAATACTAGTGGCACCCAGCCTGAAAGCACTATTTGGGTGGGTAATTAGGTTGGGGTCGCCACATATTATGCACTTTAACATTTTTTAATCTTTTAAAGGAAAATATAATTTTGATTATTTTTCATTGTAAAAATGTCTTCCAGAAACTTCTTATTCTCATTTATCCATAGACCACATTTGATATTTATTTCTTCTATGTCCTTATGATAACTTAAATGATCCTTTTATTTTCCCTTCTAATTTAGAAACATAAGCAACAAATTATCATCAAAATTCTTCTAAATGTGAATAACATCAATAATATTATATTAAAATTAATTACCCAATATAGAAGTTTGAAAAACATTCTCATTTTCTTCCATTATTGTGCTATAATTATAACTGATGGTTTACTAACTCTTCTTCTATATTATTCCAGTTGAAAATATTTTCCAAAATCTATACAAAAATTTGATAATTGTTCTATAATCTATGATATTGATTATAATTTTAGTGGATGCCTCATATTATCTTTTCCATTGAAATATAACATATTATACAAAAATGTATGTGATGTGTGAAAAAAGAGATAATGAAACATGAAACACTACTTTCTTTTATAAGTTATCCATTGAGACTCAAAATAAAAGTTTCAAACTCGATAATCCAAGAGAGTGTGTATGTTTCAATTGGAAAAATTTCTTAATCCAGGGATTTCACTAATGGTCCAAATAAATGCAACATGAAATTTGAACATTTTGGTGATAGATGCATCATATGTTTCTGCACCATCATTCCACAACTCTTATAATTATTATTTAAGAGGATAAATATAGACATTAATGTAATTTCTAGCGATTTAATTTCAAGTAATAATCATCGATATAATGAATCAAGTCTGTTGCATACACATTTTGGGTGGTAAATTATAAGGGATAAAAAAACTAGAAGAATGTTTTAATTTCCACTTAAATTACCAAAAGTTTTGATTCCATTGGATTCTTATCCCAAGAATACATTTACAGGATCAAAATAGAAATAAGGATGTAATGAATTAAATGCATTCTATACTTTTGAATCCCATAGATGTTGTATAAATGCATTATTATTATTATTATTAAAAGAGTTCCACTCCATATTATTAGTTGTTTTAGATGCCATAAAAAACCATTATAACCATAATTTCAATAGAAATTAATGCAAAAAATTAACAGAATTTTTTTGTTTCTTAGTGGTAATACACAAATTCAAACTAACATCATTATTTGTTGATTTTCACCTAAAAGTAAATCATTCTTTTCACATTATTTTTTCAAATATTCTTTAAGATAATGGCTAAACTCATATATACATGGGTGTATCATACTATAATTTAGTCCAAGATTTATAATAATATTCTTCATCTCATAAAATGGAACATGGATCTTAGCTTCAAAAAATAAATCATAAAATAATTATAAAATAACAGAAATTTCTATATTTTTAATTCCACATAAACACTATATGTGGTTAAACATTAGCATAAAAGACAATTTTGAATATTTTTAACATTTTTCAAAAAAATTATTGATTTCCATCTGTGATTAATTTATAAAACTCAGTTTTTCTCTAAATTGAGTTTTTTATTTTATCAACCTCCTACTCATCATCCATAAATATGATATAATATTCATCATCTTGGCCTAATATTCTTAAAGAATCATTAATATATACAACTTCATCAAGTGAATCAACTAATGTGTTACATTATTAATGATGTTTCCCTATAATGCTGAAGGAATAATTTATCTTGATTTGAATTTCCTAATCCACTATCGGGGCATTAACTTGTCAATTTTGACTGTATACATAACTGTTCAAATTATCTATAATGTTCAATTCTCTATTCAAAATCCAATGAACATAATGAGGAATAAATTTCTTTAATATCATGTTCTCAAATACTTCATATCTCTTCAAACATTGTCTGAATTTTAATTTAGGACATGGATGTTTTATTTTTCCATCCATGAATCAATTTTCAATTGTATAATCCAAAAAAAAGTTTCAACCCATAACATAATAAGATGTGTTTCAAGGTAATTCAATAAAACTTTTATTCATATGTATTTGAATTCCTACATGGTAAAATATAGAATATAATTATATTATTATATATAAAATATATTTAAGTGAATAGGGTATTTTTCAAATTATAGAGCATGAAGCATAAAAAACATATAAATCAAGTTATGTTAACATGTAAAAACAGGTTAAAATAATTTACCCATTCTATATTTTCATAAAATTCATTTTAAGAAATCTATATCAGAAGAAACCCACTTTTTTAATTATATTCTAACATGACTACTACATATATTATAAATGACATATCAATATAACTACTTCTAAAATTGAATCATTCCTAATGAGTAACATTAAAAAATATAATATTCAAAGAAATATAAAGCATACTGAAATCAAAATTGTAAATAATGAACAATGATTATATAAAACCATCTATAATATATAAATCTAATATGGATATAACAATGCATTATAATGGTGATGTGAAGTAGTGGAGGTTGAATACACAATGATAAAAATAATTCATAATTAAAATTATGAAAAGAATAAAAACATATTTTCCACCTCAATGTGAATGGTTTCTCAACCCACTAGACAAATCCTCTATATCAAAAGAATAACTATCTTGTATTGTCCATCTAAATATGGTGTCTTATTACTACATGCAATAATGGAACCATGTATACATACACATAGATTGTTAATGAATAATTTAAGTGAAAATATGAAGTAAGATTTCAAAATAGTCCCTATTTATAATATTATAAAATATGCTATACTATACAAATTTAATTTTCATGTAGAAAGTATCATTCATCATTTATAAAAATCATGAAAATTTGAACAGATAATTTATACCATTGATTTAATTTTTATAATACTATCTAAATATAAACTAATTTATACATATATAATTCACATCATATATAAAAATATATTTATAATTTATTTTATTTAAAAGAATCATGATAGAGTACCCAAAAAAAAATGGATCGAAGATCAAGGATCCCAACACTAAAATATTCAATCATTGTCATATAAGAAACTAGTCAAAGTATATTTTTAAATTACCCCAAAATCCCTTATTAGTGTGAAATACTAAACTAGTATAAAATGAAATCCTAAAATGGAAATATATAAAGAATAATACAAGAATCCTTAATTATATAAAATATCTAATAGGTATAAAATAAGGAAAGAAATTTTAAAATCATAACCGAGTAGTGTTTTTATCACTAGATTACTGACTTTAGGTTCTCTAATTATACCTAAGAGATTTATTATCAAATTAGTGGAGTAATTGAAATAAATTTATATGAAATAATCACATAACACACCTCCAAACACTGATTAATAAAATAATCAGAGTAAATTTATCCTTCAACTACACATTAAATAATTTAATATATATGTATTTTATAATAATATGGGAAAATAATCTAATAGAATCAAACCTGATAGAAAAACCTATATATCACCAGGGGGGGGTCATCGAGGGAGGTGAGGTGGAAAACATCAAGTGGTGTTGATAGTATTGGTGATGAGGAGAGGGTATTGGTGAGTGGGAGAGGGTATTGATGATGATGGTCTAGCATCGAGTGACATTGAGGGGGAGATGGTGTTAACATTAAGGGGTTATATAATTGGGAGGCATTGAGGGGGAGTGGGTGTTGGTGTCAAGGAGGTCCAATCAGGCGATAGAGGGTTTGGAGGATTGGGGGAGGTCGAGGTTGATTTTAAAAAAACAAATAGCTATGGTTTAATAAAAACCACAACTAAATATCATAGATAGCAGAAGTTTAATAAAAAAATCCATTATATATCACTATTGTTGATGCATCCAAAATTAATTTCTAAAAAATTGGATGAAAATACAATTCAAATATTTAGAGGTGGTTATGGAAACCTCCACTAAAAAACTGTCAGAATCTACAAGATTTCCTATTGTGTTTTCTACCAAGTACCTGATGTTAGCCCAAGATACCCAATCCTCTACCACAATCATCCATTACCCAATTCCCCCATCATATCCTTTATGGTTCATTATTCATTATTTCCATTATAATACACAACTTATCTCCCTTTTCTTTTTCAACCCTCACTTATAAATCCCAAATATGACTCAATCTAGATAAAAAATTAATTTAAGGATACCAATTCAAAATTATGACTTTCCTCAACAACCAAGATAATTATAATTATTAACTTAAAGTTAGATAATATAATATTTGATTCTTTATCTTTTTACTCTCTTATATCTTGTATGTTTTCAAAAATATTAAATCATTCCCTAATACATTAAGTAAGGAATTGTTAATTAAAAATAATTATGGAAATATTATTAAAATGAAAATATACTGGATTTTCTATATTAAAATTAATAAATGTTTTCTAGTTGAATACCTTTCTATTATACCAATGTTTGAATTTATCATAATTCTTATTATTGACCATATCAAAGTATAATGAGAAAAAATTACGAGGGTAAGTGATTTCAAATTGAGTGAAAGGAATAAAATCCCTTATTTGTAGAGGAGAGAAATAATTTCCTTAGTATTCTTTAGAAAAACCTCTTATGGTCCATCACAATGATACTCATGGAGAAGAATAATTTCAAATATAATTAATAAATGGGAATTACATCATACAAATAAATTATTTATCTATTTTTCAATATTATATTGATTTATTTTCTGATAAAGTACATATATTTATAGTTAATAACGAAGTATAATTCTCTATTAACCATAAACCTGATGTAAAACACCCATCCAAGACATAATATAAAATATCCCTAGTTGAATTAGTGTAATTAAATAAAGAAATAAAATAGTTGAGTGATAAAGGATTTATAGACCCTAGTGTCCCACCTTGGGAAACAACTATCCTATTTGTAAATAAAAATAATTAATATATGAGTTTTTGTATTTATCATAGGGAAATAAATTACATTATTTTTATGAAAATGTACCCATTACACCAATCAAATTCAAGGGAAATAATACTTCTCAATGATTAATTATTTTTCTGGTTATCATCAATTAAAATTTGACAATATTGATTTAAAAAAAATGAAATTTTATATTTGCTATGACATTTGGAGTTCACAATAAATTTTTTTGTATTAATAAATACACATAGTGTTTATCGATCTATTCAACATTTCATTTAAGTATTTTCTTGATAGTTTTTTTTTGTGATTTTTATTGATGATTTTAAAATATACCATAGAAGTTATGAAGAGAATGGGAACCATTTATATATTTTTCATGAGAAAATTAAAGAAAAATTTATATATAGTAAATTTATTATGTTTTATTTTTTATAGTAAAAATGACTTAAATAATAAACTAATAACATGAATTAAATATTACATCACACAACAGTCTCATAATCACAAGATATAAAGGTTTAGTGTATTTGAAATTAATTACATAAAAATCACATTTTATAATAGTATAATGAATTTTCACATAATTTTCCTCCTATAAACCTTTTCCAAGACATATCACATGATGTAATCATCTTCGTAACTTGGGGAATGGAACCATAATAAATGAGTGAGCCTAAAATTCTCAGTAAATGAAAAGACATATCATAAAGTATTAGATCGTAAGCATGAGAAGAATCAAAAGACCAGGTATGATAATCAAAAAACATGATGGGGCCATACAAGATAATAAAAATATTTCTAAGGAATCGTATAAGAAAAAACATATAACATGTGAACATAACATAAGACACAAGATACTTGAAAAGGAATAATCATGAAAACCTGGGATTTCATGGAAAACAAATTAATCTTAATACTATAAATATCTTGTTATAAAACATTTAAATGTTTTATATCTTGTTAAAATTGAAAATATGACACATCCATTATCATAGGAAAACAAGTTTGATAAAACCCATTATGACCATGACTATATGAACATACTCATTATGTACATGCCTGAAAATGTGAGCAAACCCATCATATCTCTATCTGTGTGAAGAAACCCATTATGTACATGCCTAACTATATCATGATATATAATCTTATATAAATTCATTGGAGTGTTATATAGGACCCCAAACATAATCATACATATATATTTATGCCACTTAGAAACAATCATCATCAAAACATAAATTACCCATAGAAATCAAATGGGTTTCTTAATCATGTCAAATAACATGAACTTAAGAAATAATAGGATAGAAAAGTATCATTATCCCAAAAGGTTCATAATGTAATAATATATAAACTATCACTTCATAATATATTGGTCAGTTTTATATAATTATAACTAAATATTGAAAATTATTTTTTGAAAACATTTTGTATTCATTATTTTTAAAGTCATAGTTTTGAGTCCCTTTCAAAAAGTCCCCTTTGTTTTTAAGAAAAATAAAAATAATAACATATATAAAATTTATTTTTGTTCAAAAAAAAGTTTTCCAAATAAATAAGAAAATAAAACTAATTAAAAATTAATTTCATTGAAAAATGAAGTTCAATCATAAATTTTATAACTCAATGAAAGGAGTTTGAGTTACCAAATCCTTTAAATTTACCATTGATTTCAACAGAATGATTTTAACTCCTATATAATAAATATAAACATCATAATTAATTATTTCAAAACCTTATTCTTATATACTTATATTTATAATACGCATTAATAAAAATTATTAACTTGTATCAGATTATTGTAATCTATTTTCAATATCAGGTGTTGATAATATTAACTTTATTGAACCAGGTTCCTAAAAGAAGTGCTGATCTTCATTTTTCTCCCAAATATGATCATTTAAAAACAATTAATGGTTATATAATTGAATTTTTATATATAATTATAATGTTATAATTCCATTACATGGGAGTTTTTTTTCATGTTTTTTGAAAAAGAAAATAATGAAGAACTAGTTTTGGGTTTTTATTGATATCGATGGATTACAATAAAATGATTATTAATTTTTTTCATTCAGAAAAACCTTATTATTGATATATATTACTCATAAATATCATATAAAAATACAAAATATAAAATAAAACCATCCATGTTTGGAATTGAAGGAAAAAATGAAACATGTTTTTTCGTAGAGGTGGTCGTCCACACAACACATGATTCAAGTTTTAAATTTTCTTATTATAAAAGGGTAGGGTGATTAATTATTATACCATAATTATAATAAAATAATAGTATAATAATGATACTTGTTTTAAAATTTTAATTGGTTCAATTTAAATTTTAGTAAGAATAAAATTATATAATTATATAGAAAAAGAAATATAGGTTTTATAACTTATACCTCACTTCTTGGATTATCTCCTTTGCGATGGGAACTAAAATTTTGAGGGGAGGTCTTTTGAGAATACCAGAACATAATTAAGGAGTATTATAGTGTGTATAAGAATATTGGGTAGGGTATGGTTTGGAATTTTGTGGTTTTTGAATGAGATAATGTGACAAAAGGAGTTCCTCGTTTATAAGTGAAAAGGAGTGTCATTTTTGTAAATACCCAAAACTATTCAATAATGGGAACTCAATCTAAAACCAAGTGCCTCAAAAATTTATAAATAATTTATTTAATGGAATATAAGGCCCCAAAACAACTCTAAAATTTAAATATAAATATTTTTAAGCATGTTATTCCCTTTACCTCTAAGGTTACTCGCTTTTACCATTTTAGTTTTCACCATCATAACTACTTTTTCCCAGGTAAATTATCCATTAAGAATAAAACTAAAATGATAATTATTAGATAATTTTGAATCATAGATTATAAATGTGAAATATAACTTATCAAATAAAAATATTATGTTCATAGAAGATTAATTCCAACACAAATGAATATGATGTTAAAAAAACTCATTGTTTGAAATTTTTTAATTTTATGAACAAAGATTTATGATTATTATATAATTATCTCTGAAATTGATTTCAATGAATTTAAAATATTAATAATTATTAAGTTATTATTTATTTAATGATAAAATAAATCAAAAACATCATTGAATCATCTTATAATTAATTGAAAAAATAGTAAAAAAACATTTTCCATTAAAACACTACATGAATTCTAAAAATATTGAGCATGAGTTTATAAGTTAAATTTTATTTTAAAATAATTTATTAAAATTATAATATATAATTTAATTGATTTTTTTTTTCAAAATTTTTCAACATACTCATATAATAAAATAATTTCATAAAAGTGACTGCGTTTTTTTAAATATGTATTTTCACTTTTCACGTGAAAATTAATTATTTTTGAAAAATCGAAGAAATTCATCTTAATTTAACATGGAAATGATAAATCCAAAAATAATATTAATTTTTTTAAATTTAAATTAACATTGGAATTAAGTCAGAAAATATCACAAAAAATGTATTTATATAAGAAATATGTTTTTTTATTTTAACTATTCATTAAAAATTAGTGTTTATAAAATGATGAAAACATACATTTTATAAATTAAATTTTAAGTACAGAAAACAATTTTATTATTTTATGAGTTTTACTAGTTATGTTGATATTAAGATGAATTTTTACTATTTTTATAAATACATTAATTTATATATATTTCATAATTAGGTCACTACTATTTATACCATATAATTATATGGATATAATATAATGGTATATATTTTCTTGGTTTTGGTTTTGTGTGTGGAGAAACTCATTGAACATATTATTTAATTTAGTATGATAAACTTTTTTCATTACATTATACCCCCTTAGAGTTTCTTCCTCCAAATTTTATAACATGGAAGAAAATACGTGATAATAATTATTCCTCATCACATATTCAAGTTCCCATATAGCCTCACGAAATTTTTATTTCTCCATATAAATTTGACTAGATGGGTGGTCTTGTTTCATAGCACCTTATCTCATTATTTGAGAATTTCCACTGATTTATCCATAGATAAGAGATCATGATCCAGTTTCATAGCTTCTTGATTATCACATGTGAATGTTATTATATGTACTTTATCAAAAGTAATACATGTAATACATTATTAACTTGGGAGAGGTATGGAAGAAACTCTAAGTGATAGGCTATAACCATAACTTGATCAAGAATTTCAAAGGGCCCGATATATCTGGGGATCTTGTTCACCTTCATCACAAATATCATAAATCAATTCCATTGAGATATTAAAAGGAACGCCATATATGTAGAGACCCGAAGCTTGACGTACATGGACATTACATTACTTTTGCAGAATACTTAATACATAACAAAAATAGACACACAAGGACCGTAATAGTTTAGTGTCTTTGGAAACTTGGAACGTAATCTTCTAATCATGGTGAAAGATCTTCAACATCTCCCATAAAGATATTCCCCTTTTGTTTTCTTACCTAAAACCTTTCTTTATATACTGGGGAAAAGAAAACATATAAAGGGTGAGCTCAAATTCTCAGTAAGGGTAAGCATGGATAAAACAAAACAAATCATATATATTTGAACTTAAAAACATGAACATAATGTTTAAACATTAAAAGATTGAGCAATGACATAAAAAATGGAAGTACGTAAGGCATAGATCATAAAGAAACATTAATAATGATAAAATAGCATGAGATTAAAACATGTAATTGTGGAAACCATTCAGCACATGTCATTATTTCCATAGTAGCCAAGGAATTGCTGCCAAGACCGTCTTAGTGGACAAACTCCCTTTCTGAATCGAGTTCACTCCTTATTTCAGTCCTGTAACACGGAACCGGATTAACTTACCATTCCAGCCATGTATATCTCATGAGATATAAATCTTTACCCAATTCATTGGAGGGATATATAGGTCCCACCCATCTCATAATGAAATCATTCTTACTTGTGCCACAAAATAAACATACATCATTCATAAAAACCCAATAAATAAAATGGGTTTCATAAACATCATCCCATCATCACATAATCCATATAAAAGAAATGGATATCATTTCATAATAAGAAAAGTGAAACCATGTAAATCATAGAGACATTATACATGAAACATACACATATTAAATAATGTCATCTTAGATGAAAAATGGTTTTGATAAAACACCTGAAATGAATTCTTGAGGAAAATATCCTTTCTTATTCAAAATCATTTTCTTTTCACAAAATGTCGTGCAATTTTAAAAGAAAATTATTTTGTTGAAAATATTTATGAAATCTTTTGTAGTAAGATTCATGAAAATAAGGCTTTATAAAACCGTAAAAATCCTTTCATTCCATATAAGTTAAAAAAAACATTCCTCTCGTACTTTTGCTGGAAAAGTCAAAAAAAGTACCTCATAAAAGAAAGATTCCATACATACCATGTAGTAAAAGTCAAAAATGGTTAAAAATGACATTAAACATACATGAAACCATTTTTAGGAAACATGGACATGGATGAGAACAATAACCCCAGTAAATACTTACGAATAAACAATCTCAGATAAGAACGAGATTGGAAAGATTATCCCTTACCTTAGGTTCGATATGCTTCATACGTATCCAAACCTCCAGTATAATTATTTAAATAATGTCATTGACTTATTAAAGAATCATATTAATTGTTATTATATCATATATGGTTCACTTATGAATTTATATTACCCGTTCTTTTGTAAATTCATGTTAAAGTAGCGTTTTGGGTAAAATCGTTTCATTTTTCATTCATGTTTTAACTTGTAATTATTCATATGATTACTTAGATCATGATTACTTACATCCATAATGTAAAAAATTATTTACATATAATATATATTCAGAATATACATATATATAATAGATCGATAAATGGAAATAAATACACTGTTCATGGAGACGGTAAGTCGTACGTACGCATGGACGCTGTTTTCGTTTCCTTATTGAATTGAATGGAATTAAGTATATGACATACATATATATGTACATAAATCCAGTAGAATTATTATGTCATATATTTCATTATTACTTATTATATATACTTTATAATCATTCTTGAATTTTTGACATGGAAAATGAATCTCATCGCGTCGTGGAGACGGTAATCCGTACGTACGCACGAGCGATGATATCATTCCCATGGAATTGTATTGGAGTGTATGTATAATATTTCAGAATCAATATCACTTTACAATAATTATATATAGTCATTATTTACACCATTATACTCATCCAAGTAAGGTGGTGGTGGAAAATAGATTACACCACGGCGTGGAGACGGTATTCCGTACGTACGCACGCGCGGTGATTTCATTTTCTGTAGGATGGATAGATGGTGAAATAGGGTTGTTTCATACTTATAATAACATATCAGTATATTAGTGATACTGATGTTATTACTTCATAATTAAACAACTAAAGAAGAATAAGTAGAAGAAGAAATAAAGTTGAAAGAATCGGTAACGGACATTACCTCTTCTTCGAAGTGCCTCTTTGAGACCTCCTCTTAGGGCACTAAAATTGGTCTTTGAAGACGACCAGGACCTCTAGGATGTTTCTAGGGAAGTGGTGAAGTGAAATGGTCAGGGTTTGGCCAAGATTGAAGGCTCAAATTGGTGTGGGGAGGAGAGGGAGGAGGTGCCCTTTTATAAGGGAGGAGAGGGGCACCTTTGGAAATATAAGAAATATTAGTTTATATTAAATCCCAACCCCACTTAAAAACTTAAAAAATGACTCATATACAAATATTATATGATATAGGGTTGTAATATCATCAACCAATAAAATTTAGACTTGTTAGGAATTTATTTTAAACATTATCAACTTGATTTATCCTTATTTAATCAATTTAATTTTATTTGTGGTAATAACATTCTAAATTTTAAATTATAACAAATAATTACTTATTTGTTTTTAATTGTCTATAATTGGATACTTTATAACATTTTAGACCCTATAAATTTAAATTTATAATTTTTAAATATTTTTGTGATTTTTAAACAATTTTATAATATGTTATTTTTATAAAATAACAATAGTGTCAATTTTGACACTATTCATTTATTTGAATTTAAATAAAATATATACAGAAGATATGTTCTAAAAAAAGCTTTAATATATTCATAAAAGGTCATATGTATCTATAAAATTAGTTGAGCACATTAAATAGTTCATATAATATTTATTTTATTATTTTTAAAACCATTTATTTGGTTTATCTCTTAATAAAATAATTACTACAACATTTTTGTATAATTATTTAATATACTTATTTTTGCATAAAAATTAAAAATAAAATCCTATGATTAAGATAAATATATTACCATTAACAATAATACTTTTAATAGAATTTATCATCTTAAAATTATAATATTTAAATTGTTATATTTATTAAATTATGAAGGTGACAACTTTGGTATCATTTAAAATAAAATAATATAAGTGTCATAATCGCCTTAATAAGGATTGAAATGGTCAACAATTCGGCCAGGGGATGATTAGGGTTTATATATACACTAATAGTAAGTTTTGTGCAGATATTTGGGTCTTTTGATATGTATTACGCTTTCAATAAAAACTATATTATTGATTTTTCACTAAATAAATAATTTCTGCATCATTAATGTATAAGATAATAAGGTAATTAAATAACTCTTAAAAATTACAAATAAGTTACATGACAAAGAAAAAAAATTTATCTTTCAAATGATTATTTATAACCGAATATATATTCTGTATAAACTTATATTAAAAATACTTTAATTATTAAAGTTGAGTGAGACATATTTCACTTTCCTTTAAATAAAATAAACTAAAGGTCTTAATCACCTCCAAGTGGGATATAATAGATTCCATTTCGACCCAAATATGACTTAGGACAAATTATAATCATCCAATTGTGTTAAGAAAAGTATTAGGATAATTTTATAATATTATATTTACCCTTAATTACCCAATTTACCTTTTACTATGGTAAATAAAATTTACCGTTGTTACTATTCATAAAGAACAAAAATAAAAAGTAGTCTATTAATATAATTTAAACCCACTAATTTCAAATATGGAATCCATTTTTCCAAATTCAATACACATAAGTTGAAGAAATTAAATTAAAATTAATCTCGTTGCCGAAAGAAAACAAGTTTTTGTTTAAAACATTGCAAAAGATTGAATTTATTTAACCTACGAATTCAATGTAAAATCAAGGATAATGACATACATTATATTAAATGGTAAAAATATATTCTATTTATACTTTAAAACCATCAAATACTATAATTTAACCACATAAGTTATTACGATGAAAAAAGTTGTTTTTAATTAAAATATAGCGTGTTTTTACTATTCATTAAAATATGAAAGTTATCAGAATAATATGAAAAATTTATCAAAGGTAAAATTTTATATCCTGATTCCAAATAATAATTTTATTTTGTAAAATTTAACTTATAAACATGTCAAAAACTAGATTTAAAGTGGATGCGCCATCAAAAGGCAGCAAAACTGCATTTTTTGAAAAATACTTATTTTACCCGAAAAATTTATTTTGTTCTTATACCATGTTCTAGAAAATGTGTAAGATGAATAATAATGTTATAAAATTAAAAATTTAGTTAATACTATTCATAACGGCTAGTTCGTAATAATATTATAATAATATATCGTTGTTTAGTAAAACCCGGTATTGCGTACAACACACGCTATCGAGGAAGGTCGCGATTGCGTGTAATGCAAGCCAAGTCAGGGTTGCGTGTTGTGCAAGAATCCTTTATTATTTCATATAACAGAATCCAATCGTATTTCATTTATACATTGAATATATATATATATATATACACTCTATGTCGTGTAGAATAACTATTATAAAACGAACTTGAAATTGTGTGTAACACAATCTAAGAATAGTGTTGTGTATACTGTAATCTAATACGGTGTTGCGTATAGCATAAGATAATCTTGGTGTAGCATAAAACACATGACATAAAATAAATTTAAAAAGAATAAAATCTCGGGGTGTTACATTCTACCCCCCTTAAAATGAATTTCGCCCTCGAAATTCGTTGGGGTTATAAATGGTTTAATACTTGAAAGATTATTTAATAGAAACCCACATCATAAAAAGGGAATACCAAAACATATCTTTAAAAAACTAAAGTATGAAATGTAATGGTTACCCAAATTAACTAATCACTGGGTTTCCACATAGGAGAACATAGGTGAAAATATGGATATGGAAGAAAAATCTAACCATCATGTTCTGATGGAGAGTGGTAGAGAACAGGGCTATGAAAAAGCCAACAATCACAAAGCCATAGATTTGTGATGATCTAAGGTACCATCTGATTCATCAAATATAAGAGCACTAGGACAACATTTTTGGTTTTCAAGATCATTTCCCTAAAGTTGATGAAATTGGAATTAGAAGAAATACGTTCGTGATTTTGGTACAGTCTCACCGTTGGTCGTTCTTTGGACAATTTCCATTTCATCTCTTAAAGAAATGAAGTTGAATTTTTCATTCATGAAGTGTTAGCAGATCATGTGATATAATGATGGGTCATTCCATATGTCTCAAACAAAAGGTTATAAAGGTTATCAAAAATACATAAGTCCATCTATAGTGAGATTAATCATATATGGTTCCTAAAATGGACTTATACTTCATATATCATACTGCTTAATATAATAAAAATAGTTTCTACAAAACAGGGACTTCCTGTAGGCCAGTGGTAGGTGATAAAGGCCAGTCGCACTTCGGTTGTGGGTTTGATTCCCACAGCCTTGTCCGACGCGATGGGATGTCGCCCGTCCTGCAGTTTGTCCTTTTTCTAAAACTACATTACTATAACATCCCATAAATAATATCGAAAAAAGTTCTATCCTTAAACAATACTAACTTATGTCCAACATAATCCATTCCAATCTTTAGGATTATCTAAAATACTTCGTTCCAAGCTCATAGTATAAAGAAAACGATTACTTGAAATGTCACATAACAATCACGTGAATGCCATCATTTATCCCCAATATATCATAAGATATATCTTGTTGGTCAAATTACAAACATGTCAATACCTTAATCATGTATTCTGTTGAATAATGAATACCCATTGAACCTTAGTGAAAACATGAATGTTTTTAAATTTTAACACTTTCCACATACCAAAATCCCAAAAATTCTATATACTCAAACCATAATATCACTTAGTCCTTATATCAGTCATGAGCTCATGATTACTATCATATTATTTTATCCTTATCCCTTCATTATACGCATTTCATCTGCTTTCTAAAAATATTTTAATCACCTTTTCATGGTTACCAGTACTATATAATTATTGAAAAAAAATACATAGATATTCCAAAATTCCACAATACCATAAATGAGATTCCATGATACTATTTTGAAATCCCATTACATAAACACTTAATCATTACACAACATCATTTTCATACTCAACATCACAAATAGTGATCGTATGAAACTTCCCTTTATCCTTTGCCTTAATAGGTTGCTCACGTTGATCATCATTAACCCGTGGATTTGGGAATTTATTAGCATAATGACCCATTTCCTTGCACTTGAAGCATTGAAGTGTTGGTGGAGAGTTCTCTGTAGTCTTTTCTCTATTCACATCATTAGCAACCTTTTTCCCATTACTTCGACAATCAACCACTCGATGACCTGCTTTTCCACACTTAAAACATTTTCTAGTACCTTTTAGGCAATCTCCACCATGCTTCTTTCCACACTTTGAGCATAAAGAAACATTCATCTTCTTTTCACCATTGTTTTGAGATTTCTCCTTGAACTCCATATTTCTTTTCTTGTCAAAACCATGATATGGATATGTTACACCAACTTCCAGTTCTACCTTGATAGCACTATGCACAATTTCTTCATAGCTACAGAAGTCTCTTATAGCTAATGCCCTTTAAAGAATTGATTTTAAGCCACTGAAAAATCGATCAACTTTACTTTCAGGTTGGATGATAAAGCCAGATGCATACCTTTAAAGTCTTGTAAAATTCGCTTCTTATATACCAACAGATTCATCATCCTTTTTCTTAAGATCAAGAAACTCCTCTTCCATCTTTGTTCGAAGAATACGAGGGAAGTACTTACTGAAAAACAAGTTCTTGAACTCGTCCCATTCCATGGACTCAATTTCATCTCTTTGCCTCATATTCTTGATAAGATTCCACCATTGATCAGCATCACTTTCCAAACGATATACTGCTAAGATGACTTTATCATGCTCTGAACATTGTAGAACTGAAAATATCTTTTTAGTAGTACTGATCCATTGTTCATCCACTAAGGGATCAGAAGACCCGCTGAATGAAGGTGGACGCTGCCTCATGAAGTATTCAACAGAATGTTGCTCCTTTCTCTACTCATTTTGAAATCCATAATGATTCATATCTTGTGTAAGTATAGAAATAAGATTATTAACTCCATATCCTGTGACATTGGTTTAGTCAGGAGGACAATCATTTCATTGTCCATTACATTGATCAACACGGTTCCTTCGGGTTCCATCCATCGTCTAAAACCCAAAAATAATAGTGTGAGAGGCAAATACCATGCTAGGGAAAACAACATAATAAAGGGGGAGTACCTTCAATATCTAACATCTTAGGTTAAATTCTAAGATCGTTACCGTAGTTCTAGGACTATATCCTATACGCATACTTATCCTTAGGGACATCCCTAGACATTCCTAAGAAATATCTCTAGGGATCTCACTAACGTTTTCACATACTAGTTTCCAAAGGTTGACTAAACCTTTCCTTTGATACCAACTGTAGAGACCCGAATCTTGACGTACATGGAAATTACATTACTTTTGAGGAATACTTAATACATAACAAAAACAGACACATAAGGACCGTAATATTTTAGTGTCTTTGGAAACATGGAACGTAATCTTATAATCGTGGTGAAAGATATTCAACATCTCCCATAAAGATCTTTCCCTTTTGTTTTCTTACCTAAAACCTTTCTTTATATCCCGGGGAAAAGAAAACATATAAAGGGTGAGCTCAAATTCTCATTAAGGGTAAGCATGGATAAAACAAAAAAAATCATATACATTTGAACTTAAAAACATGAACATAATGTTTAAACATCAAAAGCGTGAGCAATGACATAAAACATGGAAGTACGTAAGGCATAGATCATAAAGAAACATTAAGCATGATAAAATAGCATAGGAGTAAAACATGTAATTGTGGCAACCATTCAAAACATGTCATGATTTCTATAGTATCCAAGGCCTTACTGCCAAGACCATCTTAGTGGACAATGTCCCTTTCTGAATCGAGTTCACTCCTCGTTTCAGTCCTGTAACACTGAACCAGATTAACTTACCATTTCAGCCATGTCTATCTCATAAGATATAAATCTTTACCCAATACATTGGAGGGATATATAGGTCCCACCCATCTCATAATGAAATCATTCTTACTTGTACCACAAAATAAACATACATCATTCATAAAAACCCAATAAATAAAATGGGTTTCATAAACATCATCCCATCATCACATAATCCATATAAAAGAAATGGATATCATTTCATAATAAGAAAAGTGAAACCATTTAAATCATAGAGACATTATAGATGAAATATACACATATGAAATAATGTCATCTTAGATGGAAAATGGTTTTGATAAAACACATGAAATGAATTCTTGAGGAAAATATCCTTTCTTATTCAAAATCATTTTCTTTTAACAAAATGTCGTGCAATTTTAAAAGAAAAGGATTTTGTTGAAAATATTCATGAAATATTTTTTAGGAAGCTTCATGAAAATAAGGCTTTATAAAACCTTAAAAATCCTTTTATGCCGTATAAGTTAAAAAAACATTCTTCTCGTACTTTTGCTGGAAAAGTCAAAAAAAGTACCTCGTAAAAGAAAGATTCCATACATACCATGTAATAAAAGTCAAAAATGGGTAAAAAGGGCATTAAACATACATGAAAACATTTTTAGGAAACATGGACATGGATTAGAACAATAACCCCAATAAATACTTACGAATAAACAATCTCAGATAAGAATGAGATTTGAAAGATTATCCCTTACCTTATGTCTGATATGATTCGTACGTATCCAAAACTCCTGTATAATGATTTAAATAATGTCATTGACTTATTAAAGAATCATATTCATTGTTATTATATCATATATGGTCCACTTATGACTTTATATTACCCGTTCTTTTGTAAATTCATGTTAAAGTAGCGTTTTGGGTAAAATCGTTTCATTTGTCGTTCGTGTTTTAACTTGTAATTATTCATATGATTACTTATATCATGATCAATTATATCCAGAATGTAAAACATGATTTATATATAATATATATTCATAATATACATATATATAATAGATCGATAAATGGAAATAAATACACCGTTCATGGAGACGGTAGGCCGTACATACGTATGAACGTTTTTTCGTTTCCTTATTGAATTGAATGGTATTAAGTATATGACATACATATATATGTACATAAATCCAGTAGCATTATTATTTAATATATTTCATTATTACTTATTATATATACTTTATAATCATTCTTGAATTTTTAACTTGGAAAATGAATCTCATCGCGTCGTGGAGACGGTAATCCATACGTACGCACGAGCGATGATATCATTCCCATGGAATTGTATTGGAGTGTATGTATACTATTTCAGAATCAATATCAATTTAAAATAATCATATATAGTCATTATTTAAACCATTATATCCATCCAAGTAAGGTGGTGGTGGAAAATAGATTACACCACGGTGTGGAGACGATATTCCGTACTTACGCACGCGCGGTGATTTCGTTTTCCGTAGGATGGATAGATGGTGAAATAGGGTTGTTTCATACTTATAGTAACATATAATTATATTAGTGATACTGATGTTATTACTTCATAATTAAACAACTAAATAAGAATAAGTAGAAGAAGAAATAAAGTTGAAAGAATCGGTAACGGACATTACCTCTTCTTTGAAGCGCCTCTTTGGGACCTCCTCTTAGGGCACTAAAATTGGTCTTTGAAGAAGACCAGGACCTCTAGGATGTTTCTAGGGAAGTGGGGAAGTGAAATTGTCAGGGGTTGGCCGATCTTGAAGGCTCAAATTGTTGTGAGGAGGAGAGGGAGGACGTGCCCTTTTATAAGGGAGGAGAGGGACACCTTTGGAAATATAAGAAATATTAGTTTATATTAAATCCCAACCCCACTTAAAAACTTCCAAAATGACTCATATACAAATATTAGATGAGATGGGGTTGTAATCTCATCAACCCATAAAATTTATACATGTTAGGAATTTATTTTAAACATTATCAACTTGATTTATCCTTATTTAATCAATTTAGTTTTATTTGTGGTAATAACATTCAAAATTTTAAATTATGACAAGTAATTACTTATTTGTTGTGAATTATCTATAATTGGATACTTTATAACATTTTAGACCATATAAATTAAAATTTATAATTTTTAAATATTTTTGTAATTTTTAAACAATTTTATAATATGTTATTTTTATAAAATAACAATAGTGTCAATTTTGACACTATTCATTTATTTGAATTTAAATAAAATATATACAAAAGATATGTTATAACCAAAAGATTTAATAGATTCATAAAAGGTCATATGTATCTATAAAATTATTGGATAACATTAAATAGTTCATATAATATTTATTTTATTATTTTTAAAACCATTTATTTGGTTTATCTCTTAATAAAATAATTACTACCACATTTTTGTATAATTATTTAATATACTTATTTTTGTATTAAAATTAAAAATAAAATCCTATGATAAAGATAAATCTATTAGCTTTAAAAAAAATACTTTTACTCGAATTTATCATCTTAAAATCATAATATTTAAATTGTTATATTTATTAAATTATGAAGGTGACAACTTTGGAATCATTTAAAATAAAATAATATAAGTGTCATAATCGCCTTAATAAGGATCCAAATGGTCAAACATTCTGCCAGTGGATGATTAGGGTTTATATATACACTAATAATAAGTTTTGTGCAGATTTTTGGGCCTTTTGATATGTATTACTATTTCAATAAAAACTATATTATTGATTTTTCACTAAATAAATAATTTCTGCATCATTAATGTATAAGATAACAAGGTAATTAAATAACTCTTAAAAATTACAAATAAATTATCATGACAAAGAAAAACATTTTATATTTCAAATTAGTATTTATAACCTAATTTATATTATGTATAAACTTATATTAAAAATACTTTAATTATTAAAGTTGAGTGAGACATATTTCACTTTCCTTTAAATAAAATAAACTAAAGGTCTTAATCACCTCTATGTGGGATATAATGGATTCCATTTAGACCCAAATGTGACTTAGGAAAAATTATAATCATCCAATTGTATTAATATAAGTATTAGGATAATTTTATAATATTATATTTACCCTTAATTACCCAATTTACCTTTTACTATGGTAAATAAAATTTACCGTTGTTACTATTCATAAAGCCCAAAAATAAAACGTAGTCTATTAATATAATTTGGACCCACTGATTCAAAATATGGAATAAATTTTTCCAAATTCAATACACCGAAGTCACATAAATTAAATTAAAATTAACCCCGTTGTCGAAATAAAACGGGTTTTTGTTTAAAACATTGCAAAAGATTGAATTTATTTAACCTACGAATTCAATGTAAAATCAAGGCTAATGACATAAATTATATTAAATGATAAAAATATATTCTATTTATACTTTAAAACCATTCAATAATATAATTTAACCACATAAGTTATTACGATGAAAAAAGTTGTTTTTAATTAAAATATAGCGTGTTTTTACTATTCATTAAAATATGAAAGTTATCAGAATAATATGAAACATTTATCCAAGGTAAAATTTTATATCCTGATTCTAAATAATAATTTTATTTTGTAAAATTGAACATATAAACATGTCAAAAAATATAAATAAAGTGGGTGCGCCATCAAAAGGCGGCAAAACTACATTTTTTGAAAAATACTTATTTTACCCGAACAATTTATTTTATTCTTATACCATGTTCTAGAAAATGTGTAAGATGAATAATAATGTTATAAAATTCAAAATTTAGTTAATACTATTCATAACGGCTAGTTCCTAATAATATTATAAAAATATATTGTTGTTTAGTAAAACCCAGTATTGCGTACAACACACGCTATCGAGGAAGGTCGTGATTGCGTGTAATGAAAGCCAAGTCAGGGTTGTGTATTGTGAAAGAATCCTTTATTATTTCATATAACAGAATCCAATCATATTTCATTTATACATTGAATATATATATATATATATATATATATATACACACTCAATGTTGCGTAGAATAACTATTATAAAACGAACTTGAAATTGTGTGTAACACAATATAAGAATAGTGTTGTGTATACTGCAAGCTAATACGGTGTTGCGTATAGCATAAGATAATCTTGGTGTAGCATAAAACACATGACATAAAATAAATTTAAAAAGAATAAAATCTCGGGGTGTTACAATATATCTAACTTCAAACTCAATATCACTTCATTTATTATCTTAATAACTCATGTACTAAATTTTTTCTGCTTTCATTTGAATCTAAATAGTTTGAACCTTCTCCATCATTTCTTGGATATGGTCAGGACCATTCAACTACCTCTGACCAACTTCATCCTAACAAGTTTGAATCTTGTATCTATTCCCATATAAACTCTCTTCAAATTCTATATAAATTCTAGAATGGAATATATTTTTATATGATAACTATACTAGGGGAAGGTGTTGATCCCAATATATTTTAAAGTTCATAAAAAGATATTATAATATCCTCTAAATCTTGAATCATCCTATCAGGATGCCTATCATTTCAAAGATGACATGTAATGATAAATCTTAGCTTTGAATCCCAGTATTTCTAAATACTTTTCCAAAATATCAAGCTTAACCTCAAATCCTAATCAGATACAATTGATAGTGGTACTCTGTAAATTCTTATCACCTGCCTTATGTATATCTTGGTGACTTAGTCAAGGGATAAATCTTATTTTATATAAATAAAATGCATTGACTTTGTAAGGTTATCGACTACAACCCAAATAGAATTAATCCCTTTTTAGATTTTGGTAATTACTACAATAAATTCCTAGGTGTTATTTTCTCATTTCCATAATAGTGTGGGTAATGGTTTAAATATAGCATTAGAATTATCACATTCATCCTTAACATGGTAGCATACCAAGCTTCAAGAAATGTGTTACAAAATCTCTCTCTTCACACTATCCCACCATAAGTCTTTCATTATATAAAAATATATCTTTATTCTGAAAGGATGGATAGATAAATATGAGCATTGAGCATCATCCAAAATTCCATTCATCAATTAAATATTTGATGGGACAAACATCTGATTTCCAAACCATATAACTCCATATTTTTTAAATTCAAACTATAAAATATTCACTACCATTCAATATAGATCTACATCATCATTTTGGGATTTAATGATCTTTACATAAATGGAAGGTTGAATTGTAAGTTAGAAAAGATATGATTTACCTCCCCCATTATGACTTCAAGATTCATCCTCTATAAATCCATGAGTATTTGGTCATTTTAAATCCTTATCTGGGATACTATAGAATAATCATTCCTACTCAAAGAATAGGCCATCATATTTTCCTAAATTTGATGGAAATAGATAGGGATTTCATAATTTTTTATCACATCAAACCATCTCATTGGAAACATATTAAATTCCTTCTAAGTTAATATATATTTAAATATTTTGTGATCAATATATATATCACACTTTTCTCCATAGGGATAATGTCACCAAATATTCAATGAGAATATCATTGTTTCTAGCTCTGAATCACATGTTTGGTAATTTTTCTCATGAGTTTTAATTAGAGTGAAACATAATATATCACCTTATCATTAAACAAGAGGATGCTACCCAATCCCTTTCTCAAATCCTTACTATATATTACAAAACCTTTTCCACTATAGGGTAATGTAAGTACATGAGCAGTGACTGACCTCTTCTTCAGTTAATCTAAAAATTATTTACATCCCTCTTTCCAAAAGAACTTTAATCCCTTACATGTCAACTAGGATTGCAGATTTGATAGGAGTGTGAAATTTCCCACAAATCTCCAGTAATAATCTACTAATGTAAGAAAACCATGGATATTAGTTACAATGGTCGGTCTGGTTAATTTCTCGATAACTTCTATCTTTGATGGATCTAATAATATATCCTTACTTATGATTTCATGACCCAAGAATACCAACTTTTTTTCATCAAAATTCACATTTATATAATTTGGATTACAACTTCCCATTTCTCAAGTTATTTAACACAATTTTCATTTGATCTCTAAGATATTCCTTTCAATTCGAATATATAAGAATATCATTTATAAATTTGACAAAAAATTGATCATTATAGTTTCTAATGACTCTATTCATTAGATCCATGAGTAAAACTATTATTTTGGTAAGTCCAAACAATATCACTATAAAATCATATCCTCCATACATTCTTCATAAATCTATCTTAGATATGTACTCTCTTTTGACCCATAATAGATGGTATCCAAATAAAAGGTCAATCTCTGAGAAACATTTATCTTTTCAAAGTTGATCAAATAGATAATCAATATGGGGTAGATGATACATGTTTTTATCATGATTTTTAAATATCATTATAATCAATATGAAGGTGCATCAATCAATAATTCTTTTTGACAAAAGGATTGGCACACCATATGGTGAAGAAATACAGTATATAAGTCCCTTGTCGAATTTTTTTTCTTTATTAACTACTCCAATTCAATGGTAACCATTATATAAAGATTCTCTAAGTTATTAATGGATCCTTGTATGAGTTCAACTAATATCTGAATCTTACACTCTAGAGGAAAACTAGGTAGTTCATCTAGAAATACATCAGTATATTCTAATATAATATGCATGCTATCAATTTTCACTTCCTCACATATCATTTGATCCAGGAGACCTTTTTTTGGGTACCATAACCCATAATATATAATTTTATTCCATAGGAATTTAATATTTATCCATTCATCAATTCATGATAATAAATGAATTAAGATATTAAATGAGGCTTCCTTATCTTAAAAATTGATATTTTTTATGTAGGGAAAGTCAATACATACCCAATATTATATCACATTCATTTAAATAAAGAATAATTATATCCATAGTAATTATCCACCCACAAATTTAAATTGGAGAAACTTTCTAAAAAAATCCATGATCATTGTTCCACCAAGGATTTTCACTGATAGTTTAATATCCATTTCTTGGGTTGGTGATTTCACATTCCTAGAAATATTTTGTGATATAAAATAGTGCAATGAAATCAAATCAAATTAGGTATTAAAATATATAGAAAAGAGATCAAGAGTACCTCACATTACTTAATTATCATATTCTACCTCACTCATAGTGATTGTGAATGTCATTCCATATTCCATTTTATATAGAGGTTTTTTTATTCTATTTTCTTCAATAGAGAAGGGGTTTGGGAATTAATTCACATAATTTCCAAACTTCTTTCACATAAAGCATTGTAGTACAGATGGATCATTAGCTGGGACCTTCTTTCCTTATGTGGTATTAATCAGCCTCTTAACCTCTAATCAACTGTTTTGGGCATGGTTTATTTCTTTATCACACTTAAAAAACTTCCCTAATCTCTTAATACAATTACAAAATTTCTTCCTACTAGATTTATCACATGTAGAAAATATATATTTCTTTCCACCATGCATCTTATCATTATTTATTACATGATACTCCACATTAATTTTCTTTTCCCAGGAATATTGATAGGTTCTAGTTTCCAAATAAACCTTAATATCACATCAAACAATCTATTTAAATATTTTGAAGTCACTTATGTCTAACTCTTTTAAAATAAATTTCTTCAAGTTAGTAAATTAGTGATTTAATTTACTGTCAGTGTCAGAGATGAAACCAGGGTCATACCATGAAAGTTTTTTGAAATTTTATTTGTATGTACTTATAGAATCAAACTCATTTTGTTTCAATTCAATAAATTCCCACTCCATTTTTGTTTGAAGATTCCATGAAAATATTTACTAAAAACTATATTCTTGAATGATTCCCATTCCATAGAGTCCATTTCCTCTCATTCTGTAGTTTTCTTAATGAGACACCACGACTAGTCAGCATCACCTTCTAAGTGATAGATTGCCTAAATGACCTTCTCATGGTCCAAGAAATTGAAAATAGAAAATATTTTTTCCATTAAATTAATCGACTTCTCAAAAAACAATGTATTAGAAGACCCATTAATGAGGGCGGATGATGCCTCCAGAATAGATTAATAGAAAATTGTTACCTCCATAGTTTGTTTGGTATCTAAATATGATTTGGGTTGTTTCGCACAACTTGAGATAGTTGGGTGAGCATTATCATGATTTTTTTTCATTTATGCCCCAATATCATTAGGTTTCCCTTTGGGAAAATCTCCACAATATTCATTTCCCTCCACTATTAAATCAGTTCTTTTGGGTACCCATAATTACTATTAATAAAGAAAAAATGGGAATGAGTATACTTAAATTAATGAATTTAGAAAATAGTAAACTATAAATATAGAATAATTATTTCATAAATGGTTTGAATATGATAGAATATGAATCTATGGGTCTCAATATAGGTTATCCATAATTGGATTTCTATTTGAAATAATTATATATCTTCAAATACTTTATAATATTTTTTAAAGATAATATGATTAAAAAATGCATATCCCCTGGGAGTGCCAAACTAGGTGCACAGTAAGGGAACATTCACCATGGACCATAATAATGGATGAGATATACTCAACTAAATCATTTTGGGATTGTTGTCCCATTATGTATATATGGAAAAACCAAGTCCATTTGTATTATCTAGATAAAGAAGTATTGATAGGAATAACACATAATTCATACTTACTAAAATATCATGATGTTATCTTAAACTTATCCTTAGGGTTGTTGCTAATGTTCTCAAAACTAATATCCCAAAAATAACTAAAATAATCTATAAAATAACTAATCCCACATAGATAAAAACTATAATGTTCCAAGATAAACATGATATGAATAATATATTAATTTCATGATAAACATATTAAATTACACTGAAGTCTCATAATTGAATGATTGAAAGGTTTAGTGTCTTGTAAATTAGTTACACAATCATCTTATTTTATAAAAATATAAAACATTTTTCCATAATTGTTATCCTCTAGACCCTTTCATTAACATATCACGTAATTTAATCATATTCTTAACAAAGTGATCAGAAACATAAGAAAGGTGTGAGATCAAACGCTTAGTAAAAGAATAGACATATCATAAAATATTAGATCATAAGCATCAAGAGAATATGAGTAAAACATAAATATATAAATAATATATCAAAAGAACATGAATAATAATCATGAAAAATGATGGATCCATATAAGATCATAAAATGATCATTTAGGAAACATATAAGATAAAACATATAACATACAAACACTACATAATGTGTATAACACTTGAAAAGGAATAATCATGAAAACATGTCATTTCATGGAAGTCAAATGCATCTTGAAACATAAAATAACATGATAAAAAACTTTAAAATGTGTCATAACTTGAGAAAAATGAAAATATAGCACATCCATATGCATAGGAAAACTTGTGTGATAAAACACGTTATACCCATGCCTATGTGAACAAACTCATTATATCCACACCTAAAAATATGAGAAAACCCATCATGACCATTCCTATGTGAACTATCCCATTATTTACATGCGTTAATATCCCATTATATATAATCTTATGACAATTCATAGAAGGGATATATAGGACCCCAAAAACCATCATCCATACATATGCGTGCCACCTAAAAATATTCATCTTCATAACTTAAATAACACGTAGAGAAAGAATGGATTTCTTAAACATATCATATAACATGAACTTAAGAAATTATATAATATAAAAATTTAATTATCTAAAAGGGATCATAAAAAATTAAAAAATAAAACATGACTCATGCGAGATAGATCATTTTTAGATAATGAGAACCCAATCGTGATTTTTTTAAAACATTTTGTATTCACTATTGTAAAATTCATAGTTACGAGTCCCTTTTCAAAAAGTCATATTTACTTTTAAAAAAAATGAATGAAATACCATACATGAAATTTATTTTTGTTCAAAAAATGTTTTCCCTATAAATGAAGGAAGAAAGTCAATCAAAATTTAAAGTCTTGGAAAAATGATGTTGAATAATAAATTGTGTCACTCAAATAAAGGATTTTGTGATATGAAGTCCCTTACCTTTAACATTGATTTGGATGGAATGAGTTAACCACCTATATCATAAATAAAAAAATCTTAATAACTTATTTCATAATAATATTATTATATACTTCTATTTAAAATCTTTATTAATAAAAATTCTCTTCATGTATTATATTGTTGTAATCTCTTTTCAACATCGGGTGTTAATAATCATAACTGTTTTGGACTAGGTTTATAAAATCAGTGTTGATATTCCTTTTTTCCCTAATGATAATTGTTTAAAATCTATTAATGGATCTATAATTTATGTTTTATTAAGTCATTATTGTTATAATTCTATTACATGAGTGTTTAGCCAAGTTTCATGAAAACAAAAATGGTGAATACATAGTTTCTGGTTTTTTATTGATATTGATGGATTAACTAATAAAGATTGTTAACTTTTGTGATATTTAGAAGGAACCATATTAAGGATTTAAATTAATTATACATTTCATATATTAATAAAAAATATAATCTAAAACCAAGCAAGTTTGTAAGAGAAGGAAAAATGAAACACGTTTATTTTTTGAGGTGGTAGTACGCAAGAAACATGATTCACATTTTCATTTGTCTTAATGGAAAATGGTAGTGTGATTAATTCATGTATGTAATGTCCTAACCCAAATCACCAGGTCTGAGATATAATTCCACATGACCTCAGGTATGACTCCCAATATGCTAGATGTTATTGACTAGTAACATGGGTCTCGTAAACATAGGGAGACTATAACCTCAATCAAAATGAAAAACCATAGTAAATAACCCATCATGTAAATCAATATAAAATCAGAGTAATCATAAACCAATAACATACCAAATCTATGAATTTATGTCAAAGAAAAGACATAATCCTAATTACAATGCATTGACCACCCATTGGGCCGATCACATATAAAAAATGAAAAGAACAATTACAAGAGACTATGATCCCAGTCTAAGACACATATGATCTCAGTGTCTTAGATCATATTGAGGGATTACACTAGATGATACACCCGATCCTCAACCCAACCTATACCTTCAATAAGTTATGGCTACTTAGGTACCCAAGTGATTAGGGTTCCAAAGAAGGGAATGAGTAATACTTAGCAGGACACCAACAATGTGGCCAAGTACCCAACCAGTAATATGCACTTTACATGAATGAGAGAAGATTGACAAGAAATAAATAGATATTATATTACTATATAGGAAATAAATATAATAACTAAGTCATATACAAGTTAATAATCACTATAATCTGAGCGGTCATGTGCTTACCAAGCCCCTAAGAACCCCAGTCTTACCTTTTTCAGATCCATACAGAAAGTTCGGTCAGATTGGATGTCGTAAGTGATCAAGCCCTAGGAACATGGATGATTTCATACTACTTAACATCCTCAAGTAATCAATTATAAGTCACACCACAAGGATGATTAGTGAACATGGACTCCACATCGATAAGGAATCAAGTCTCATGTTTGGACTTATGGACGACTAGCCATAATACTTGGGGACATGTCTCTCAAAATCCTAAAGGCATTGAGAAGATCATGTTACTCAAAATCCTAACATAATTGTATAATGGAACATTATATGAATCCTCAAGGCATCAAGCTAAAATCAAGAAACCCTGCTATCTTATTCTTACAATGTACTCAAGTCCCTTATCATCAATGTCAAGAGACATGCATACTTCCCCTCAAGGTAAAACTATACCACAATGGTCCACATATTCTAGATATAGAAGAAATACCAGCAAAGGTATGTCCAACACACATAACAGTATAAATCATAGAATATAGGAATATCATAGCATGTCATCATGAGAAAATAATATAAATAAACATAACATGTGATCATCAATAAAGCATGGTATTAAAAGCAACATAATCACACTCATGGAATCATGAATCATAAAAGGGTGTCTTGGATACGCATACACCCACAAGATATCATAATCAAACATGGTCAAAAAGATATTTAAAAATAGGTATCACATAATGAAAACAAGAGTGCTCATATAAACTGAGCATGGTATATAATCATGAGTCATATCAACTACACATGTAATCGAAATCAACACAATATATCTAGCTATTTATGTATACTCATGGTTATAATCAACACACATTGTACCATGACTATAAGTCTCAATTTAAAAAATAGCACACCTCAAGGTTTTTGTGTAGTATAAGACACTCATATGTGATCAAGACTCTACCATTGGTGGTTGGTAACATACTAGCGAAAAAGGGTGGGATGTGGCCCTTATCACTTTGTCAATTTATGTTAGGAATGATTCCTTTAATTAATTAAGACTAAATCCTCATTAATTATTTATGTATTATTATTTTTCATAACATATTAGGAAAATCAGAGCTATTCACCTAAGGTGGAGAACACCATACCACATGCCAATAAATATGCATAAGATGAAATGTTAGATCAAACAAGATCTTTTACCTCAAGTTTTGTGACACCAAAGTCAATTTTTCTCACAAAATCACCACCTAAATCATGTTTATGTATTCATCAGCTCAAGTATCCCACCAAGGATTCCAAAAACCAAATCTAACTATTTTATTTCTGAAATAAATAAAATCACCATATGGGATAAGAAATTTTCCCTCCTAGATAAATCTTAAATTATCCATTTTAACCAAGGTATGAAATAACCATTTATTCCTTAAAGTATAACTACAAATCCACATTTCATGATAAACCCTATCTTAAGAATATCTTGAGCTAAAAAATAATAATTATCATTATTCATTTATGTGGTTCTGATTTATCATTATTTAAAGAGTTCTTATCAATTTTCCTGAATGATTTAGAAAATTATAACAAAAAAATAGAAACCTTACTCAAATTATCCCTGCAAAATGCTACATCAATATACAAAGGAGAGAGAAGGTTCTAGTGTGCATAGAAAATTAGAAGAGGAAACAAGTTTGGTCAAGGGGAAATTATCAAGTCTTTTATAAAGTAATTTTTGGGAAGTACAGACATAGAGGATAAAAAAAATGAAGGGCCTATGCTTCATACATTTTTATAAAAGAAACAGTATATTGAACCATAGTATTTAAGCCACGAGTTAAATTGATAATTTAATTTTTCTTCCAAACTATTTATTAATAGAGGATCAATGAAGATAAATTAATGAATTTAATTCCTTTATTAGTATAATTAAAACCATTGAAACATGTTAAAGGGTAAAACTATGGAAAGATAATGGAAAACATGGGGTTTAATTAATTTTATCCATAAAAATGTGTTCTGTCAGGGTAACATGGTTTAATCCTTATAGAGATCCCATCCATCATGAAAGGGTTGTATTTTACCCTTACTCAACCTTGGGTTACCCTTAAATGGCCTTAAAAAAAGGATCCAGCCTTATGAAAATTCATGCTACCCTTACACAGCCTTTATAAAACCCATGCTGCCTTTACACAACACGGACACACCCTTATGCTACCTCTGGTTACCCATACACAACACCCTTAAGTGAGCGAGTTACCCTTATGTAGTGCACTGATACCCATAAAAAACCTTTATAAAAATGACTCTATCATTACAAAAATTTAGGTTACCCATTCACAAGTTTTTGTTTTTCAAGATTATCCTTACACAACACTTAGGAGCTCTATATACCCTTATGTTGTGTCTGGATTACCTTTATATAGAACCTGAAAACCCAAACTACCATTATGTAACAAAATATTTACCCTTATTTAGCTCTTAAAAATATCCCTACATAAGGGAAGGGTGAACATACCTTTACATATACACTAAGTCATCAGTAAAATTAAAAATAATGTTTAAAATTTTAATTTTTCCCACAAAACCCCATTGAATAAAGAACAAGATAGGTTTACAAATATGGGGGTGTTACAATTATTCCACTCAAGTGAATTCCCATCCTCAAGAAGTATCTACAATAGTCATTCTTAAACACCTCAATCATAACCAATATGATAATATTTATGTGGGTTCAACCCACTACATTTTGGTTCTTATAGAATCACTAGTCTGAAGATTTCCAGCCATCCTCCTCCAAATGTTACCAGCTAAAACAACCATCACTCTATGAACCACCATGATCAATGCACAACTTAGAATAGAAACTCAACAACATCAAGATGAATTGTAAAACAACTAAAAAAACCATAGACTTAGATTAGGAATTCCCACCTGTAATACCCTGGCCCCAAAATCCCTACAACCGGTGCATTAATAAACATGGTGTGTAATTTTTTTATTTTATAAAAAAATATGTTGAAGAATTACACATCATGTTCCATACATGGGATCTTTGTGGTTTAGGTTTTGGAAGACCAGATACAAATGTTATATTACTTAAAAAATTAATGGGAAAGAGTTCACAAAGCAGCCACCATTTAGAGTAACTCAAATCTACCAAACCTGTAAAAAAAATAAATTAAAATATTGGGTGAGCACAAGAATTCCCAGTAAGGGGGTTTTAAAATAAAATTTAAAATAAAACCTTTTAAAAACATCCATTTTTAAAATAATCATGAAACATTTTCTTATAAGAAAACTATAGTACATGTTTCTCAATATTAATAGTATTCCAAGATTAGCAGTAAACATTTTAGGTAGAATTAAAAGGAATACGAATGAAACTCATTACAATATTATGTATATTAATAAAAAATTCATGGTGGGAAACATATAAATCAAGAGTTAAATCAAACTATACTAAGTGTGACATGGAAAGGTGCAGTTATAGAATTTACACATAACATTAATACATGATCAGAGTTGCACATAAAGTGATAATATTAATTTCTTTCTTATTTGATTGCAAGTCATAAAATAGAAAATAAACTTCTAGTGTTTGTATTAAAGTTAAGAAGATGAGTGTTGAATAAAAAATATGACATGTGCATTTAATTCTTCTGATACTCATAGGTAAAGAATCTTTAACTAAGGATATTCTACTAGTCGAATAATCACTTGGTTAATTAAATACTATAAACATAAAAAAGGAATGAATAATGTAGGAAATCATAACCATACCATCAAGGCCTTGCGACAAGACTATATATAATCATTTTGTCAAGGCCTTGTTCCAATACCATAGTTTGTCTCATGAGACTTTCCAATGCACCGAGGTGCTATAGAAGGCCCCACCTGACACTTACTATGTCCAATACATTCCTCACATGTCCAGTAAGGTCATATATTCAAAGTGTCCCATACCACATTGAATATTTAATTTCTTATTCCATATATTCAAGGTGTCCCATACCACTTTGAATATTTAATTTATTATTCAATATTATTCAAAGTGTCCCATACCATTTTGAATAATTAAGTTCTTATTTCATAAATTATCATGATATGACAGTTAACATTTAGAATATGGTAATAACAATTTTCTCAATGACATGCATGGGATGATAAACATTCTTTGCACATGAGATAATAAATAGAAAACATACGTAATGGATGTATAGGGTTTGTCACATAAACAAATAACTTATTAATTTTAAAATCCTTGATTCATGGAAATGAATACTTAATAAAAATTACATTCCATTTAATAAACTAATAAAAGTGGTAGTGAACATGCAAATCATAAACTTGATAAACTAACATCAATCACTGCAGTAGGTAATAAAACATTAAGTGAGTATAACATGATAACATGATTCTACACATCCTTTTATACTCTAATATACTATTGTATACATAAAATCATATTGGTTTATCAAACTAAAAATTAATTAAAACCTTATGAGTATTACTTACATCAAAACATTAATTAAATCCCGATAATCATCACTTGAAGTTAGGTCTTGGAAATCTTATTAATATATATATGTATATATACCCATATATACAAAGTGTATATATGAGTTTTATATAACCAAAACAAGGTTTCATGATTCCTTAAAAATGATGGTTACTTCATAACATCATTTAATCATTAATAAATATTGACTGAAAATCAAATATCATGTTAGGTTTAAAATAGGTAACTGTATGAACACACACACACACACACACACAGATATATATATATATAAATCATGGTTTGGAATTATAAATCCAATTGAACCCAAAACATTATTCACATCCAATTAATTATTTAAATATTGAGAAATTAGCTTTTAAAAACATAAAACAGATTTGGGTTGTATTATATATAAATATCTGAATATAAACAAAGTGTATATTTGGTTTTTCATAACCAAAAACCATGTTAAATGAACCCTTATATCATTATAAACCTTAGAAACATTAATACAAACAAACATTATACTTTGTAAAACTGGATTCAACTTAGAGATGATGTACATATACATATATATACATACATATATATTTACATATACATACATACATACATATATATATATATAGACCATACATACATACATATGTTTATTTATGGTTTAGTCATACATAATAAAACCCTTAAATTGCCATACATTTTTAAAAAATCATTTAAACGATGATAATCAATACATATAAGACCCAAAATTGGTTAGGATGGAAAATTTATATAAAACTGAATGTGTATATATATATTTGTATATAAAAAGGGTATATATATGGATTTTCACAAGAAAAAACATAAAAATCACTTACCTGGCTTAAGGATGAGGTGGAGTCGAGTATGGGTCACTGGAGGTTTGAGAGGAAGAAAAACCATAGAGTTTTGGGTGAAAAATGAGTTTATATAAACTATATATATAAACTACATATTTTATAAAACCATAGATCAAACATGATATGTTAAACAAAGACTTCATGAGGAGACTTAGACAGAAGAAAACAAACACTCCAATCAACATAAACCTAAATAAAACAGCCACTCATAAAGTGTGTGAATATACATATATAATTTGGGAAACTTACGTGGAAAAAAGGAGGTTCATTTTTAAAACAAAACCAGTGTTCCAGGTCTGTGGAAAAGAAGAAAGGTGCCATAGAGGTAGAAAGGTGGTGTCGTGAGCCAGAGGAAAAAAGTGGAGAAGTAGTAGGGTGGGATGAAGACTGGTTCAACGTGATGTGAGAGGAAGAATGAGAAGATAGAGGAGATGTGGAAAAGAAAAGGATGGTCACAAATAATCTAAGATCGATCAGACGGCTGGTAGGGTTTCCAAGGTTTTAAAAATGAGTGGATGGTGGAGATCACATCACGCTTATGATTGAACAGTTAAGGCGATACCACTGTTTTTAAAAATGGATGACGGGTCGAGATCATCTGTGTCTGTGATTAGACGGTTCATGGAAAATGTGTCATCAATACCATAATGGTGGAGTTCGAACCTAAGACCGAATCATGCGGTTCAGATCTCACATGGTGAGATTGGACAGTTGTGATTCAATCTTTGCTGAAAAAACTCACCCCACATCAAAATGAGGGGAAATATGAGCCATATTTATAAGCCCAGAGCTCTCAGCACCCACTATAATTCCCACTCCCCCTCCCCGGTACCACCCCATACTGGTTCACCCCTATGGACACGCTCTGTTCCCACCCCTGCCGCCCCACATGGTGGTGCACTGCTCTAGTTCTTCCCTGCGCCCCTAAGGTGTGCGTGCACCCACATGGATAGCCTAGGCTGGATGGGGGGCCAAGTCTCAGCCACCCACTCCTTGAGGGTGGTACGAGCTGGCTCCCTTGGATGGATAAGTGGCTGGCGTAAAGGTCTTATATGTTTTTATATAACCCTTGGAAAAAAAGTAGTTCCTAAGCCAACATAAAACCTATTCATTAATTTTTATTAGTCTAAAACATGATTTAGACTTTATTCTAAACTTTGAAACTTTAAAATAAATCAACCAACATATAAATTATACCATGTCATCAAAAGTATAACTTTTAATTAATAATATCACTTTAAAACATGATTTCAAATTCTTTTTAAGACTTAAAATATTATAAGTTCAAAATACAACCTCATTGATTTCATTTATTTTAAGATAATCATCATGGTTAAAATAAATTATACCCTTAATTAAAACTATGTTATTATTTATTATAGGTAATGAATTTAAAATATTATAAATCATGTGATACATATATATTTCTTCATAAAATAATTGTTTACATCTCATTTTTATCAAGAAGATAAATAATTATTCGTAGAGAAATATTCTTTCAAAATGTTACATTTTCTTGAAAACATATAACTAAAATATTATTTCAAACATTTAAAACTCTTAAGTTCTTAATATAATTAAGGCAATTAAAATATTTAGTGTACTTATAATAATTTTATATTTAGTATGCTTTAAAACAATCAAGATACTTAATATACCCAATGATTACAAAATCTTATGACTGTTAAAACATCAATGGTCACCTAAAGACTCCAACGACTATAAAAATAAAACAATAGTCATATGTATTTCTAATGGTCAAGAAGAACCTTATAAATACATTTTTAGCGTATTCCAAACTCATAACAACTTGGTGAAAATGGTGCTCTACATACCCTTGATGCTCAGTTTGGTCGCCATAGCTCTGGCCATAATGTTCTTCATTGTGATAGACCCAAAGGACTCTCATTATTTTCTTGGTCTATTTGGGATGTCTGAGGGTCTCCCAGTGATCTTGATAGGTCTCATAATCGGTATTATAGGTTAGTGAGGTTCTTTGGGCCTTTTTGAAATGCAACATTTTAGTTTTTTATTAAATAAAATATGTCTTGTGTTTATTTTTCCAATATTGTTTGGATAGTGTAGAAATCATACGAAGAAAAATAATTAAAACTACTAAAAAATTATTATCACACATAAAATATGTTTGTGGTGTCACATTATCCATCCCTTTAAAATAATTCCATCCTTGAAATTTTTTCATGCTCTTAATATTTCTCGTACCAACTTCCAACATTAACTTCGAGGCCCCTACAAGATATGTATTATTTATTAATGATTAACAAAAATTGATAGAAAAAAATTTCAGTTTAATACCTTGACTAGGTCCAACACTGTGGATAATCCACTGATGTCCCCTTGTGTATTCCTAGGGTGGTTTCCATTTCCTCAATCTCCCTATCCCATATACACCTTGAGCAATTAGGGTCATACCTATGCATGTAAAAATCAGGTTTCTAGAGAGAGGCATGAGAGGTATGGAGCTCAGAGATTTCGACATGAAAATGTTCCTTATAGATCTGCTGAACTATGTCATGTCTGAGAGATTTGATGTCATAGAGTCTCCCGTACATGCTGAAACTCAAAACCTGGAATAGATAAGCTCCTCGAAGGTCACACTCCAAAGTAGCTTCCTGGAATTTCTCTAAGGTTGGGAAATTTTCAAAGAGAGTGAAACAAAGGAATGTAGCTTCACAATACTTTCCCCTATGCCTATACTCTGCTAACTATGTAGTTTTCATATAGAGATAAACATAATTGTCTCCCTATTAGGTCTGAAGTAAATTTGGGCTAATGGAAATTGATCAAGGAATTTTCAAGATAAATGAAGGTTCGCAAAAGGATGGTATGATTCTAAACATGACTTTAACATTATAGTTTCTAGTATCTTAGCTGGTAGAGACAAGATGTTGGTTGGTGACCTCTCATATTCAATCTGAAAATTTTAAGAAAAAAAAGTTCTACTCAGTAAATCATAACCATATTAAAACAGAGAGGTTATTTTCAAATATATGTTAAAGTACCAGCTCATAATAATATAACATTATTCATTTAAGACAAAGTTCATGAAACTCAGGGTGCAGCATATTTATTCATTCCCTTTTACAAACTCATTGGTATGGACTTCTTGACATCCAATGGGATGTTCCTTCACAGGTCCCACTAGCGTCAACGATTTCCCCAGTTCCCGATCAAATGGATCTCTAAAACGGTTCCAAACTCTTCAATCTCTCTAGTTCAGATGCATCATGGGAAACTTGGATCAATCACATGTAGAAATACAATGTTCCATAAGATAAATTCATGAATTTTATGAAGTTGGGTGACATTATTATGAACCAGATTTCTATAAAACAAACGTGAAGACTAGTACTCAATAATTTCAAAGTCCCTAACTTAGATATAAAGACTGTAAGTCAAGATTTGACAAAGATACACCACTCGGAGGTCACCCTCTTGTGCAGCCTCTTGGAAGTCCTCTATGGATTGAAAATTATCAGCTAGGGTAGAATATTTAAATAGACCCTCAAAGTACTTTCCCTTATGTTCATAGAATGAAAGTTGAGCATACATCATAAGGAAATAGTCAATGTAGAGACCCGAAGCTTGACGTACATGGAAATTACATTACTTTTGCAGAATACTTATTACATAACAAAAATAGACACCAAAGGACCGTAACAGTTTAGTGCCTTTGGAAACTTGGAACATAATCTTCTAATCTTGGTGAAAGATCCTCAACATCTCCCATAAAGATATTCCCTTTTTTTTCTTACCTAAAACCTTTCCTTGTATCCTGGGGAAAAGAAAACATAAAAAGGGTGAGCTCAAATGCTCAGTAAGGGTAATCATGGATAAAATAAGACAAATCATATAGATTTGAACTTAAAAACATGAAAACAATATTTAAACATCAAAAGCTTGAGTAATGACATAAAACATGGAAGTACATAAGGCATATATCATAACGGAACATCAATCATGATAAAATAGCATGGTAATAAAACATGTAATTGTGGAAACCATTAAGCAAATGATATGATTTCCATAGTAGCCAAGGCATTGCTTCCAAGACCATCTTAGTGGATAAAGTCCCTTTCTGAATCAAGTTCACTCCTCATTCTAGTCCTGTAACACTGAACCAGATTAACTTACCATTCCAGACATGTCTATCTCCTGAGATATAAATCTTTACCCAATGAATTGGAGGGAGATATAGGTCCAACCCATCTCATAATGAAATCATTCTTACTTGTTCCACAAAATAAACATATATAACCCAATAAATAAAATGGGTTTCATAAACATCATCCCATCATCACATAATCCATATAAAATAAATGGATATCATTTCATAATAAGAAAATTGAAACCATGTAAATCATAGAGACATGATACTTGAAACATACACATATGAAATAATGTCATCTTAGATGAAAAATGGTTTTGATAAAACACTTGAAATGAATTCTTGAGGAAAATATCCTTTCTTCTTCAAAATCATTCTATTTTCACAAAATGTCATGCAATTTTAAAAGAAAAGGATTTTGTTGAAAATAGTCATGAAATCTTTTGGAAGAATCTTCATGAAAATAAGGCTTTATAAAACCGTAATAATCTTTTCATTCCGTATAAATTAAAAAAAACATTCTTCTCATACTTTTGATGGAAAATTCAAAAAGTACCTCGTAAAAGAAAGATTCCATACATACCATGTAGTAAAAGTAAAAAATGGGTAAAAAGGACATTAAAAATACATGAAACCATTTTTAGGAAACATGGACATGGATGAGAACAATAACCCCAGTAAATACTTACGAATAAACAATCTCGGATAAGAATGAGATTGGAATAATTATCCCTTACCTTAGGTCTGATATGATTTGTATGGATCCAAAACTCCTGTATAATGATTTAAATAATGTCATTGACTTATTAAATAATCATATTCATTGTTATGATATCATATATGTTTCACTTATTAATTTATATTACCCGTTCTTTTGTAAATTCAATGTAAAAGCAGTATTTTGGGTAAAATCATTTCATTTATCGTATGTGTTTCGAATTATCATTCTTGATAGTATTACTTATATCCTCATTTACATAATTCCAGAATGTAAAAAATGATTTATATATAATATATATTCATCATGTACATATATATTATAGATCGATAAAAGGAATGAAATACACCGTTCATGGAGACGGTAGGCCGTACGTACGCATGAACACAGTTTTCGTTTCCCTGTTGAATTGAATGAAATTAAATAGATGACATACATATATATATACATAAATAAAGTAGCATTATTATGTCATATATTTCATTATTATTCATTATATATAATTTATAATCATTCTTGAATGGTTAATAATGGAAAATGAATCTCATCGTGTTCGTGGAGACGATAGTCCGTACGTATGCACGAGCGATGATATCATTCCCATGATCATGGAATTGTATTGGAGTGTATGTATACTATTTCAGAATCAATATAACTTTACAATAATCATATATAGTCATTATTTACACCATTATACCCATCCAAGTAAGGTGGTGGTGGAAAATAGATTACACCACGGTGTGGAGACGGTATTCCGTACGTACGCACGCACAGTGATTTCATTTTCCGTAGGATGGATAGATGGTGAAAAAGGGTTGTTTCATACTTATAATAACATATCAGTATATGAGTGATACTTATGTTATTACTTCATAATGAAACAACTAAATAATAAGAATTTGAAGAAGAAATAAAGTTGAAAGAATCAGTAACGGACATTACCTCTTCTTTGAAGCACCTCCTTGAGACCTCCTATTAGGGAACTAAAATTGGTCTTTGAAGAAGACCAGAACCTCTAGTATATTTCTATGAAGTGGAGAAGAGAATTTGTAAGGGGTTGGACGAGCTTGAAGGCTCAAAGTGGTGTGAGGAATAGAGGGAGGAGGTGCCCTTTTATAAGGGAGGAGAGGGGCACCTTTGGAAAAACTAAAAATATTATTTTATTATAAAGTCATATTCGGTTTTTAATAGCTCCAAATTGATTTATTTAGAAGATAAGGTGGGTATGGGTCGAAATCATCTCATAAAATTGAATTTATACAAGTTTAGGTTTCTATTTTAACCTTATCATTTAGATTTAACCTTAATTTAAATAATTTTACTTTTACCGTGTCTTCTTGTTTTCTTACACTATAAGGTTAATAAACATACTATAACAAGCCAAAAGAACCCCAAGTTGTTTATTATTAATATATAATATTATCTAAGTCATTTTGCCGAACCTTAGATTTTTACGAATAAAATAACAATTAATAATATTATATTTGTTTTAAAAACTATTTTATGTCAATTTTGACACTATTTGGTAATTGATTTTTGTGAAAATCATAACAGAATTATTAGTTCAAAAAAAGTTAACTAAATCAATAATAATATGTCCTATTAACCTATAAAATTAGTGGAATTCATAAAAAGTCTCAAATTACATTTATTTGGGTATTTATAACATCAATTATGTCAATATTTTATTAATAAGATAATTACTGCATCATCTTTGTGTCATACATAAATTAAATTATTTAATGTCTAAAAATTATAAATAAAATACCATTATGTAGGAAATAGATTTATATTTCTAATGAATATTTATAGTCGAATTTATCTTATGTATAACCCTATATTAAAAATGATTTACTTATTAAACTTTGATTTTAACTATTTTAACCCCTCTTTAAATAAATTAATATTAAATGTCGTAATCTAATCCAAGTGGACCTAAATGGTCATATTTCATTACTAAGGTTGTTTTTGGTCGAATTACACTTATCCAATAGAATTAGGACATGTGTTAGGGTAATAATAATATCATTTTTACCCTTAATTATCCTATTTACTTTTAACCGTGGTAAATAAAAGTAAAAAGTTACTATTCACCAAAAAATATTTTCATCTCATTGAACCAAATTTTAGTCCTTGATATTAACCGTGTCTCTCAGATTTTTGAAATTCCACTCACATAATCGGTAAAATTATGTTTTATGAAAAAATTTAGTTTTTTAACTACCACTTAGTGGTTTCACTATTCATCAAAAAATGAAAGTTTCCAGAAAAATACCAAAAATTAGGCCTAAGCTATATTTGATATTATGAATTCAAAAATGATATCTATTTTACAAAATTCAAAACATATCAGTTGCATTAATTAATTTAAAAATTAATTCTCGTCGTCAAAACAAATAGCGTGTTTTTAAGAGATAATAACTATCAAAAGATTGACACTTGTTTATGTCTGGTTTAAATGTGAAATTACATCAAATGACCAACATTGTATTAAATGGTAAAAGAATATTATTAATATACTTTAAAACCACTAAAATTTATAATTTATCACTATTAATTATTTCGATTAAAAAAGTTGTTTTTAATTAAAATTTAGTAATTTTCACTATTCATCAGAATATGAAAGTTATCTGAAAAGTACCAAAATTTCACCCTAATCTAATTTCGATATTCTGAATCCAAAAATGAAGTCCATTTTGAAAGATAAAATTTATAAAATTTAAAAAAGTTGGTATTACTATTCATAACAGTTAGTTCATAATAATATTGTAATAATATCTCGTTTAGTGAAACTCGGTATTGCGTACTACACACGCTATCGAGGAAGGTCTTTATTGCGTGTAATGCAAGCCAAGTCAGGGATGCGTGTTGTGCAAGCTCCTTTTGGTGTAGCATACAACAGAAGACATTAATGAAATTAAAAAGAATATTTTTCATAAAATCTCGGGGTGTTACATTCTACCTCCCTTAAAATGAATTTCGCCCTCAAAATTCGTCGGGGTTATAAATGGTTTACTACTCGAAAGTTTCCTTAATAGAAACCCACATTGTAAAAAGGAATACCAAAACATGGCTTTAAAAACTAAAGTATGAAACTTAATGGTTACCCAAATTAACTCATCACTGGGTTTTCACGTAGGAGAACATAGGTGAAAATATGGATATGGAAGAAAAATATAACCATCAAGTTCTGATGGAGAGTGGTAGAGAACACGGCTATGAAAAAGCCAACAATCACAACGCCATAAATTTGTGATGATCTATAGTACCATCTGATTCATCGGATATAAGGGCACTAGGACAACATTTTTGGTTTTCAAGATCATTTCCCTAAAGATGAAGAATTTTAATTAGAATAAATACTTACTTTATTTTGGTAAAATCTCACTTTTGTTCGTGCCTTAAACAATTTCCACTTCATCTCTTAAAGAAATGAAGTTGAATTTGTTATTCGTGAAGTGTTAGCAGATCATGTGATAGAATGACGAGTCATTCCATCTGTCTCAAAGAAAAGATTAACAAAAGTTATTAAATATACATAAGTCGGTCTATAGTGAGATTAATCATATATAGTTGCTAAAATGGACTTATACTTCATATATCATACTGATTAATATAATCAAAATAGTTTTTACTAAACAGGGACTTCCTGTAGGCCAGTGGTAGGCGATAAAGGCCAGTCGCACTTTGGTTGTGGGTTCGATTCCCATAGCCTTGTCCGACGCGATGGGTTGTCGCACGTCCTACAGGTTTTACTTTTTCTAAAACTACATTACTATAACATCCCATCAATAATATCGAAAAAAGTTCTATCCTAAAACAATACCATATTATGTCCAACATAATCCATTCCAATCTTTATCTAAAATACTTCAGTCCAAGCTCATAGTATAAAGAAAACGATTACTTGAAATGTCATCAACCAACCATCATTTATCCCCCATTATTTTGTTGGTCACATTCCAATCACGTGAATACCTTAATCACGTATTCTCTTGAAAAAGAATACCCATTAAACCTTAATGAAAACATGAATCCTGTCAAAATTTAACTCTTTCCACATACCAAAATCCAAAAATTCTATATTCTCAAACCATGATATAACCTTATCCTTATATCAGTCATGAGCTCATGAATACTATCAAACATTTAATTTTCTCCTTATCCCTTCATTATGCGCATATCATCTACTTTCCAAAAATACTGGTACCATTCATCACACACTTTCAAAACTTAGGGAAAGAAAACAGTGTAATAATCCTTAGATGTCTCTTTATTCCATAGTCCCATGAGACTACTTATACAACATTACACTTGATAAACATGTAATCATTCCACTACCTTCTTAAACCATTGACCGAGCTTCAACAATTCTTTCATCTCACATATCATTTGTAGTCTCTTCATGATCATCAACATAAATATTACCCATACAACAATACTGATTCTCTTCATGAGACTTTCCCTTAGGGAATTGGTTTTCATAATGCCCGTACATTCCACATTTAAAACATTTAACCATTGTTGATGTCGTAGCAATACCATTATCCCCATCCATGGTGTTAACTGAACCTTTTCCTTTGCACTTACTGGCTTTATGTCCTTCTTTTCCACACCCAAAGCATCTTCCAGTTCCTTTGAAACATTCTCTTTGATGCCTCTTCCCACATGATTTACATAGGGGAAATTGAACTTTATTTCCTCTATGATCACCATGAAACTCCATCTTTCTCTTATTAGCTGAGTCATGAAACTTACCAAATTTGAGTTTATTGATCATATTTTGAGATTGCTAATTTGGCATAATAATTATGTTTAGACTTCCAAATCCCATTTTATTTGGTTGCTCATGAATAATATCATTCAATTGTCCATCATATCTTATATTATCATGAATCTTCATGTTTCAAGCCATTTTCTAAAACCCAAAAAGAATAGTGTGAGAGGAAAAAATCATACTAGGGAAAACAACATAGTAAAGGGGGAGTACCCTCAATATCTAACATCTTAGGTTAAATTCTAAGATCGTTATTGTAGTTCAAGGACTATATCCTATACGTATACTTATCCTTAGGGACATCCCTAGACATACCTTAGAAATATCTCTAGGGATCTCACTAACATTTTCACATCCTAGTTTCCAAAGGTTGACTAAACCTTTCCACTAATACCAACTGTAGAGATCCGAAGCTTGACGTACATGGAAATTACATTACTTTTGCGGAATACTTATTACATAACAAAAACAGACACTAAAGGACCGTAATAGTTTAGTGCCTTTGGAAACTTGAAACGTAATATTCTAATCTTGGTGAAAGATCCTCAACATCTCCCATAAAGATCTTCCCTTTTTTTCACACCTAAAATATTTCCTTATATCTTTGGGAAAAGAAAACATAAAAAGGGTGAGCTCAAATGATCAGTAAGGGTAAGCATGGATAAAATAAAACAAATCATATACATTTGAACTTAAAAACATGAACATAATGTTTAAACATCAAAAGCTTGAGCAATGACATAAAACATGGAATTACATAAGGCATAGATCATAAAGGAACATCAATCATGATAAAATATCATGGGAATAAAAAATGTAATTGTGTCAACCATTAAGCACATGATATTATTTCCATAGTAGCCAAGGCATTGCTGCCAAGACCATCTTAGTGGACAAAGTCCCTTTTTGAATTGAGTTCACTCCTTGTTCCAGTCCTGTAACACTGAACCGGATTAACTTACCATTCCATCCATGTCTATCTCATGAGATATAAATCTTTACCCAATGCATTGGAGGGAGATATAGGTCCCACCCATATCATAATTAAATCATTCTTACTTGTGACACAAAATAAACATACATAACCTAATAAATAAAATGGGTTTCATAAACATCATCCCCTCATCACATAATCCATATAAAATAAATGGATATCATTTCATAATAAGAAAAGTGAAACCATGTAAATCATAGATACATGATACTTGAAACATACACATATGAAATAATGTCATCTTAGATGAAAAATGGTTTTGATAAAACACTTGAAATGAATTCTCGAGGAAAATATCCTTTCTTCTTCAAAATCATTCTCTTTTCACAAACTGTCATGCAATTTTAAAAGAAAAGGATTTTGTTGAAAATAGTCATGAAATATTTTGGAGGAAGCTTCATGAAAATAAGGCTTTATAAAACCGTAAAAATCCGTTCATGCCATATAAAGTAAAATAACATTCTTCTCGTACTTTTTCTGGAAAAGTCAAAAAGTACCTCGTAAAAGAAAGATTCCATACATACCATGTAGTAAAAGTCAAAAATGGGTAAAAAGGAAATTAAACATACATGAAACCATTTTTAGGAAACATGGACATGGATGAGAACAATAACCCCAGTAAATACTTACAAATAAACAATCTCGGATAAGAATGAGATTGGAATAATTATCCCTTACCTTAGGTCCGATATGCTTCGTATGGATCCGAACCTCCTGTATAATGATTTAAATAATGTCATTTACTTATTAAATAATCATATTAATTGTTATGATATCATATATGTTTCACTTATGACTTTATATTACATGTTCTTTTGTAAATTCAATGTAAAAGCATCATTTTGGGTAAAATCATTTCATTTATCGTATGTGTTTCGACTTGTCGTTCTTGATAGTATTACTTATATCCTGATTTAGATAATTCCAGAATGTAAAACATGACTTATATATAATATATATTCATCATATACATATATATTATAGATCGATAGAAGGAATGAAATACACCGTTCATGGAGACAGTAGGTCCTACGTACGCATGAACGATGTTTTCGTTTCCTTGTTGAATTGAATGAAATTAAATAGATGAAATACATATATATATACATAAATAAAGTAGCATTATTATGTCATATATTTCATTATTATTCATTATATATACTTTATAATCATTCTTGAATGGTTAATCATGGAAAATGAATCTCATCATGTTCGTGGAGACGGTAGTCCGTACGTACGCACGAGCGATGATATCATTCCAATGATCATGGAATTGTATTGGAGTGTATGTATACTATTTCAGAATCAGTATAACTTTAAAATAATCATATATTTTAATTATTTACAACATTATACCCATCCAAGTAAGGTGGTGGTGGAAAATAGATTATACCACGGCGTGGAGACGGTATTCCGTACGTACGCACGCGCGGTGATTTCATTTTCCGTAGGATGGATAGATGGTGAAATAGGGTTGTTTCATAATTATAATAACATATCAGTATATGAGTGATACTGATGTTATTACTTCATAATTAAACAACTAAGTAAGAAGAAGTGTAAGAATAAATAATTCTGAAAGAATCAGTAACGGACATTACCTCTTTTTTGAAGCGCCTCTTTGAGACCTCCTCTTAGGGCACTAAAATTGGTCTTTGAAGAAGACCAGAACCTCTAGGATTTTTATATGGAAGTGGAGAAGAGAATTATTTAGGGTTTGTGCGAGGTTTAAGGCTCAAAGTGGTGTGAGGAAGAGAGGGAGGAGGTTCCCTTTTATAAGGGAGGAGAGGGGCACCTTTGGAAAAACTAAACATATTATTTTATTATAATGTCATATTCGGTTTTTAATAGCTCAGAATTGATTTATTTAGAAGCTAAGGTGGGTATGGGTCGAAATCCTCTCATACAATAGAATTTAGACATGTTTAGATTTCTATTTTAACCTTATCATTTAGATTTAACCTTAAGTTAAATAATTTTACTTTTACTGTGTCTTCTTGTTTTCTTACACTATAAGGTTAATAAACTTACTATAACAAGGCAAACGAACCCCAAGATGTTTATTATAAATATATATAACATTATCTAAGTCATTTGTCCGAACCTTATATTTTTAGGAATAAAATAACAATTAATAATATAATATTGTTTTAAAAAACTATTTTATGTCAATTTTGACACTATTTGGTAATTGATTTTTGTGAAAATCATAACAGAATGATTAGTTCTGAAAAAGTTAACTAAATCAATATTAACATGTCATATTAACCATGAAAATTAGTGGAATTTATAAAAAGTCTCAAATTACATTTATTTGGGTATTTATAACATCAATTATGTCAATATTTCATTAATAATATAATTACTGCATCATCTTTGTGTCATAAATAAATTAAATTATTTAATGTCTAAAAATTATAAATAAAATACCATTATGTAGGAAATAGTTTTATATTTATAATTAATATTTATAGTCAAATTTATCTTATGTATAACCCTATATTAAAAATGATTTACTTATTAAACTTTGATTTTACCTATTTTAACCCTTCTTTAAATAAATTAATATTAAATGTCATAATCTAATCCAAGTGGGCCTAAATGGTCATATTTTATTCCTAAGGTTGTTTTTGGTCGAATTACACTTATGCAATAGAATTAGGACATGTGTTAGGATAATAATAATATCATTTTTACCCTTAATTATTCTATTTAATTTTAACCGTGGTAAATAAAAGTAAAAAGTTACTATTCACAAAAAAATATTTTCATCTCATTTAACCACATTTTAGTCCTTGATATTAACTGTGTCTCTCAGATTTTCGAAATTCCACTCACAGAAGCGGTAAAATTATGTTTTATGAAAAAATTCTGTTTTTTAACTATCACTTAGTGGTTTCACTATTCATCAAAAAATGAATGTTTCCAGAAAAATACCAAAAATTAGGCCTAAGCTATATTTGATATTATGAATTCAAAAATTATGTCTATTTTACCAAATTTAAAACATATCAGTTTCATTAATTAATTTAAAAATTAATTCTCGTCGTCAAAACAAATAGCGTGTTTTTAAGAGATAATAACCATCAAAAGATTGACACTTGTTTATGTCTGGTTTAAATGTGAAATTACATCCAATGACCAACATTGTATTAAATGGTAAAAATATATTCTAAATATACTTTAAAACCACTCAAATTAATAATTTATCACTATTAATTATTTTCTATTAAAAAATTTGTTTTTAATTAAAATTTAGTAATTTTCACTATTCATCAGAATATGAATGTTATCCGAAAAGTACCAAAATTTCAACCTAAGATAATTTCGATATTTTTAATCCAAAAATGAAGTCCATTTTGAAAGATAAAATTTATAAAATTTCAAAAATTGGGTATTACTATTCATAACGGCTAGTTCATAATAATATTATAATAATATCTCGTTTAGTGAAACTCGGTATTATGTACTACACACGCTATCGAGGAAGGTCTTTATTGCGTGTAATGCAAGCCAAGTCAGGGATGCATGTTGTGCAAGATCCTTTTGGTGTAGCATACAACACAAGACATTAATGAAATTAAAAAGAATATTTTTCATAAAATCTCGGGGTGTTACAGTCAAAGCTTGATACTCGGTGTAGTTTAAGTACACGAGGAGAGTTTGATACATAGTAGAGATGTTTACATGATATGTGAAGGTTTTCAAATGTCTCATAGCCTTATAAAAAATACTTGTAAACTATAGTCTCTTGTATTTTTGTTGAAAGAGATAGAAGACTTGTTTCGTTTTCCATCTGAAAATTTTAAGAAAGAATTTTACTTAGTAACATATAATTAAATTTTTTAGTGTTGTTCCAACTTTACAGAGTTGCCTAAACCGACCTCTAATACCAACTGTAATTCCCTAACCCTAGAAGACCTGGAGCCATTTCTTTAATAAACATGGTGTGTACTAGTTTTTATTTTATAAAAATATATGATGAAGAATTACACATCATGTTCCATACAGAGGATATTTGCAGTTTAGGTTCTGGAAAACTAGATACAAATGTTACATTATTTCAAAACTGAATGGGAAAGACTTCATAAAGAATCCACCATTTAGAGTAACTCAAATATACTAAACCTTTAAAAAATAAATTAAAACGTAGGGTGAGAAAAAGAATGCCCAGTAAGGGGATTTTAAAATAAAATTTCAAATAAAACCTTTTAAAAACCTCCTTTTTTAAAATTATCATAAAAACTTTTCTTAAAAGAAAAAGATAGTACATGTTTCTCAACGTTAACAGTTTTACAAGATTACCATTAAACATTTTAAGGAGAATTAAAAAGACTACGAATGAAACACATTCCAATATTATTCATATTTATACGAAAATGAATGATGTGCAACATATAAATCAAGTGTTAATAAAACTATACTAAGTGTGACATAGAAAGGTGAAATTATAGAATTTACACATAAAATTAATACGTGATTAGAGTTGCGTATAAAATGATTATATTGATTTATTTATTCTTTAATTGAAAATCAAAAAATAGAAGATAAACTTCTAGCATTTGTATTAAAGTTCAGAAGATGAGTTCTGAATAAAAAATATGTCATGTGCATTTACTTCTTCTGATAATCATAAGTAAATGCTCTTTAACCAACGATATTCTACTAGTCTAATAATCACTTGGTTAATTAAATAATAAAAATTTAATGATGGAATGTAAAATGCAGGACATAATAACCATACTGTCAATGCCTCGTTCCAAGACCATAGATAATCATTTTGTCTAGGCCTTGTGCCAATACCATAGTTTGTCTCATGAGACCTACTGATGCACCGATGGGCTATATAGGGAGCCACCCAACACTTACTATGTCCAATAAATTTCTCATATGTTCAGTAAGATCATATATTCAAAGTGTCACATACCACTTTGAATATTTAATTTCTTATTCCATATTATTCAAAGTGTCACATACCACTTTGAACAATTAAGTTCTTATTTCATAAATTATCATGATATGACAATTAATATTTAAAATATGATAATAACAATTTTCTCAATGACATGCATGGGCTGATAAATATTCTTTTCACATGAGATATTAACTAGAACACATAATTAATGGATGGATGGGGTTTTTTGCATAAAATGATAACTTCATAATTTTAAAATCCTTGATTTATGGAAGTGAATACTTAAAAAAATTTACATTCTATTTAATACACTGATAAAAGTGGCAATGAACATGAAAATCACAAACTTGATTAACTAACAACAATCACTATAGTATGTAATAAAACATTAAAAAATAATAACATGATAACATGATTCTACACATCCTTTTATCCTCTAATATATTATTCCATACATAAACTCATATTGGTTTAGCAAAATCAAAATTTATTAAAACCTTACAAGTATTACTTGCATCAAAACATTAATTAAATCATGATAACCATAACTTGAAGTTAGGGCTTAGAAATATTTTTAATATATATATGTATATATACCCGTATATACAAAGTGTATATATGATTTTTACATAACCAAAACAAGGTTTAATGATTCCTAACAAATGATGGTTACTTCTTAACATCATTTAATCATTAATAACACTTGATTGAAATTCAAAGATCATGTTATGTTTAAAATACGTAACCGTATGAACACACACACACAGATATATATATATATATAAATAAATCAGGGTTTTTCATTATAAATCCAATTAAACCCAAAACATTATTCACATCCAATTAATTATTTAAAGATTGGGAAATAATCTTTTAAAAACATAGAACATATTTAGGTTTCATTATATATAAATATATGAATATACACAAAGTGTATATTCAATTTTTCATAATCAAAAACCATGTTTAACAAACCCTTATATCATTATAGACCATAGAAACATTAATACACATAAACATTTAACATTTGAAAACTTGGATTCAGCTTAGAGATGATATACATTTATATATAGACTGTATGTACATATATATGTTTATTTATTGTTTAATCAAACATAAGTAAACCCTTACAATTGCCATACGTTTTGAAAACATCATTTAAATAATGATAATCAATACATAGAAGACCCAAAATCGGTTATGAAGGAAAATTTATATAAAAATTAATGTTTATATATATCTATATATACAAGGGGTGTATATATGGATTTTCATAAGGAAGAAAAAACATAAAAATCCATTACCTGACTTAAGGACGAGGTGGAGTCGAGCACATGTCACTGGAGGTTTGATAGGAAGAAAAACCATAGAGTTTTGGGTGCAAAAAGAGTTTATATAGACTATATATATAAACTATATATTTTATAAAACCATGGATCAAACATGATATGTTAATCAAATACTTTGGGAGGAGACTTAGACAGGAGCGAACGAACACTCCAATCAACATAAAATTAAATAAAACAACCACTGATAACATGTGTAAGTATACATATATAATATGGGAAACTTACGTGGAAAACAAGGAGGTTCAATTTTAAAACTAAACCGGTGTGTCGGGTCTATGGAAAAGAAGAGAGGAGGGGCCGTGGATATAGAAAGGTGGTGTCACGGGCAAGAGGAGAACCATGGAGGAGAAGTAGGGTGGGATGGAGAATGGTGCAGTGCGATGTGAGAGGAATAATGAGAAGACATTAGGAGATGTGGAAAAGAAAAGGACAATCATGATTAATTCGAGATCGATCTGAAGACTGATAGGGTTTTCACGGTTTAAAAAATGAGTGGACAGTGGAGATCACATCATGCTTCTGATCAAACAGTTAGGATGATATTGAGGTTTTTAAAAATGGAGGAGGGGTCAGGAGAATCCATATCTATGATTGGATGGTCTAGGAAAAACGTGGTGTTAATACCATAGTGGTGGAGTTCGAACATGAGACCAGATCATGCAGTCCAGATCTTACACGGTGGGATCAGACGGTTAAGATTCAATCTCCGCTGAAAAAAATTATCCCACATCAAAACGAGGGGAAATCTAAGCCGAATTTATAATACTAGAGCTCTCAGCACCCATGATAATTACCTCTCTCCCTTTCTAGTACCGCCCCGTACTGGTTCACCACTGCAGGCACGCTCTGTGCCCACCCCTACCTCTGTGCTGCCCCGCACGGTGGGGCGCTACTTCGGTTCCTCCTTGCACCCCTAAGGTGTGCGCTCACCAACACAGATGGCTGAGGGGCTAAGGCTAGGCTACCAACTCCCTGAGGGTGGTGTGAGTTTCCTCCCTTGGCTGGCTAAGTGGCTGGTCGAAGGGTCTTATATTTTTTTATATAACCCTAGAAAACAAAGTAGTACCCAAACCAACATAAAACCTAGTCATTAATTTTTATTAGTCTAAAACAGGATTTAGACTTCATTTAAAACTTTGATACTTTAAAATACACCAAAAAACATATAAATTATACCATGTCACCAAAATTATAACTTTTAATTAATAATATCACTTTAAAACATGATTCTAAATTCATTTAAATCTTTAAAATATTATAAGTTCAAAATACAACCTCATTGATTTCATTTATTTTAGGATAATCATTATGGTTAAAAAAAAGTATACCCTAAATTAATACGATGTTATTATTTAACATAGAGTATAACTTTAAATTATTATAATTCATGTGATACATATATATTTCTTCATAAAATAATTTTTTACATTTTATTTTTATCAAGAATCTAAATAATAATTCGTAGAGAAATATTATTTCAAAACATTACATTTTCTTGAAAACATATAACTAAAATCTTATTCCAAACATTTAAAACACTTAAGTTCTTTAAATAATTAAGGTACTTAAAATATTTAATATACATATAATACTTTTATATTTAATATGATTTAAAATAATCAAGAAACTTAATATACCCAATGGTTACAAAATTTTATGATTATTAAAACATCAATGGTCACCTAAAGACTCCAATGACTATAAAATTAAAATTACGGTCATTTGTATTTCCAACGGCCAAGAAGACCCTTATAAATATATGTTTAGGGTATTCCAAACTCAAAACAACTTGGTGAATATGGTTCTCTACATACCCTTGATGCTCTTTTCGGTCGCCATAGCTCTGGCCAGAATGTTATTCATTGTGATAAACCCGAAGGACTCTCACTATTTTTTTGTCTATTTGTGATGTTCGGGGGTCTCTTGGTGATATTGATAGGTCTTCTAGTAGTTATTATAGGTTAGTAAGGTTCTTTTGGTCTTATTAAAATGCAACATTTAAATATTTTGTTGAATAAAATATTTCTTGTGTTTATTTTGCAAACATTGTTTGGATAGTGTGGAAATTACAAGAATAAAAATAATTAAAACTAATAAAATATTATTATCACACATAAAATATGTTCATGGTGTCACACCACCATTTTAACATTCACCAAAAATTTTATAACATAAGGATAAAATCATCCTTGAAACATATCTTTAAATTAAAGAAGTGACTTAGATCACACACCACTATGAAGCACCCTAGAGCTAATTCTAAAACCTTATGGGATGACACATAAAAAACACTATAATGATTTCCAAAATAGATAGTGATTTAATGAAACATAAATGATATAAACATATATAATAAAATAATAGAACTAATAAGGATTCCTACTCTAGGGATGCAATCAATAGTAACCAAGGGTTTTCAACACTGAGCCTCACTCCTTGATGAGCTCATAGAATCATCTCCAACCAACTCTAAGTGTCTATTCCATTAATAATCTACATCATCTTAGATACCTGAGTAATTTACAAAGGCCTATCTAAGACCAACTAGAAGATATCACAACAACAAGGTTAGTGAACAAACATGAAGTATATTCTCATACAGAAGATCACTAATTACATTGAGATTGAGCTCTAAACCTCAAGGGAAAAAATAGGATACTAAGGAATAATAAAATTATTAGCAAAAGAGTTTCTCATAATAATATTCCATTCCATCCCTAGGAGCACACAAAATCTAAATGGTCAATAAGAAGATTTTAGGTAAATTATATTATCATCATGATCACAACCATGTTCCATAATATATCATTCAATAATTCCTTAAACAAAGCCACAAGAGATCAACAAAACCACAAGGTATGAATCAAATTTGTATAAGTTTTTCCCATTTTTTTCACCAACTACTTTCACTAGAAATAAGGTTCTCAACCATGTATCAATGCACTAATTATATGAATCCTTCATAGCTTACACTGATTTTTCTATTTATCCTATTCCCCCATCCGATTTCCATTTAGTGATACATCAGAATCAAGCATAAAACATTCAATTTGGAACCATGTAATCTTGGTCCCACTAAACATTGACCTTTGGTGTTTCCATAATCATCCAACAATCATCCTTACATAGACCATAAGCCTACCAAAAGTGAGTTCATTTCACAAGAAACTTTGTTGATACTCCCCACCATAGGAGTATCCTTATTTTTATCCACTAATGAAAAAATGTATCCCAATCCATTATTGATTCCATATTAAACTATAGTGATAACACCATAAAAATTAACCATTGGGATGCCAACCTTTTGAGATTCATGACAAACACATTGGTTTCTAACACCAAGGGTGATCCTAAACCAAAAAATGCTAGTTTCCTACCATCATAAATCCACCGTGATCATCCATAGAACCAGTAACATCCTCAATGGTTAGTACACCACCCTAATTTCTCCAACCCATGTGTAACCACTGCATGAATTCTCACACCTCAAGGATTTCCTTAAAAAGAATTAGATCACAACAAATTACTCCAACTTGATGTTCCCAGGTTCAAATATATCACTGAGAGGGGTGGGGGTGAATAATTGATGTAATTTTTCAATTTAAACTTTTTAAATAAAACTTTATAATTAGTTAAGATCTCAATCCCTTGTTCTTAAAAGTATCACTTCCCCCGTATGCGAGAAACTGAAATAACTAAAATGAACATGATATTTTTTTCATGGTTCTCCCCTAATGTAATGGGTGACTATTTCCTCTACATGTTGGTTAGATTTACCAACATGGATTATCCACTAGTAAATAAATGTGTTTAAAAGTATATGAAATATTATAAAATTCCTAACTGTAAAACTACCATAATATCTGATCAAAAATGATTATCGTGCACTCCCTCATTATGTTATCTTTAGATTGGCATCCCACTGGTGATCTTTATACCCAACCCCACCTGTTGAGATATCTCTCAGAAAGATTTGGTTGTTTATACTAGCATCTCAATAGTTCTTCCAAAAAATCTTTCAAAAAAAGAAATAACGTTTTCCCTTCATTTTTTTACTTTTTTAATAACTTTAGTGATATTGGTCTCGAAACTTATTTTCAAATGCTCAGGATCATGTGATCACCATCTTCAATAACTATCCAGTTTTGGATCACTCTCAAAATTCTTATTTCACAATGGATAAAATTAATACCAATGGATGTTGAAATGGTTTTGTATATATTTCTCATCACATACATGAACTTATATATACAAAAATTTAGTGCATGAAAATATCAATAAATTACATGATTTGAATTCCCTTATTTAAATCCTTAATTAAATGTGATTATGAATTAAACACATTTATTGTTCTTCTTATCCAAAATATAAATACCCAAATTATGCTTGGTTATTTATTCACTCATTTTAAATCACCCATTGAAAATGAGTATTTATTTCCTTTTTTATTTCTCATAGAAAAGAAACCCACAACTTATGTCTTCATGAATGCATCTTATTATTTCATACAGATAATAAAACACCCTATAGGAACACATGTTCAAATAAATATACCTAAATGGGTATTTACTTCATCTAATGCATATGCATGAATGGTTGAGGTATAAAATCCTCCTTCTCACATGGATTTGATTACCCACAACTCGTCCATTCCTTCACGCTATAAATTTAAAGCTTGCATACTTAAACTCCCAAAGAATATGGGTGTTTATTTATTCTATTCCACTCACTCCATGCATGTATAGTCATTAAAATATCACTAAATGGGTTACCTCATTATTCAAATACTTGAAACACAAATTTATTCAATCTATAAATTCTTAATGACTCAGGCTCTCCACTTTCATCATACAATATAAAAAATTTTGAACTCTCTATTTCTTCACAGATAAATGAATATCACATGGGATCACTAAATTTACATGAGATAATTGTGTTCTTCATTCTAATTACTTTATATGATTTCCTCAAGATCATGCGATGAGGATCACATGACCTTTATATTCTGAAACTCCATCTCATCCATAGTGATTAGCTATTTGACCAACCTCTTACAACAATTTTTACAATTTGTCCAATAATAGTTCTTCAATTTATCTCTTCCATTAAAGATGTAGTTGCATGCATGACATAAGGACAATAAAAATACCCTCATTCTTTTCACTTTATCTTAAAATATGACTGAACATCGGTCAAGCAAGGATTGGTTATGCTCCAATGAACTGGATCTATTTAAGGAGGCAGGATGAGGAAGAAGATCGATGAAATTAATTGAAAATTTAAGATCATTCAAATTGTGCATCCCTATTTATTTCCATAATTTTTAAGATGGAGGTATAGTGCATAGAAAATGATTATACCACATTGACTCGCAGTGCTGTATACTGCTTCTTAAAAAATCAAATCATTCCATCCACTTTCCAAAAGTCACTAACATCAGTTGGAACCTACCCATATCGACTCTACTAGCCGCCATGCCACCCTATATAGTGGCGTCTCCACTATACCTATGCCCATTCACTTTTCTTATTTATACTCTCCTTTAGTGTCCTTATAAATTGTTTCGCCTCTCTACCAACAATCAGCTTTCCTGGGATGGTTTCCTTAGGCATGGTTGATTCTTTTGGTACTATATAAGACCTTAGTCAAGTTGGACATGGATGATATGTGGGTTGTACTTTTTTTAATAAGGTAACCATTATATTACTTCAAAAATTCCTATACAATAAATAGATTTCCCATCAACTATCAAACCTCTCTTCAAAAAATTCCTAGCCTCCTTCCTTAAACGATGCAACAATATACAAATATTTTTCATTTGCATATTTAATTAATTCATAATGTAGTATATCAATTCTTTTCATGGAATCCTTAAAATAAATACATCATAAAATGAATGTTTTCAGGGTATTCAAATAAATTCCTCATTAATTTTTCATGGCCTCCACCTTGTCAGGTGTTGAAGACAATATGCACTCTCTTAGTACAATTGTAACATGTCCTTGAACATAATAATAGTTCAACAATCATCACATTTAAATCATATACATATTGATTGATTGAAAAAAAATTTAAATGGACTCAACAATCTCTCCCATTGTATTTTTTTGTCAAAATATTTTCACATATTCAATAATTCAATATGTGTTCTTAATATTTTCTCCCCCTTTGACAATCAAATAAAAAGGAAATGTGGGAGTTCTTCACATGTCATATTTCTTCTCAAAATAAAAATATTCACATATTTTAAAATAAAGGGATGATATCACATGATACGTAGAAAAGATTTATTATCTAACCAACTCTAAGTCATATGGGTTAACCTAGTGTAAAATATAAAAGTGAAATAAAAATGGTTGTCTAATATATCCATAACAGTTACTCACATGTGATATTAAGAATAGAAATTATCAATTTTCATTAAAGGGATTAAAATTATCAAATTTATCAATGTAAGGATAAATCCTGAACACAATTCAACAAACATATTAGAAAGTTCAAGTGAAAATATAAATATCCCTTTTATTTAATATTGACACCAATCAAGCACTCCCACATAATTTATAATATATTAAAATTATAAATAAGTTATGAAAGTGTGATTGTAATACCTCAAAACACATCAATATCTCCCTCGATTGATGAACATTTTTCTTTTATTTATAGAAAGTTAGTGGAATTCATAAAAAATAGTCTCATCATGATGTCCAGTGGTGATAACCTTAAACTTCTCCTTCAACTCCATGCATTTTTATTTTAAAACACATAAAATTATGTGAATAATGAGTGACCTATTTGTTTATTATAAGTAAGATATATATTAAGATCTTCCTCTCAATATGGACAAGTATTTTATTCCAATCTCAGTATGGGAATATTTCTTTGGACTCTTCCTTTTGTTTTGAATCTCATTGGTTTGACTATTATCTTTCTTCCCTTATTCTATTTGTTGAATAAATTTTTTATCCTAAATCTTCTGAATTTTAAAGTTTCAAATTGTGGATAACTTCTATTTAGTTTTCTATTCATTTATATTTGATTTAGAAAGTTTCTCACCCTCCTACAATTTTTTATCCAATTTCAATTGGTTTGACCAAACAACTAAGAAAACTTTATTTTTATTCTTAATCTTCTCAACCTTTTAACATGATATCCCAGTAGTTTTATTTTGAAACTTATTCCCATTCATGACATAGGTAACTTCCCCTTACAGTATTATCATGCACACCTCAGTATTGTGACTCTCTAAACATTATCTACCATAATCTTTTTCTAGAGTATGATTTTTTTATTGTTGATAGTTTTGGTGCAGATCTATTCACATGTTGTTTTATCTCATATTTATTCCTAGATACTCATAGAAAATATCCCTTGATTATTGAATCATTCTTGGGAAATATATGTTGATCCAATAAGAATAGAAGTTGTGACCATGATTACCACAACACCAATAAAATCCTTTAAAATTTATTCTCTAAATTGTTCCCAAATGAATCTAGATATGTTTTTTTGTTGTCTTGTTGCAAACCAAGCATCTATTTTCTTAGGGTGATGAGGCATTTTTGGAAAAAATTTATCTTCCTCAATTTTAACTTTCACATCCACACTATTATAAGTAACATATCCATTAAAATGATTAAGTGCACTATTACCTTTATTTTCTCCATTTTTATAATTTTATCCCTTGATATCAATAGATTTATTGGAATTTTATCTAGATTTATCCAACTCATGTTAAACTATGTAACACATGGTTTGAATCTCAAAAAAATATTCTTCCATTGTAGTAAAATTGTCTTCAAGATCACATGTCATATTATCTTGTTCAGGAACTTTTAATTTTTGTTTCTCGATCTCATTAACAAAGGATTCTTCTATTTTGATTAGTTACTCCTTTTATACATCAATATGAAATATTTATTCCTTATTATTTTCTTCAGTTAATTTCATTTTTTATTTCTTAATCTTCTTATTTTATTTTTTGAGATAAGTGGTTTTATCAAGACATGCTTCAAGATTAGATATTAACACTGACTCATAGTTGATATCTTCCTTTTCCTCATCACTACTTGAAGAATATCAATGTATCTTATCTTGTGCTATAAATGTTTTATGATTTTTAGTTGATCCTTCATATTATAATTTATTCCATGTTTAAGAGTCTTCATCAAATCTCTTACTCATCATATTTCTCTTGTACATCCTTGAGAATTTATTTTTTTCTTTCTAGAATCACCTTTTCTTAATATTCATTTAGTGTAGTATTTATATTAATCATCACTCTCAAAATCATAATATTATTTCCCTAGATTTTGTTTTGTGAAATGTTCATTTTGATAACAATTTAAGCACTTTAAGGGAAGAAAAACATTAAATTTTCCTTTTCTTCTTCTGAAATTTTTGAAAATAAATTCTATAGTTATTTTATTATCTATATCACTTACAACATTCTCATTAGAATATAAGGATGGTTCATCTTTATTTTCCTTAATCTTGAGATTTTTCATTGCTTTGAAATCCATATTCTCCTTTTCTTTATTTTTTGAATATAGAAGATTTTCTCATTTCATAATTAAGAAGTGTATTATAAAACTCATAAAAAGATATTTCTCCAAATTCTTCTAAGATACAAATCATCTAATCAATATGCCAGGAAAGTTACGCATCAATTTCTTGACAAAAAATGAATCGTCCAAAGTATCTCCAAAACCCATGATATTACTAATTATCTCGTTTACCCTTGCAATGTAGTCATCAACAATCTCATCATCATCTATTCAAATATCTTCAAACTTAGCTCTCCAGATTTGTTGTTTTTCTAATTTGATCTTCTCATTACCTTTATATATATTCTTGAGTTTATCCCACATATCCTTATCTTTTTTAGTCCCATTACTTTAGTGAACATAATATCAGATAAGGATTAAAAATAACATTTCTAGATTTCCCATCCAGTTCCATATTTTTTCTTATTAGTATATGTCATGGGAGAATCAATTCTATTTGATATAAAACCAAATGTTACAACATAACTAACTTAAAGGCCTTGTGAAAGTTGATATGGAAGCATTAAGTTCATCCATATATAATAGTTTTATCATTTAATAAAGTATCTATTATATTGTTGACTAAATTTAAATTATCCATCATTAATTATTTAGTAATGGATGGATCTTTATAAAGGGAACATTGTGTTCTGATACCACTTAAAGATCCCAGGTTTGAATATATCACTAAGAGGGGGAGGGTGTATATCAATGATGTAATTTTTACAATTTAATTTTTTAAAATAAACCTATGTGATCGATTAAGATATTGATCCCTTATTTTTAAAATTACCACTTATCCCATATGAAAACAACCAAATGCACTAAATGGAACATAAGTTTTTTACAAGGTTTTCCTCTAATGGAATGGGAGACCACATCCTTTCCATGTTATTCATATTTAACAAAATGGATTCTACACTAGTAAAGTAATGTGTTTAAAATTATAGGAAATCTCTTGAAATTACTAACATACAAACTCATGTAATATCTGATAAAAAATGAATACTATAGACTATCTCCCGATGGGATTTTAGACTGGCATCCCACCAGTGATATTTATAATGAATCTCACCTATTGAGTTATCTCATGAAAAGATATGTTTTTTATACTAAAATCCCTTCATTTATTGAATAAAATAATTCTCCACAAGAAATATTATTTTCCCTTCCTTGTGTACTTATTCAAGAACTTTAGTAATACTGGTCTTGAAAATTATTTTCAAATTCTTGGGCTCATGTGATCACCTTCTTTAATAATCACATAGCTTTGGATCAGTCTCAATATTCTTATTTCACAATGGATGCAAGGAGTCTCAATTGATATTGAAATGGTTGTTTACATCTTTCTCATCACCTGAACTCACATATTTATATAGAAATTTGGTTCCTAGAAATTTCAACAAATTTCATGACTTAAATTCTCTTATTTGAATCCCTAATTAAATGTGTTTATGAATTAAACACATTTATTATTATCCTCATCAAAAATATAAAAACCCAAATGATGATTTGGTATTTATTAACTCATTTTAAATACCCCATTGACAATGGGTATTTATTTCCTTCATCATTTCTCGTGGAAAAGAAACCCACATATTGTGTCTTCATTCATGCTTATCATCATTTCATGTGAAAAAACACCCTCTAAACATGCATCTTCATATAAAAAATACCTGAATGGGTATTTAGTTCATCCAGTGCATCTGTATGAATGGTTCGGGTATAACATCCTCTTTCTCACATGGATATCATTACTCATGGCTCGTCCATTCCTTCACACTATAAATTTACAACTTTCATATTTAAACACCCAAAGCATACAGGTGTTTATTTATTCTCATCCACTCACTAAATTCATGTATATTCATATAAATAACCATAAATGGGTTACCTCATTATTCAATCCCATGAAACCCATATTTTATCATGCTATAAATTCCCGATGACTCGAGATCTCGTCCATTATCATGCAACATAAAAAAATTCCAAACTCTTTATTTCTTCATGTGTAAATGAATATCACACGAGCTAATGAGATTCACCCAAGAGAATTGGGCTCCCCATTCAAAATAATTTATATGATCTCCACACATGAATACAATTAGGATCACATGCCCTTCATATTCTAAAACTAAAACTCCACCATGGTGTTCAATTGTCCGAGTGACCTCCTACAATATTTTTTTGCAGTTTGTCCGGTGATAGTTCTTAAATTTATTGCATGAATGCAATATTTTGTTTCATACTTGATATAAAGTCGATTGGATGACCATAATTCTTCTGGAATGATATCTAAATATGGATAGAGATCAATCATGGAAGGCTTGGATGTGCTCCGACGAACTGGATCTTCTTGAGGAAGACATCGGTGGAAGACAATCGATGAGATCAATCAGACGGTCGAGAATGGACACATCATGAGACCCTTGTTCTGTCCATCATTTTAATGATGGAGGAACAATGTACATACATCGCTTTTCCCACATAGTCTTGTGGAACTCCATACTGCTTCTTAATAAATCAAATCATTCCATCCACATTTATAAAAATTAACTAACCTCCACTGGCACCTCCCTATATTGGCTCCCCTTACCGCCTCCCTTCCCTGTATGGTGGCACCACTCTTCTTAATCCCTTGGTCGAGAAAGACTTGGATTCCATGTTATTTGGCCTTTTTTTCTTAGTAAGGACTCCATCATATCACTTGGAAAATTCCCTAGTAATAAATAGATTTTCAAGCCACCCACTCTCAAACCTCTCTCCATCAAATGCCAAGCTCCCTTCCTCAAATGATGAAATAATATCTAAATATTTTTCATTCCCACCATTACTTCCTTCCTCATGTGATATATAAATTCTTTTCATGACATCATTGAAATAAGTAAATCATGCAAATAAATATTTTCATTGTATTAATATAAATTTCTCATGTATTTTTCCTGTCCTCCACCTAGTACATTGTGCACTATCCTAGTACATTGTACACTCTCCTAGTATATTTGGAAAATGTCTTTGAACCAAATATTTTTCATTCCCACCGTTAATTCCTTCCTCATGTGATATATACATTATTTTCATGACATCATTGAAATTAATACATCATGCAAATGAATATTTTCATTGTATTAATATAAATTTCTCATGTATTTTTTAGGTCCTCCACCTAGTACATTGTACACTATCCTAGTACATTTTACACTCTCCTAGTATATTTGGAAAACATCTTTGAACCAAAGAATAATTCATCAATCATAAAATTTATATCATCCACATATTGAATGATTGAGAACAAATGAAACATGGGATCAATAAAATGGAATTATTTTCCCCAGATTCACGGACCTTAAAGTAAGACTCACAAGCCTTAACATATATTCAAGAACCACACACATCCAATTCTCTAGAACCCTACCTTGTATCATGGGTATTAACATGGTAAGTGCCCTATAATCTAGGGTTTCAAAGGAAAATTCAAGACCTTAATTTGAACCTTTCAGAGGTTACTTATATGCACAAGGTATTTTATTCAATAAAAACCACCCCTAAGGAACTAAACATGACTATTATTTCACAAGGAAAATCCTCACCCAGGTTATTTATATGTAGTGTGATGCACCAACATTCTTATAATTAAAGTCACATTTCCAAGTCCATAAATTTCTGATAATGACTAAACAAGAGGAATACACTACTGGTGTATAGAGGGACTACATTTTCATATTTATCTTTATTTCCCTCATCATTACTATCATCGTTATCACCATGGTGAAGAACCCCATAGTCCCACATGATCTGCTATCAAAAGTAGGCACTGATGGGGATTATTACAATCACATTCAAGAAGCACATATTTCCTGATAATCTAATATTCCAAATATGATTTATACAATGCCTCTTGATGATATGGATAAGAGTAAAATCAATATGAAATCAGAAACCTCAAATCCATCTATGGAAAATATGATAATAGTTTAAACCAAGAATATAAATCCCCTACCCTCGTAACCTGGACTTCCCTAAAAAATGTTGTTCATGATATACTATTTTTATTTTCATTACAATCTATGACACATTACAGTGTCACCTTTCTACCAACTCTTCAAAATAAGAATCAAGACAACATATTCTCCGATAAAATTTTGTAATGTCATGACCTGAATCAATAGGATCGAGAAAAAATTTCACATTACCTCAAGCATATCTCCTAATATTCCAAAGTCTATCGATTAACAATGAGGGTCTTGAGTATAAACATTGGGAGGATATACACTCAATTAGATCTCAAAAAAATGGTTGATAACCTAACATGTAAATCAATATAAAATTAGTGTAAGATGAAACAAATAAAATACCATCCATATAGATGTATTCATAAAAATAACACTTAAACCTTGGTAGAAATAAATTATCATGAACCAGGTGGATCACATATAATAAATAAAATAAAACATAAAAGAGTCTATGTTCCCTTTCCAAGTCACATCTTATCACTATCTCTTGACTCATAGCGATTTATCCCACTAGAAGACAAACCTGCCCCCAGCCCAACCTATACAAAAAAAAGTGATGGCTAGTCAGTTATGCATGTTCCATGGCCACCCAAACAGGGTGTGTGTACAACTCAATAGGAAACCACCCATGTGGTCCAGTATCAAACCAGTACATTTCATTGTACATGCATGTTATATGAGTAACAGGAAGTAAACATATAATATATAACTTCACAAAAAAAGTATATAATTGCTATGGAAAATATGAGAAAATAATCACCATGTGTTGATATGTCATACACTTGCCAAGATTTCATGAACCCAGACCATACCTTATTCATCACCCTATAGAAAGGTCGATCATATTGGATAACAGAGGCAATCAAGGTCTAGACACATGTTGATGCCATACTTCTTAGCATCCTCAAGGTGTAGAGTATACGCCAGGATATAAAGATGACTAGTGAACTTTTACTTAGAATCCACAAGGAATTGAGTCTCATGTCAAGCCTCAAGGACGACCAAACACAAGGCTTGGTGAAATGGAACTCAAAATTCCCCAGGCATTGAGAAGAAACTGTTACTTGTAATCCACCAACCATTGAGTACCATTTGATTCTATAAATGATTAAGGTATTGAGGTATGGCTGGGATACTAGGTTATCATGTTCCTATCTGTACTTAGGTCCTTTTTCACTAGCTTCATGAGCCATGCATACTTCTCCTAAATGGAATACCATACCATAATGGTCCACATATTTTGGATAGAGAAAAAATAGCTCCAAATGTATAGAAAACACACATAACATGATATAACATAAAATATAGGCATATCATTTATTTTAATCCTAAGGAAATAGTAGAAAATAACATAACATGAGATCATCAATTAGGCATCATATCACAAGCTATATAATCACACTCATGTAATTAAGACTCATAAAAGGGTCTCATAGCTATGAACATACCCAAACACTATCACAATTGCACATGATCAACAATCTATTCTGAAAAAGGCATCCTATCACAGAAATAAGAGTGCACATATAAAAAGAGAATGGAATGTCATCATTAGTCATAATAGCTACACATCCGATCGAAATTAACATAATATATCATGATATCTAATCATACTCAAGGAAATGATCAACCCACATAGTCCCATGGGTCTATGATTCAGGTATCAGAACAATACACCTCAATGTGTCCATGTATCACAAGGTACTCATATGTGATTAATCCTTCGCCATCAACAACCAATACCAAGCTAGTGCACAAGGGACCTCCAGATTCCTTTGCACTTTATCCAATTACATTAGTAATGGTTCCATTAATTAAATAATACTGAATCCAAATAAAAAATTAAGAATTATTCTTATTCATAAATCATTATGAAATTCATGTTTAATCACCCAAGGTGGAGAACCCTATACCACATTCCAATAAACATGCATAAGAATAATTGATAGAGTACATAGGACCACCGACCTCAAGGTTGTCAACTTCAAATTCAAGGTTTTTGATAGTATCTTCATCTGAAACATGTCCACATATTCATTGGATCAATTTAGACACTTAGGATTCCTAAAACCAAATCCAACTATTTTATTTCCAAAGTAAATAAAATCACAACAAGATATAAATACATTATCTCTATTGGATAAATTCAAAATTATCCATTTTAACTAATGTATGTGGTAACCCTTTCTTCAATAATTAATAATTACAAAATCCACACATAATCATGAAACCTCTCTCAAGAACAACCTAAGATAAAAAATAATAATTCTCATTATTATTTTCCATAGTTTTTGTTTATCAAAATTTAAATATTTTTTATCAAATTTTTAGAAAGCTTCATAAAAGATTAACCTAAAAAAGGAAACAAAAACCCAAATGGATCTATCCATTCAAATTTTTTCACTCAAGAAAAAAGGAAAGAGAACATGCTGATTCACTTGAAAAATTGAAATGGGATTATGGTTTGGTCAATAAGGACTTCACATATCTTTCATAAAGGAATTTATAGGATTCTAATATATATAATATCAAACAAAAATGATGGAATAAGGGTTCATATATTTTTAAGAAAGTAACCACATATAGATCCATAATATTAAATATAAAAATTAAATTATCAATTTAATTTTTATTCCCAATTATTACTTAATAAAGGATAATTTAAAATTAATTAATGAATTCAATTCCATGATTTTTGGCATTAAAAACCATTAAAATAGGCTATAAGGTTGATCTAGGGAAGAAGAAATGAATTTTTTTTAATTAATTTTCTTCTAAAAGGGAATTGTATAAGGGTAACATGGTTTCACCCTTATGTAGCTCCCAAACTTTGTATTTGGGTAGGATTTTACCCATAAACAAACATGGGATCCCCTTATAGGGATTTAAAATAATATTTTCTACTATTACGTAACTCCAAGATCTCCTTACACAATCATTTTATAATTAGTATACCTTTACGCAGAGCTAACTTACCCTCACATGTCCCAAAGTTACCCTTACACAACAACCTTACAGGAGAGAGATACCCTTACACAGTGGGATGGTATAGTTATACTGCCTTTATAAAAAACAATATACCCTTGTTTAGTTTTAGATTACCCTTATGTGAGTAGTAGGTTTTCAATAAGACCCTTATACAGTGCATGGGAGCTCCAGCTACCCTTATGTAATATGTGTATTACCATTACACAACACCTAAAAAACAAAATTACCCTTATGGAATGGATGATTTAACTTTACATAAATCTTAAAAGGATACCTATCTAAGGGATAGGTGAACTTACATTCACGTAGTCTCTAATCCATACATAAGGGTAAAAATAACGTTTAATTTTTTTACATTTTCATAAAAAATAAATTTGACTTAAAACGAATTTTAATTTATAAAGATAAGGATGTTACATTGTACCATCATTATAATTACATCTCAATATAATATTTATAATTATGTTATTAATTTAATATGGTAAAATGAAATTATAAGGAGAATAAAATTTTATAATGCAATAGAAAAAATAGATGTTTAAGAACATATACCTCACTTCTTGGATTATACCCTTTGCAACAGGAGATTAAACTTTAAAGGTTGGTCTTTTGTAAAAAAAAATAACATCCTTAAAGTAGATAAGAGCATGGAAAAGATTATTGGGAATAATATGTGTAAAAATTTTGTGTTTCAGAGTGATGGTAAGTGAAGAAAAGAGCACCCTTTTATAAGTGAAACATAGTGGCATTTTTGTGAATACCCAAAACTAATCAATAATGGGAATTCAATCGCAAGACAAGTGCCTCAAAAATTAATAAATAATGGAGTGGAGGGAAGATAAGTTTTTGATAAAACTCCAAAATTCTAAAATAAACATGTTATTATCTTTATATCTAAGATTACTCACTTTTACCATTTTAGTTTTCACCACAGTAAAAAGTGTTTACCAAGGTAATTTATCCTTTTAAGCATAAAAATAAAACAAACCTTATTAGATAATTCTTATCCACTTATTCTCAATAAATACTAAAATTTATCATTTAAAAATTATATGTCTATGAAAAATTAATTCTAACACAAAAATATAACATAAAAACCCTATTTTTCAAAAACGTTTACTTTTGAGAAAAAAGATATATGATTACAGTATAATTATCAATTACATTGATTTAAATGATTTAAAAATAGTTATTATTATTAAAAGAGTATTTATTTAACAAAAAAATATATCAAAAACTTCATTGAATCATGTTATTAATATTTAAATGAAACATTCAAAGAAACATATTTCATTAAAATGCTACATAATTATTAAAAAATGTTGAGCATGAGATAATAAATTCACAATATTATTTTAAGATTAATTATTTTAATTTATAATATATTATTATACATGATAGTCTTTCATGAACTTTAAATGTATTCATATAATAAAATAATTTCATAATTATGATGGATTAATAAAATTGGTATTTTCACTTTTCAATTTAAAAATCATTTTCACTAAAAATCCTAAAAAACAATCTTAATATAATACGACTTTGATAAATCCAAAAATGACATTATTTTTTCCAAAATTTAATCCTAAAATATATAAAAATAACATTTATTTAAAATTATAAAATATCATGAAAAAATACTTTTTTATAAGAAATTATTTTTTACACATTAACTATTCTTTTAAAATTTGTGCTAATAATGATTGGAAAATATCCATTTAATAAAATAAATATTAGGAACAAGAAATGATTTTGTTATTTATTTAGTTCTATTAATTATGTCTATATTTTAAGTGAATTTTATTTTATTTCACTTTATTTTTATAAATATAATTATTTATATATATTTTATATTTTTTACAACTCTTTATACCTTCTAATTTTATCGATATATTAAACAATCTCTGATTTTTTTGTTTCAGTTTTTCTTAAGGATAATTTCATTGAACACAGTACTTCATTAAAGAGGAAAAACTCAAGTCGTTATAATTTTGTCTTTAACAGGTTTCTTATATTGGGCATATTATATATTGGGATTAAATATCTTTTGACCCTTCAAAGATTAAGTTTACTGAAGAATTTCCCAAAAAAATGAATATAAATATGATACATAGTTCTTTAGATTAGTTAGATACTATCGATGATTTGTTAAAATAATATACCTGATTAGATAATTTGTTAAGCATGTTAACATGTAAAGGGGTTAAATTTTCATGGTTTAAGAAATGTGAAAAGGTTTTGAGGTACTAAATAAGGGAATAATCAATCCACCAGTAATAAAGTTAAACTTAAAAAGGGAAGAGTTCATCTTATAGTTGATATATAAAAGAAAGGAATATGGTTAATCATTATGCCAAATGATATAATAATTCATAATGAAAACTAATGTTTCATGATCCAAATTAGCCAACACATGGTCTAAAGTTAGTGGTGGTAATATTTTTATTTAAGATATTAAAGCATTATATGTATGGTCAATGATTTTGGATATATATAGATCATAAGAGTTTAATTTATATATTCCCATATAAAGAGATAAACATGAGAAAAATGAGATTATTAGAACTACTCATGATCTATAACTATGTGATACACAACTACACATGTAAAGAAAATAAGGTTACATATTCATTAAGCAACAAGGATCATGAGTATCAATTTATAATGAGGTTAAAATGGATTCAACACCTAAAGATTTTGTATTGTTGGACATAGAAATTATTTGGGAAGAGGAAACATCATTCATTTTAAAATAAATCAACCACTATATAGAAAATTTAAATAAGTCTCAATATGATTAAATTGATCAATAAAATAAGATTAAAGAAACCAAAGATGTGAGATTGATGGAATTCAACAATGAAGTCGGATTTTTAAAGCTTGAAAAGCGAATATGTGTACCATTGGTATTTAAACTTAAGAGGGAATTTATAGATGAATCTCAAGGAAGAAAATTATTTATACACTCAGGTAGTACCAATATGTATAGATATTTAAAAGAACATTTATTGTATGATATAAAGAATTTATGTTTCAATATTCTCAGAATAAGAACAAGTAAAGGTTGTGAGACAACTTCAAAAGGGTGTCATGCAACCTATCCATATACTAATAATGAAGTTAGACAATATAAAAATCTATTTTGTTATTTTTCTTTCTAATATATCTTAAATTAATGATGTAATATGGGTTATTATGGACCACCTTAAAAAGTTTTCACATTTCTTGAAATGTGATTATTTACCTAATGAGTGACTTTTATGGATTGATATTAATAAGGTTTTAAAGATTTATAGAGCAGTTGTATTAATATTAGTTAATCATTATCCTCATTTCACATAAAAATTTTATAAGGTTTATCATAAGGATATGAACACTGAGATACATTTTAGGATCACCTATCATCCCTAGATAAATGGGTAGCCTAAAAGGACTATGCAAACATTAAAGGCCATATTGAGGTCATGGTCACTTTAATTCTGAGAAACATGAGACCAGTACCTACCTCTAGGGTATTTTTTGTACAATAATATCTATTGTTTGAGCTTATAAGTTTTGTAATATGATGTTTTCCATTGTAAAATATGTTATACTCCAATATATTGGGATGTAATTGGGGAAAGGAGGTTAGTTGGTCATGAAAACATTGAGGGGATGAAAAATAAAGTATAATCTTTCCAAAAATTTATCAATAAAACTCAACTAAGGAAGAAGATCTATTTGGATAATCAGATGAAGGGTATGTAATTTTATGTAGGGGACAATGTACTTTTTAAGGTATTTTGATAGAAGGTAATGATATGGTTTTTTAAGAAGGAAATGATAAGTCAAAGGTATATCTGGAATTTTTAAATTTTAAATAGAATTGGTGTTATAGATTATCATTTTTCTATGCCACCTGTTCCTTTTAAAGTACATAACATCTTCCATGACTTTCCATTGAGTAATTATATACATAAATCAACACATGTACCCTCCATTAAAGAAATAAATCCAAAGCCTGATTTATCATACAATGAAGAACCTATGCAAATTATTCATATCATTAAAAAGGTGTTTTAGAATCATAAAAAGAGGTTTTTGAAGCCTACATTGTTTGTATCATAGGATATAATAAAGAATGTGGGATCATAAGGAAGAAATAATGAATAATCACCCATATTTTTTCATGGATTGATGTATAAAAAAAATTTTGAAGGATTTTTTAATGGGTGGAATGTTAGTCTTGATATTATACTATAATAAATAAAACTTTCATTAAAATATACATCAAAAAATATGAGACCTTTTATTTCATCATTGTTGTAAAATACACACTAGATTGATGTGTTCACTTGAAAGGCTCTAACTAGTGTTATAAAACACAACGCTGTATATAGAAATAGTATTATCATGAACTTTAATGGATCTTATTCCTTAAATAATTGAAAGAATAAAAGATAAATTATTATTATTATAAAGTAAACTATTATAAATAGACCGGTTATGATATAGAAACTAAGAGTATGATATGAATAATTTTAGAAGTTATAATGAAGTGTGTTTTTAACACCCCAAAAATTCATTTTAAAATAATAATAATCTTGATATATTGACAACAAACAACACAAAAAATTATGATAATTGAGATATATTATAAAAATATTATTATTTAAATGAGACCTAAAAATTGAATTAGTGTTTATTAATCTAATTAATCGACTTAGGAAATATATGTATAATTTTACGAATCAATAAAAATGTAATAATTAATTCTTAGAAAATAACACTCACTTTTTTGTGAATTCATTACTCTTACAACCTTTTTAATCCTATATGTCATATTTCCTCCAAGGAAATCGATTTTCATAATTCAAAAATATTTTTAATATTTAAAACATTCAACTATTGATGATAAACTATGGAAAGCATTATTCTAATGCTTTTTGTTAACCACAATTTTTAGTTTTATAAGAAAATTTACTTCTTTATAATGTTCTTTCCCACGCATAAAGCATCATCATGTTCATTTGATATATTTACTTAGGTTCTTCTTCTCACATTCTCGACATGGAGTAAGTCATATCTTATTTACTCCATGGAAATCATGAAAATCCATTTTTCTCTTATTTTGTTCATTAGTAAAGTAACCTATGTTCAGGTTGTTAATCATATATCAAGATAGATGGTTAGGTATAATCACCATATTTCTCATTCCATCTCCCATTTCATTTGGTTTCTTATGAGTTCAATCATTACATAATCTATCACATTCATTTTTAATTTGATTCCTCTTGGTTACAACCATTCAATAAAACCAAAACGCATAGTGTGATAAAAAATAATCATAGTGAAAAATCATAAAAACATGAAAAATCATTAATAGGATGTCTAAATTCTAACACCTTCTTTTAAATTTATGACACATTAGGGTTAAATTAGGTCATACATGGTTATCGTCTATTAAAATCCTTCATAATGGTATGTAAGGAAGATCTGAATTAACCTAATGACATCCCTTATGAGTTTCTATATTGGTAGGAAGTCTTAGGCCCACTCGTCATGCATCAATGATGATTGAGTTAATACAAAATCTTCCCATTTTATAGTTATTACCCATTGGTGTATCTTTTCTATAATGGTTTCCACTTTCTCATATCAACATTGGGATAAATTTTCTAGGAAGACCATAATACTTTATTTTCCAAAAAATATGATGGTCTCATATAATTTGGCTTATCCTAAGGGTTATCACTAAATTATTCTCATCCTTGTTTCCAAAAATAACTAAACCTGGATCTGATACCAACTATATCAACCCAATATTTTCACTCATAAGTATTAAATCTTATTAGAGTAATATTCATAACATATCATTAAAATCCATACAAAAACCAAAAGGTTGTGTTTTTTTGTAAATATGGATATATAAAAAATTGATATAGAAATGATTTATATCCCCTCCCCATTATGTTATTCACAACTGGAACCCTTATTAGACATATAATACTTTAAACCGATGTTCATATCCTAAGGAAAAGGAAACATAAGAAATGGTGAGCCTAGATGCCTAGTAAGGGTAAACAATGGAGATATAAATCAATGATCATATGTAAGAATATCTTGAACATAGTGTTATGAGAAAATGAGCTTGAAATTTGAAATCAATACCCAACAATTCATATATCATAATCACAAGTCGTGGCATAACGTTTGGCAGTTCATAAAAAATGTATCACAAAGGAATCAATGAACATAAAAAATGATGGCATAACCTTGGCCTAAGATTCTATCAAAAGGGAGTGGCGTAAATTGTTTCATAATAATATTAATATAAATTTTATGTCAAGGCCACACACCAGGAAATTAAACACAAGTTAGGCTTGGGAATAACACCATTGCACCTACTTTGAGATTGGGATACAAACTTTTGTATCATATTTTTGGGATTCAGATAACATCCTATACCCTATTTTTCTCTTGGTATAACATATCATCTACAATTTAATCTAAAAAAACAAATCTTTACCTAATTAATTGGGATATATAACAGATCCACCCATCACATAATCATATTTCATTCATATATATTCCATAAGATCATGTTTTTTTTATTTCGTCATAACTTAACCCATGGAAAAAATGGGTTTCATTATGTTTTCATCATTATAATCAATAACCATATATAAAAAAGAAAAAATATTGTAACATTGTATAATATCCCTAGTAAATCATAAGAAATATGAAATTATGTTTTTATAGATTAAAATACCTTTAAAAGATCACTATATAATTTCTTGAGGAAAATAATCTTTTCCTTTTGAAATAAATTATTTAAAATTTAAAAAATTAGAAATTATTAGGGAAATAAATATCCTCAAAAAACAATGGAAAATTTTAAAGGAACCATCAAATAATTGATTGGTCATGAATGTGGTAAATTGTTTTGTAATGGCCCGGACCTCTCCGGCCCATTCCTTTGTCGAAAAGAAGGCCATGAAGTGTTCTGGAGTGTCGAATGGACTTTTCCCACACTTTTCAAAATTTTGTAACTACACGCCGTGTAGTGTGAGTACACGCCGTGTACCACCTTGCTGGGTATACCCCGTGTTGAAGCTGTGTCCTTTCCGCATGAAATAAATAAGTACACGCCGTGTAGCCCATCTTACATGCCGTGTAGTTCCTCCCTGTGTACGCATTACCGTGTGTTGACCAGTCAACGACTGTGTGCCGTGTTGAAACCATGCCCTTGCCACATGAAATAAATAAGTACATGCTATGTATCCCATCTTACACGTCGTGTTGTTCCTCCCCGCGTATGTGTTACCGTGTGTTGACCAATCAACGGTCGTGTGCTGTGTTGATGCCATGTCCTTGCCGTGTGAAATAAATAAGTACACGCCATGTAGCCCATATTACACGCCGTGTAGTTCCTCCCTGCGTACGCGTTACCCTCAAACCGTGTGTTGACCAGTCAACGACTGTGTGCCGCGTTGAATGTCATGTTGGAAGCCGCGTGGTGACCGTGTGAAATGGCATAGTACACGCCGTGTACTAGGAATTACACGCCGTGTACTTTAGTTTTTCTCGCCTACAAAAGGAGGGGGCCTCTCCTCCTTTTCAAATCATTCCTCTCCTCCCCATTCCTTCAAGCAGAGCTCTCCCGAGAGACTCCAAAGCTCCTTTCTTCCATAACTTCTTCTTTTTAGCTCCGATTTATGATCCGTCAGCGGCCACGAGATTATAACGATGAGACAGAACTTCTGAACTTGGATAGGTTTCTTTCCCTTCAGCCTTTCCTTCCCAGCTTCCACCCGAGGAGTATTTTTCCTGGTTTTGTCAGAAGTGACGGACGCCAATGGACGTCTTCTAAAGTTGATCTGGGGGAGCGTTGTGATCAGAACCAGTTGAGGTTTGGACTTTACCTTCGTCTCTCTAATTTGTGCATCATGAGGGGTGGTATCTTCTTGTTTTTGTGATATACGGTTGAACCAATAAATAAAGATAATAACTGGTTTAAGAACGGGGATGGAGAAGTTGTTATCTTTGTTTATCCTATTCTTATGTTTTGAATTAAATAGGCTTATGACTACTGAAAATCACAGTCGTTGGGGGCCTTTGCTTGCGAAATTAAATGTTTCCCAATCTTTTTAGACCTTTTTTTGGATGGAATCTTTGTGGAATATGGAAATTGGTTAATCAAGTAAAGTTGGCTGATGAATATCTGAAACCCTTGTGTGATCACCCCGGTTGAACAAAATGGAATAATGAACATGTGGGTGTTGACTTGGCTACGTGGTGTGTGAAAGGGGAGTGAATCCAGGGTTATTACAAATAGGATGGGCAGCGAGGCTGCGGTAAATGATATTAAAGGGGCAATTATGTGGCACGAGCCTTGTTTTGTGATACGGTTGTGGAGATGTGGTTATAGTGGCAGCAGGGATGCAGTAATGGGTTGTGATATTAAAAGAAAGTGGAAAGTTGATAAATGAACTGTGGTGAACGATAATGAATTAAATGCGGGAACAATCAATGAGGATTGATTGATGATAAAAAGGTTGGTTTTGTGTTGCTTGTGTTCTATCTAACTTGATTTGTGGTTGGCATGGATTTTCTACGAAACGCTTGAACTGATTTGGTTGTTGTTAGTTGCCCAGTAGTTAAGGAACTAATAAACTAATACTGTTGAAACATGAAAACCTAAATGGGGTTGGGTTTGTTTGTTGTATGCATGCTTCATAATAACAGTGCTGAGGAACATGCCCAGTTTCTCTATTTAGAAGCCATAGGTTGGGCTGTGTGTTTGGTATACATATATGTATCTGTATCTTGGTGTTTTGTCGCACCCCACCCATGTTGAGCACTTAGTGCCGAACAATCCCATTTCATAGGAGATGGTGTTTTCCCCTTAGTTACTAGCTCCTTCCTGCTCCTTCTTCCATAGGCTGTGATGGCTTGAGGTGACCTTACACCCAAGACTCTTCGGGTAGGTTTCGATTGGGGTGGTTTTAGCCCAAGACTCTTTGGGAAGTTTTACTATTCCCAAGAATATTCGGGATGAGGCCTAGGTGTGTTCCAACAGGGATGTGATTGTGGTTTGTGAGGCCCAGGTGTGTGCGGGCGGGATAGGTGGTTGTGAGGCCCAGGTGTGTGCAGGCGGGTTATGTGGTTCTTGAGGCCCAGGTGTGTGTGGCCAAGAAGAGTGTGGTAGAGTCAGGACGTTTGCCATTAGGAAGAGCAGCTAACTAGTGAGAAATGGTGTGGGGTACTCCATACTCTTGTTCTTATATACTACTACTACTACCTGTTGTTTTGTGTTTTTGGTGAGCATGGCTGGTGAGGTTGGGTGGATATAATTCCTTGCTAGGTTTGGGTTCCTTCTGTTTTCTCACGGGACATTAGGATGTATCCCCACCTATGCACGAGAGCTTTAGGTTTTCCTACTGAGTATACTTGTATTCTCACCCTACGTTTACTTCCAGGTTTCCAGGAGGACTACCAGGGCCATGCGGGACCCTACTAGTCGAGACAGTTGGAGTTGTTGCAGTTGCTGTACTCTTGTTTCTTTTGGTATTTTACTTTTGATCTTTCTTGTACTTCTACCTTATTTTATAATTGTTTAAACATGCATGTGGGATTGGTTTGGGTTTATTTAATTTACTTGTTCCTTTTTCTTTTGGTGTTTGAATCATCCTATTTCCCGATCTTAAATGATAAAAAGGGTAATGCCTCCCATATTTTTGAAAACTCATACCCTTGGTTCTAGTCGCCACTCCAGGGCCTACTGGAGGCGGGACTCGGGGGTCATTATCTATCTTTCCCCATTGCCAACACAGGAGGGGCATCTTTGTTGGGAGGTGGTTGTGACAGAATGGTATCAAAGGTGAAGGTTGAAAGATAGGATGGATTCTAGAGTTAGGAAAAATAAGGATTTCATGGGATGATGGGGAAACAATGTTAGGTGATCTTGGTGCGTGACATAGGCCAGGGAAGACCGGCTAGGACACTGGATTTTAGCCCCCCCCCCCCCCCCCCCCCGTGATCCGATGCAAGGACTATGAGCCTACCGAACGACCAAGTGAGACTATATTGATTGCAGGGTAAAGACCCTAGGGAAGGTACATACATCATCATGATTGTGTTTTACCTGATTTGGGTGTTCTGGGAAAGAAAATGAAATAAAATGATAAAATGAAACCTTGAGAAATTTCCTTGCTACTTGGGCTTAGGCGATCTTTGTTTACCATACAGCTATGGCACCTGGACGTCATCCCTGGGTGACTCAAACAGCCAAGGCCCAGTAAATTCAGGCAGTCGATCAGTTGAGGACTGACTGAGAGGAGGAAGATGGCCAGTGGCAAAAGACTCTCCATTCTTTCTAGCGACACACCCTCAAGAAGTATGAGGGTAATACTTCAGATATGAAGACAGAGGGGTGGCTTGAGGAGCTAGGGATCTCTTTTACTTTGATCCGTGCTCTGAGGGGGTACTGTGTTCTCCTAGTAGTCAGTCAGCTGAGATGTGCGGCATGTCAGTGGTGGACGCTCTACCTCGGGGAGTGGTCAGAGGCAAAGGTTTAGTGGGATGACTCTGAGAAGGAGTTTCGAGAGGAATTCCTTTCTTCCATGATCAAGGTGGAGAAGCGGCAAGAGTTACTCTCCCTCCAGTATGGGAGTATGTCAGTACGAGAGTTGGGGATAAAGTTCAAAGGTCTCCTATGCTTTGCTCTAGATCTCTTTCCTGATGAGGAGTGTTGGGCGAGACGTTTGGAGGAGGCGCTTCGTCCTTCGCTCCAGTATGCTGTCACCCCCTTCACCCTTCTGATGTACTTGGCAGTACAGAAGAAGGAAAAGGTGGTAGAGAGGATGCCCTCCCAGGGAGGTGCACCACGAGAGGGGATCCAGCTGGGTTTGTCAAAGGGGAAGGCAGTCAGCAGCAGGTCTCCTGCAATAGGACCTTCCAGATTCAGGCCAGTAGGGAGTAGGACCCAGCAGTTCCAGTTCAGATCTTCAGGACCTCGTCCCTTTTTCACGATCCCAAGACCGAAGTGTTTATCTTGCAGAGGTTTTGGGCACATTTAGATTCAGTGCCCAACCCAAGCTCAGTACAATGGAGGTGGGCAGGTTCAACGCCCGTCTCAGCAGCACCAGTTGCCGGCGAGGCCCTTCCAGCAGCAGCAGGACCCTGCTCCTCCAAGGGCAGACTTTGCAGGAGGAGGCCGACCTCAGGGTTCTCCTCAAGGACCTTGAACAGGGCATGGTCAGGGAGGTGGTCGACATCAGAGAGCTAGAGGAGCTGGGCGTGGACAGTTGCACGCAGCAGAGTTGGCGGCTCCAGTAGGACCATAGGTGGTGTGAGGTACAATTTGTCTGTTCAGCACTCTCGTTTCTGCTTTGTTCGATTCGGGAGCTTTTCACTCCTTTGTTTCACCCGGTCTAGCCCATGCTTTGGTTCTAGACGTAGAGAGACTTTCCGTACCCCTGGTGCTGAGAACACCAGTTGGAGGTCGGACCAGCGTATCTTGTGTTTTTCGGGGATGTGGGTTGACGTTGGGACCACATCAATCTAGTGGGGATCTTCTTTTTCTACAGATGTATCCATACGATGTCATCCTAGGCATCGACTGGCTATTTTCTGTTAGTGCCATTATCGACTGCTTCCGAAGAAGAGTCGTGTTCTCCGACGTGGATGGGCAACGTGTAGCTTTTGTTGGCGAGAGGAGCTATTAGGTGGGAAGCCGGCATGTAAAGCCTCTCCTTTCTTTTTTAGGCGGGTTATCAGTGGTTTCTACTAATACATAGATGATGGATGTTACAGAGGTTTTTGGGGGAGTTCCTCGATGTTTTTCCCGAGGAGGTTGTGACTCTACCCCCCGACGCGACGTCGAGTTCGGGATAGACTTACAGCCTGGTGCCCATCTGATTTTGATGGCTCCTTATCAAATGGAACCTTTGGAGTTGCGGGAGTTACGGATTCAAATTGACGATATGATGGAGAAGGGTTTTGTTCGACCCAACGTATCTCTATGGGGTGCTTTAGTTTGGTTCATAAAGAAGGCAGATGGTGGTCTTAGGCTATGCATAGACTACCGAAGGTTGAATCAGGTAACGATCAAGAATCGTTACCCCCTTCCAAGGATAGATGATCTCTTCGACCAGATGAGGGGAGCAGGTTGGTTTTCTAAGATTGATCTACGATCTGGATATCATCAGCTGAGGGTAAAGATAGTGACATCTCGAAGACGACTTTCAGGTGCAGGTATGGGCACTTCGAGTTTGTAGTGATGCCATTTGGAGTTAGGAATGCACCATCTGTGTTCATGGGAATTATGAACTTTGTCTTCCAAGATTTTTTTGGACCGGTTTGTCATTGTGTTTATCGATGATAATCCGATCTACTCAAGATCATAGGAGGAGCACGTTGAGCATCTCAAGGCAGTCTTGGAAGTCCTTTGACACCACCAGCTTTATGGGAAATTGCCAAAGTGTAAGTTCTTGATGCAAGAAGTACACTTACTTGGGCACGTGGTGTCTCAGCATGGAGTATCAGTGGACCCGTCGAAGGTGAAGGCAGTTGTTTCTTGGGCGGCACCCAAGAGCGTGGCAAAAGTTAGTAGTTTCCTGGGGTTGGCAGGTTATTATTGGAGGTTTGTTTCGGACTTCTCTCGAGTTGCTGCTCCATTGAAAACTTTGACTAGGAAGAACCAGGTATTCCTATGGAGCGAGCAGTGCCAGAAAGCTTTCGAATACCTGAAGGGGAAGTTGGTCAGTGCTCCAGTACTCAGGTTGCCAGAGGAAGGGTTGTTGTATGAGGTGTTTTGTGATACTTTTGGCCTTGGTTTGGGGTGCGTACTGATGCAGAAGAAGGGTGTGATCTGTTATGGGTCTAGGAAGTTGAGCCCTCATGAGTGTAACTATGCCACCCATGACCAAGAACTTGCAACAGTAGTGTTCTCATTAAAGTTGTGGTGACATTACCTCTTTGGGGAGCGCTTTGTGGTCTTCTCAGATCATAAGAGCTTGCGTTATATCTTCTCCCAGTGTGACCTGAACTTACGGCAGCGGAGATGGGTCGAGTTTCTCTAAGACTATGACTTCGAGATCTCTTACACTAAAGGTAAGGGAAATGTTGTGGCTGATGCCCTAAGCAGGAAGTCGCATAAGGAAGTGGTTCAAGAATCTGCTGATGCTTGGAAGGCAATGGGAGAGTTGGCTGCCTTGAAATTGGATGCAAGGGTAGAGGGTGTTAGAGGCTGTTTGTTTCAGATGACGGTGTAGTCCTCCTTGTTTTAGCCGGTGGAAGAGTCTCAGTGGGGGGACTCCAAGGCAGAAGTAATGCAAGATCGTATTGATCAGGGAAATGCTCCAGAAGGATGGACAGAGGACATCCGACATCAGATGCTTTTTCATGTAAGGTTGTTTGTTTCGGAGGCAATGCATGAGGGAGTTATCCGTGATTTCCATAGATCATCCTTGGCGGTGCATCCAGGAGTTTCAAAAATGTACCGAGTCTTGAGGGAACATTTTTGGTGGCCTAAGGTGAAACGGGCTATGGCGGAGTTTGTGGCTAAGTGCCTAGTGTGTCAGAAAGTAAAGGCTGAACACTGTGTTCCCAGTGGTTTGTTGCATCCTTTAGATGTCCCCGAGTGGAAATGGGATGACATCTCAATGGAATTCGTCACAGGACTACCCAGAGCTCGGGGTGGTTATGATGCTATCTGGGTAGTGGTGGATTGACTGACGAAATCAGCTCACTTCTTAGAAATTAAGGAGTCAGGCCCGATGAGTACCTTAGCACATAGGTACGTATATGAGTTGGTGTGTTTGTATGGAATTTCGAAGACTATCGTCTCAGATCGGGATACTCGGTTAACCTCACGAGTCTGGAGGAGGTTACATCATTCTTTTGGCACCCAACTATGCCTTAGCACTACTTTCCACCCCCAGACCGATGGGTAGACAGAGAGGACTATCCAGACATTGGAGGACATGCTGCGAGCATGCATTCTAGATTTCAGAGGATCATGGGTGCGACAATTGCCTTTAGTATAGTTTTCCTACAACAACAGATTCCACTCTACTATTGGCATGGCACCGTTTGAGGCTTTGTATGGAAGACCATGTCGTTCAAACATTTGCTGGGCAGAGGTTGGTGATATAGGTGCTCTTGGGCCAAAGGTAGTATAAAGCACCACAGAGAAAGTCCAGCTTGTGCGTGAGAGGATGAAAGAGGTTCAGGACCGACAAAAGTCTTATGATGATCGTCGGAGGAGGCCCTTGGAGTTCTAGGTGGGAGATCATGTGTTCTTGAAGGTTTCCCCTCGACGGAGGAAACATAGGTTTGGGAAGGGGAGTAATCTCTCCCCTAGGTTCATCGGACCTTTTGAGGTGCTGAGGCGAGTCGGCGAGGTGGAATATCAGTTGGCCCTGCCACCTCAGTTGGAGAAGGTTCATGACGTCTTCCACATATCCCAGCTTCGTCGGTACTTAAACGAAGAATATCACGTTATCGACTGGGGAGAGTTAGATATGGGAGACGACGCGACCTTCGAGTGATGACCAGTTAGAATTGAGGATCGTAAAGAGAAGGTGCTCCATGGACGAACCATCACCTTGGTTCGTGTGTTGTGGAGGCATGGCGACCTCGAGGAGAGCACTTGGGAGTGGGAGTCCCAGATGCACGCTCAGTACCTGGAGTTGTTTTGACTTGTGTTTTTCTTTGTTATTTTGAACTTTTCTTAGATGTTATGCTCTATACCTTTGTTATATGGAATTCTTGGCTTATAGGTTGTGATAAGTTTTGTTTCCTTGTTCTCTGGAAGTGTGTAACATGTTCGGATGTGTGGGGAAAGGGAAAACCTGATCCTTAATCGAGACACATTAATGCAGATGCGATTGAACCCGTACGGGTGAGTCAGTGCCGCCTATAGTGGATAATATCTCGACATGGGAGAAGTAATTTACCCAAGCCACATGTTCGGGCAGTGTGTTGGTTGTACGGTGTTGGATGTAGTGTTAGTTGAAAAAAAATCCTAATGTATGGAAGTGGGAAGACCCAATTCTTAATCGAGACACATTAATGTGGATGCGATTAAACCCGTGAAGGCAAGTCAGTGCTGCCTAAAGTGGATAATATCTCGACATAGGAGAAGGAATTCCTAACACATATGATTAGGGTTGTTGGTTGGGTTTCTGTTATAATGAGGGCACTAAGAGGTATCTTTTTGGGTTCCTCTGGGTTGGTTTTTGAACTCTCGGGGATGAGAATGTTTTAAGAGGTATCTGATGTAATGACCCGGACCTCTCCGGCCCATTACTTTGTCAAAAAGAAGGTCATGAAGTGTTCTGGAGGGTAGAATGGACTTTTCCCACTCTTTTCAGAATTTTGTAACTACACGCCATGTAGTGTGAGTACACGCCATGTACCACCTTGCCGGGTATACCCCGTATTGAAGCCGTGTCCTTGCCGCATGAAATAAATAAGTACACGCCGTGTATCCCATCTTACACGTCGTGTAGTTCCTCCACGCATACGCATTACCGTGTTTTGACCAGTCAACGGCCGTGTGCCATGTTGAATCCGTGTCCTTGCTGTGTGAAATAAATAAGTACACACCGTGTAGCCCATCTTACACGCCATGTAGTTCCTCCCTGCGTACGCGTTACCTTGTGTTGACCAGTCAACAATTGTGTGATGTGTTGAATCCGTGTCCTTGCTGCATGAAATAAATAAGTACATGCCGTGTAGTCCATATTACACACCGTGTAGTTCCTCCCCGCGTACGCGTGACCCTCAAACCGCGTGTTGACCAGTCAATGACCGTGTGCCACGTTGAATGCCGTGTTGGAAGCCGTGTGGAGACCATGTGAAATGGCCTAGTATACGCCATGTACTAGGAATTACATGCCATGTACTTTAGTTTTTCTCACCTATAAAAGGAGGTGGAATCTTTTACTTTTCAAATCATTCCTCTCCTCCCCATTCCTTCGAGCAGAGCTCTCCCGAGAGACTCCAAAGATCCTTTCTTTCATAAATTATTCGTCCGAGCTTCGATTTACGACCCGTCAGCGGCCACGAGATCGTAATGACGAGGCAGAACTTCTGAGCTTGGATCTGTTGCTTTCCCTTTCGGCCTTTCCTTCCCATCTTCAACATGAGGAGGTTTTTTCCGGGTTTTTTCAGAAGCGAAAGACACCGACGGACGTCTTTTAAAGTTGATCCAGGGGAGCGTTGTGATCAGATCCTGTTGAGGTAGGGACTTTACCTTCGTCTCTCTAATTTGTGAATCATGCAGGGTGGGTATCCTCTTGTTTTCATGATATAAAGTTGAACCAACAAATAAATATAGTAACTGGTTTAAGAATGGGGATAGGGAAGTTGTTATCTTTGTTTATCCTACTATTATGTTTTGAATTAAATAGGCTTATGCCTACTAAAAATCATGGTCGTTGGGGGCCTTTTCTTGCACAATTAAATGTTTCCCTATCTTTTTAGACCGTTTTTTGGATGGAATCTTTGTGGAATATAGAAATTGGTTAATCACGTAATGTTGGATGATGAATATCCAGAACCCTTGTGTGATCACCCCGGTTGAACAAAATGGAATAATGAACATCTGGGTGTTGACTTGGCTACGTGGTGTGTGAAGGGGGGGGGGGGAGGGTGAATCCTGGGTTGTTACGAATAGGATGGGCAGTGGTGCTACAGTAAATAATATTAAAGGGGAAATGATGTGGCACGAGCCTTGTTTTGTGATACGGTTGTGGAGATGTTGTTATAATGGCAGCATGGCTGTAGTAATGGGTTGTGATATTAAAAGAAAGTGTAAAGTTAATAAATGAATTGTGGGGAACAATAATAAATTAAATGCTAGAACAATAAATTGGGATTGATTGATGATAAAAAGGTTGGTTTTGTGTTGCTTGTGTTCTATCTAACTTGATTTGTGGTTGACAGGTTTTTTCTATGAAACGCTTGATCTGGTTTGGTTGTTGTCAGTTGCCCCGTGGTTAAGGAACTAATAAAATAATACTATTGAAACATGAAAACCTAAATGGGGTGGGTTTTGTATGTTGTATGCATGCTTCGTAGTAGCAGTGCTAAGGCACGTGATCAGTTTCTCTGTTTAGAAGCCATAGGTTGGGCTGTATGTTTGGTATACATATATGTATCTGTATCTTTATGTTTTGTCGCACCCCACCCATGTTGAGCACTTAGCGAAGAACACTCCCATTTCATGGGATAGGGTGTTTTACCCTTAGTTACTAGCTCCTTCCTGCTCCTTCTTCCATAGGATGTGATGGCTTGAGGCGACCTTACACCCAAGACTCTTTGGGTAGGTTTCAATTGGGGTGGTTTTAGCCCAAGACTCTTCGAGCAGTTTTACTGTTCCCAAGTATCTTCAGGATGAGGCCCAGGTGTGTTCGGGCAGGGATATGATTGTGGTTTGTGAGGCCCAGGTGTGTTCGGGCGGGATAGGTGGTTGTGAGGCCCAGGTGTGTGCAGGCGGGATATGTGGTTCTTGAGGCCCAGGTGTGTGTGGGTAGGAAGAGTGTGGTAGCGTCAGGACGTTCGCCGTTAGGAAGAGCAGCTAACTAGTGGGAAATGGTACCGGGTACCCAATACTCTTGTTCTTATATACTACTACTACTACATTTTGTTTTGTGTTTTTGGTGAGCATGGCTGGTGAGGTTGGGTGGATTGAATTCCTTGATAGGTTTGGACTCCTTCTATTTTCTCACGGGACATTATGATGTCTCCCCACCTGTGCACGAGAGATTTAGTTTTCCCTACCGAGTATACTTGTATGCTCACCCTACGTTTACTTTCAGGTTTCTAGGAGGACTACCAGGGTCGTGCGGGACCCTACTAGTTGGGACATTTGGAGTTGTTGCAGTTGCTGTATTCTTGTTTATTTTGGAATTGTACTTTTGAGATTTCATGTACTTGTACCTTTTTTTTAGAATTGTCTAAACATGCATATGGGATTGGTTTGGGTTAATTTCATTTAATTGTTCCTTTTTCTTTTGGTTTTTGAGTCATCCTTTTCCCGATCTTAAATAATAAAAAGGGTAATGCCTCCCATATTTTTGAAAACTCATACCCTTGGTGCTATTCGCCACTCCGGGGCCTACTGGAGGCGGGAATCAGAGGTCATTATCTCTCTTTCACCATTTCCAGCTCAGGAGGGGAATCATTGGTGGTAGGGGGTCGTGACATGTTTTCATGTCATAATTGTTAAAAAAAGTTTATGTTCACACTTTTAGTAAAAGTAACTCATTCAAAAAATGAAAAGAACATTAATTTTAAACCTTTTAATATAAACTAAAATGTTTTTAAAAAATTTCATAAAAAAATCATTTCAGATTATAAAAAACATTTTCTATGTAATTATAATAAATATATATAAATGGAAGAAAAGTATTCCTGAATGAAAAGAAAAAAATCAATTTTCCTTAAAAACATTCTTTTGTAGATTTGAGTACATTGAGAGAGGAAAATAAAAGAAAAAAAATCAATTTATTGAAATAAATATAGGATAAGAAAATTATTATGAATTTTTAGAGATATATTATATTATTTCATAATTTGGAACTTATGCATAAACAATCCTAATAAAAATGAGATTATAACATAAAAACCCTTAACATTGTGGTAACTTTTGAATCATAACCCACCTGAAAGAAATAAATTAAAATGAATAATAAAATTCAATGAATATAATGATATCAATGATATAAAAAATAAATAGGGAATTTAATACAACTCATTAAAGAATATCAACGTATAACTTAATGTAGGTCCCAAAGAAGACAATTTAGGATGATAAATCCTTTCCACTTCGGTAACTTTCGAATCAAGACCCATTAAATGAAATATTTTGATTTATATTTTTAAATACCAATAAATAAGATTAAAAAATGATATAATATGTAAAATGGGTAGTATATACACATTATAAACATAAATATGTTTATAACATCAAACATGTCACAATGAAACAATATTGAGATGAGTAACTTTAACTTTAAGTTCGTCTTACTTCATAAGAGATCTAACCTACTTTATAATAAATTTACATTTATTATAATTTAATAATATAACCATTTAAATACCTATAATACCATATATTTTCAACTTAAAACATTTTAATACAATTTTATTAATAATTATTTATTTAAATCATTATTTCTAGGTGTTAACTATTTCATTTTTCAGGTATGTTTCGGTGAAAAAGTTATATTCCTTGAACATTGATCATCATTACATTATATATATAATGTTAAATATTAAATAAGAGTATTATTTAATCATTATATATAATTTTATAACCACTCACATAAATTGGTGATGGAAAATGAATTTCATCACTTTGTAGAGATAATAGTTTGTACATACACATGAGTAATGCTTCCACTTTTTGATGAATAGAATGAAAGAAATATAAATTTTAATTCAATTATAAAAATATTATTTTATAAAAAAATTATTTTATAAAATAAATATCATATATACATTCATTAAATCTATCTTTATTACCATCCAAGTAATGTAGAAATGAAAACCAAATTACATCACTTCATAGATGCAGTAGTCCACACGTTTGAACGTGAGATATTATGGGATGGTAAGAAGCTAGATAAGATCATGTAATTAAAGAATAATAATAATTTAATAAATATAATATATAAATATTAATTCCATCATAATAACCAAACGTGAATGATTCTGATGGAAAATTAATCATATAGCCGTGCAGAGGTAGTAGTCCACGCATAGGCACTAGCGATACTTCCATTTCTCATTTGATGAATATAAGTTGGGAAATGGTTATTCCATAATAATAATAAAATATTATAATATTTATTATTCTTGATTAACCAGGTTATTATTTTTAAAATAGGTTTAGAGGAGGTGAAATAAGAAATAAAATAAAAAGAACTTGGTTAGGATTATACCACTTCTTTGAGAAACCTCTTTTAGCATACACCTTAAGCCTTGAAAGGATAGTCTTAGGATAAGACCATGGGATAAATGATTAAGGGAAGGAATATAAGAAGTTTTTGGTCCAAGTATTTTCTAATACATAGGGGTAAAATGTTTTGAATAATGGAGGAGATGAGGTGCACTTTTATAATCAATGAGAGGGACACACATGAAATTACATAATATATTTCTATAATATAAGGTATATTTCATGAGAAAGTGGAAATAATTTGTAAAATATTGAAATATAAGATAATATAACATTTAAATATCTTTAAACAATAATAATTTTACAAGTTTATCTCGAATTCCTTACCTTCTCTCTTAGATTAACCCCCAAGTAAACCTATTTTAACCATAACTACAGTAACAAAAAATTAATGTTTTTAGTATTCATTATGATGAAAGTTTAAGACAAAAAAAATAAAATTATATTTTATTATTATTATTTTAAATATGGTATCCATTTTAATAAATTAAATTTCTATATTTTACCAAATTTAATTTTAAATAAGTGTGTAAAATGAAATATTTTTTTAAATGAAAATTTAAGCATAAAATTGAATTTACTTCCATTAGGTTCCTTGTAAAAAACATAAAATTAATATTAAAAAAATAATTTAATATAAAATCTATAAATTTATTTAAAAACATTAATCAGTAGATATTAATTTAATTTATTATCATAAAAGTACATTTCATGCATAAAAATAGTTTTTAGAAAATTGTGTTTTTAAGCCCAAATTGAACTGATATCAAAATTAAGTATAATTATGATTCCTATCTAATTTATTAGATTATTTATAATTATATTATTATTATTTTACTTTAAGATCAAATTAAAAACATAATTAGATCTTTAAATTTCACGATTTTATGAAAAGAAATGAGAGTTTTACAAGAAAGAGTATTGTTCACTATATACTGAAAAATAAATCTTTTATGAAAAATACCAAAAATTAATCCTATGATAATAATGTCGTGAATATCTCATAAATTATATTAATTCCCTAAAATATTTTTTTTTAAAAATTATAGAAATTAATTATAATTTCTATTCACAAAATGAAATAAAAATTATATTTTAAGAAAATATATTTTTGAAGCATAAAATAACATTACTGAAAATCGGGTATTTATTTGGACATCAATCAAAAAATTTGAATTATATAATACATGTATATATATTTCTCATAACATTGTTATTACTATTCATACCTTTAAATTTAATGTCTAGGTTATAATGGTCACATTTAAAAATTTTTATTTTTATAGTATATCACAGTTTTATTAAAGCTTAGTGTTTTAATTTAAGAAAAATTTAAATAATAGTTTTATAATTTTTTGGGTCTTAAACATACCATGTTGATCGAAAATGATACTCATAGGCTCTTTTTGATACCAATAGTTTACATAAAATACTGGTTTCTTACATGGAATAAATTCTAACGTGTCACTCTATGAGATGTATTACTAGATGGACCCATGTTTGAAATACTTAAGGGTATTAATTATCCCTTGTATTATAAAATTCAATGGTGAAAATCTTTAAAATATTGATATAATAGTTTTGGATGGTTTCATTTTTTGTTAACCTTTAAATGGAATATTATATCAATGATACAATAAGAAAACATGAAATATAATTAACACAAATGATGTAAACGTGATAAAAATTTATAAGAAATATGTCACACAAGAATTAAGAGGTTACAAAACTAATGAAGTAGAATTTTTTTAGGTAAATGATATGATGAAATTTCATATATAGGAAAATATTAGGAAGAATTATGGATTGAAGATGATGATTTATCCAAATCTAGTGATGCAAATAAAATATATCATCTTATACAAGAATGAGATGATATATGGATGCCCAAAAAATCATTTCAGGTCAAGGATAGAATGTTCAAACCCCAAAAACCATAAGGACAAGAACATATAACTCACTATTTTCATAGGTACAATTGAGAAATGTTGAAGAATAATTATAGCATAAAGAGTGTGTTGATGGAATGAATGAAGAATTAGAAAATATAGATAAGAATGAGACAAGGGAGTTTGTACCAAAATTTAAATTCATGAACATCATTAGAACAAAGTGGGTATTCTAAAACAAGTTAGATGAAATTATAGAAGATTTAAAAAATAAATAAAGGATTGTGTTTGAGAGTAATTCATAAGTTGAAGAATTTTAATTTGATAAGAATTTTGAACTAGTCTAAACACTAAAGACTATAAGAATATTTCATACTATTGATTAATAAAATAAATTTAGGATTTTTCAATTAGATATCAGGTTTTCCTTCCTTAATGGTGTGTTGTAAGAGGAGGTATACGTTAATAAACCTAGTGGTTTCCTAATTTAAAATATGTTAATTATGTTTTCAGGCTGAATAATTCTTTATATGGGTGGAAACAAGCCCCAAGAGTTTGGTATTCTTAGTAGGAAACTTGCTGGAAGTGGTTGATTTTTAGGAAAGGAAGTGTATAAAAAAAATCTATTTTAAGATATTTTTTAGCATTAAAGATTAAAGAACATTGATATGATGTATCACTTGATCAAAGAACTTATTTAAATAAATGAATTTATTTTTTAATTTGTACTAATAAATATAAAATTGATGTCATTTCTACTAAGCTATTGAATAAGGATGCATTTCAAAATTTTTAGTTGATGGTAGGAGTTCAACCTCACTATTCACAAGGTTAATTTATGGTTTGTTTTTACCCTATAACATACCAGTAATTTTTGACATTTCTATCAATGGGGGAAAATAAAAATAAGTTTCTTAATGTTTAATCCCTTTATGTATCAATAAGGGAGGGAAAACTATATGAGGTGTTTCCAAAGTCATCTATTACTAATATTCTGGGGTAGTATATATTTAAAGGTAGTTATTAAAATGGGTAAGCTATGATTTATTCATATAGTTTGAGTTTTTGATTTTTTGTCATATGTTTTTGAGTAATTTTAATATTTTTTAGAGAATAGACACAATATTATGTCTTGTATAGTTCTTATGGACATATTTGGTGAAATAAAGATATCTTTATACTTGGAATTATTATCTATTTAATTAAAAGGGAAAAGGTCTCTTTAATATTTATTATAGAATATTTTATTACTTTTTGATCAAGTGGATCAAGATCTGTACTGGTTTTAGATATTGATTTTTCTAGTTGGGGATAATCTTTAGGTGACAAAAAAGTTTTGATTGGATAATTAAAATTATTAGGTTTGAAGAAGGTATAAATGTATATAACTATTTTTATGGATAACATTATTTTTTACTAAATATTATTTTTCCTATATATAGTTTATCTATATAGGAATAGTAATAATGAATGATTATTCTTTGATAGTATAATTTATCTTAAAAGTGATTCATATTAAACTTCAAATAGGGAGATTTTTTAACATAAAATAAATTTGTAATTTTTGGTATACTTGGAGATATTATTACGAAAATAAGCTTACTCTAGAATATGGATAATAACTAGAGAAGTATTTTTGGAGAATTATATTATGGGTAGAAGTTTGGAAAATAATTTCAGGAGCTCTAAATTCATTTGCAGCAAATTCCAATGTCATTGAATTCAAGTAAGGTCGAGATATGTCCATTGTAAGATTACAGAAAATCTTGTGTATGTTCTATCATATTATTATAAGTTTTTTTATATATATAGTAAGTTTGGGAAAATTCGTCATAAGTTTGGGATAGTTCACTATGTGGTTGGGAATAACCTTCATAAGATTTGGTTAGGGCACTACAAAATTGGTATTGTTTATCATATAGTTGCAACATATTATTGTAAGGTTATCCTAGGTAACTCTTAAGGTTGAAAAAAAGAATCAATAATGTTCTATTAGACTTGATAAGGTTGTTTATATAATCTCATAAGGTTTAATATTTACTGAAATATTGAGAATGTTACAAACTGAAAATTTGAGTTTTCTAGAATAGATGTTATGTTTTGAAAAATAATTAAAATAGAATATGTATAGTGATTTAGACTTCATTAAAATAAATCAAGATTATGAAGGATTTTTATTAATTCTAGTATTTCAGGATACCATTTTGAAATGTAAATTTAAAGATCATATTAATAATGGTTCCATGTATACATAGAGGTTGGAGAGAAGGAAAAAAACTATATTGGATTTTATAGGGGTTTGAAGAACATAATGAGTTGATATTTGTGGAATAAATTGAGAATATTATTATGGAAAATTAATGGAGGAAATTTAAAATGAAATTATAAGAATTTCAATGAATGTAACATAGTGGATAAATATTTTATGGTAATTCACCATAATTTTGATGAATAAAATTTTCATGGAATTTATACATTTAATTATTCAAATAATATTCACTATTATTTAATAAATATGGAAGGCTAAAATGAGTAAGTTTTATGGGTTGAGAATTGGTATGAAGAACTGATACACGAAAAATTGAAAATATTATATAACAAAGAGAGTGAAAAGAAGAAAGGATAAGAAGCAGTTCATATACACTATAATTCACGAAACTAAATAAGGTGAAGAGCATACATGAGATAATGAAAGTTGGGAAGAATAAAGTAGCAAATAAATACACGTTTGAAGTCTGAAGTAGTATAAGTATCTATTATTGTAAGAGAAAACTCTCTAAATCATAACAACTATATGGGATTCGCATACACTATCGAGAGACTATAGTGAAATTCAAGTAATGGATATATCATGCTTCTTATAGTCTGCAAGATTGTTTCTAGTGGACAATGTGATATTTCATTTTCTTTATGTCATGATAAAGATTAGTAAATCTTGTTGAGTATTTAACCTTATAAAGTATATTGTATTATATTTTTTGTGAATTAACTAAGAAGTCATAAATCATTAAGAGGAGGAAAATTTTGTAAAAGGGAAAACATAAAAATAATTATAGATCACTGATTTACCCCCTATCGGTGTTCTCATTGATCATTTGGGCCTATTTTCAGAATTTACCAACTATAGGCATGGGTTTCTCACAATCCTACCCCTCTAAACATGTTGCCTATCATCAGGTAGCTCCCTCTATTTAATAAGATGAAATAATAACGATTAGAGTATATATAGAAGATCTAGAATAAGGAGGATATGAAATATCATAACTAACCACTATATGATGCATGTAATAACTTAGTTATACCCCATAATAATGTCCTAGAGATTTGGGCCAACTAATAGATTATCAAAATCTTGGTTAAAGGATATATTGGAAACCGTTCCTATATTAGTCTCCCTTTTTTGACATCCAAACTCAAGATCCATTAAGAATCATTCCCAAGTTCAAAAATCATTCCCAACAGGATTACTAACTCCAAATATCACTACTGTGAAAACCTATATTTAATACCTCTTTGAAAAAAACCCCACAAACTAGCGACCTCCCTAGGATAGAAGTAGGTTGAGAGTGCCACCCCAATCCTACCCCTAATAGGTTGACGGCAGGTGACTAGAACTGTGAAGGAATATCTCATAAAATGGGAGGCCTTAGAATATAGCATATTATAAAAAACACATCTTCAATAGTAAAAATTACCAACAATACCAACAAGAATTTAATAATAAAAAAACTATATAAAATACACGCATGATACAACAAATAAAAATACATCCCACAAGGTAAGTATAAAGATAATAATGCATCTGAAAGGTCATTGTAAAAAAAGTAACTAGGAAGATCCTCTGTACTACATGCACTCTTGGATCACACTCCAAAAGTAGTAGTCTCCACCATTATCATAAACCATCATGATCCACTAAAAATCACCATGTGATAGTAATAATATCTATGCATCATCTAATAATAACCTATGAGTTCTTCAAATCAACAAAGTCCATCAACAAATCTATGCATTATCTACAAAAAACTATGGTCATAAGGCCCATACATGGGTACTTATAAACATAAACAGTATGATACATTGAAACCCAAAAAGAAACAACAAAATAATAATTCATCTCAACTCTTGGTACAAGAGTAACTAGGGGGAAGAAAAAGAGGAGAAAAACTAGAACACCAAGTTAGATTTAAGATCTCGATACAAAATATAATCTAGAAGAATTAAATGGAAGGATAATATAGATATTATATATAGTATAAATTCTCAAGTACATAATAAAGTAAATAATCGTCATTTCCATGACACTTCATAGTCATACTTCATGTGAGAAAATAGAAGATCTTAGAAAATTGAAAAGTCCAGAAGTCTTGATGTTAATAACCAATAGTGTACCACATCTCAATGGAAACCCTAAGGGGTTCTAAATAGTCACATATTTTTTATAATACACACAAGTATTGGATTATCCATTTACCACAATACCATTAGAAACCTTGAAGTGGAAACAACACATTGTAGAAATGTACTCATTGGACTAGAGATCACCACACCCTCTAGTCCATCAATACCAAACTTTAAATCCATCTTATGATCTACCCATTCCAAAATCCCATGTAATATCATAATAACTATACTAGGGGATTCATACCTCACTAGAATAAACAAAAATATAGGGATTACAAATCCTAGAAATAGACCTACACCATTATAAGTCTCTTATATAAAAGATTACCAAATCCATAGATAGAGGACCCACTCCCGAGAGGTAACGGGGTAGTACCAACCTTATATTCTTATAAGAAGTGGGGGACCGACTCCCTAACATAACCTTTCCTCCAGGGGATTATCAACCCTATTATCACTCTATAGATTATGCCTGAACCCTATCATTGACTATATAATGATATTGAGAGTAAGAAACTTATATCTCCACATGTATTATCACTGATATCAAAATAAATTCAAACATCATTATCTATGTGGATACATACTTTGAATGGGCTATTAAGTTTCCAAAATTTGAGTTCTAAGAATGAAAAATACAACAATTCATAGGTTTTGGAAGGATTATATAGAACATTATATAGGGAACATGATGTGAAATCCAAATACATAGGCTACTCATGTACATTACATTGAATGTAAAGTCCACTGACATAGAGTGTTTGTTGGACTGCATGTTGTTTAAAGCTAAGAAAGGCACTCCATGTGTACTACCACATCTCGTTCCATGTTTCACCTTTACACAATGTTTGGTACTGACCCATATAATATATAATGGATAATTATAACTAGGAATGTATGCTCTATGCACACCATGAAGGTCAGTTAGGGATATATGATGTGTGAGTTAATTTATAGGGATTTTAATATTTAATTCCATCCAAAACCCTTGCCTCCCCACCCATGAAATAAACATCATGTGTTCATCCAAACTACATGACATGTAGTCTATATTTCTACTTAGATTCACCAAACCACACAAATTAATATTTCCCCCCCTAATCAAACCCCAATCATGACTGATCCTTTATGCAAGGTACCATTTTTGGGTACTCCACTTCTGAAGGGAATTTTTTTCCGATGATCAGATGAAAATAATTGGGACATGATTTCCCATTATCATCATCACAACTAAAATAAATCAATTAGCTTTTTACCCCCAAGATCACCAGTTCCCATAGCCAATCTGCACACCTCATACCTAGAATTCAAACAAAACAATCTATTAGGTTTTCTAGGATTCATTAATGTGTCAAACCGAACCAAAGTAGTCAAATCACCAACCAATTTATAGGAAAATAATGAACATAAAATTAATGGGGGTTGTAAATAAATAAAAATAAATTTGAATATAAATTAAGGTTATTATAAACTTAGTCATTGGTAAAAATTTTTATAAACATTTATAATTTAAAAGCAATTCACAACATAATAATCCTAGGAAAATAGAAATTTATAATATGATATGTCTATGAGAATAAGGTATCAAATGGTGAAAATTAATCCATTAATAAAAATCATAAGATATGGATAAAATAAAATAATAAAAAAATCCCTACTTTATATGTAATTGTCATCTCTTCAATCTTATTTTCATAGTAACATGATCTCCTCATCGATGATGTTATGGATCTAGATCTATTTATCTGAACCTTTTTTATTGCCACCAAAATCATCACTCTCCTCTTCCTCCTCTATCTAGGGTTATGATAATGAAAAAAAATGTTTAAACATAGAGAGTCTATATAAGAGGTTTTAAATAGCATAGTTCTAGGGTTTTACAAAATCAATTTAATTTAATTAATTAATTAGTCAACTATTTAATTAAATTTAATTATTAATTAACCCATACATGATAACTTGAACTCATAAACTATAATGTATTAACAAATTATTATTCTTCTAGAAAAAACCCTACTATTGGAATACAAAATTAGTGTTAAATTTATCATATGACACATAGATTAAGTGAAATAAACATTACATCATAAATACATGCATTTGGGATAAGAATAATATTTTTATACATTATATATTTTTACCAAGTCTCTTCCATAACAGTAATTCTCATTATCTGAACCCAAGTATAAACACCACACTATAGATTTAATGAGACATTTTAATATTTTTTTGTGGTTTTATACTAGGGTAAATTTACCATTTTACCCTTGAAAAGTTCCTAAGACTCAAAAAACTCAAAATTGAGAAAAATTTCAATCGGTAAAAATACATTTCACTATAACCTTTTTGAAAAGAATGGTTATTTTTATAATTCCTCACCCCCTATATCACTATAGTATAATGGTGTAGTTAAAAAGTAGAATAGAACTATTCAAGAAATGGTTAAACTATATTGAATAAATTCATATTATAAAAATATTTCTAGGATAAAGATATGAATATTGCATGTTATGTTTCTAATAGAATTATAATATTTACTTAAGAAATTTCAATATGAATTATAAAGAAAAAAAATTATATTTTTCAATGTTTTTGGTTGTAATGTTTTTATTATGAATATTAATGATTGTTTTGATAAATTTTATATTAATTATAATAATGGAATATTTTTGGTTTATTCAAATATCAGTAAATCTTGTAGATATTATAATATGGGATATGTGATTTTTAAGAATATAATAATTTTATTATTAGTTAGAATGATTTAAAGGAAAATAATTTGGATTTAGTATGGTTAAAATTTTTTTTTCTGAGAATTTGATTTTAGAGAAGATGAAACTCAAGAAAATATTTCTCAAATTGAATTGAATAATAAGCCTCATGAGTAATATATAAAAATTAATTAAGATAATATCACAGATAGAGTTATTGTAGTTTATTGCTCTAAAGAATTGACCAAAAACTATTCAATTATTTTTTATGCATATTCAGATTTAATTTTAGAATTTTCCTTGAATAAATGTTTAAAAGAATTAAAAGATCCTAATTCGATTTTAGTTATTGATGAGAAATTTAATCAAATTACTAAAAATGATGTTATGAAATTTGGTTCAACCACATAATGATTCACAGATTGTTAGAACTATAAGGATTTTTAGAAATAATTTAGATTATTTTGGACTGATTATAATGAATAAATCTAGTTTGACAACTCATTTTTTTTCAATAAGATGGAATTGATTATGATGAGACATTTATACTTGTTTCTAGATATGAATCTATTTTATTTTTTATATTATATGGTATATCAAGCTTTTAATATTTATTAAATGGATATGAAATGTAAATTTTTGAATGGAATAATTTCTAAAGTAGTTTTTATTAAATAGAGACATATTTTTGAACTTGTGATGTATCCTGGTAATTTCTCAAAACATTAAAAATAATTATATGGACATAAGAAATCCTCTTGAGCATAGTATAAAATATTATCTTTGTTTCTTTTAATGAATGGATTTTTATTAACTATATAGATATTAAATTGTTCATTAAGAAGGTTTTTAAAAGATATTTTTATTATTCAAATATATATCAATAATATTATTTTTGGATCTTCTAGTGAATTTTTATGTTAGTTTTTTAATTTTTTTGATTAATTAATTTGATATGAGTTTCATAAGGTAATTAAAATAAATTTTTGGAATTCATATTTTTCATAGAAATGATGTAATTTTTTTCAATTAGTGTATGTATTCTTTGGAATTATTTAATATATTTGAACATGATTCTAGTAAAACTTTATGAGCCCATATGTGTACTAATTGAAAATTTCATTACAAACTGTATTATTATATCAGTTGATATTAATGTTTTTATAGGAATAGTATGAATTTTCACTTATATAAATATATAGTAAGACTAATATTATGTTTAGTGTATACATGCCACAATATTTCCTAATGAACCAACGAAAAGTCACATATAATCAATTAAAATAATTATTAAGTGTGTTAATGTTACAAAAAATCATCGATTATTTTATCCTTGAAGAACCTATTTTGATTTTATTTTTTATTATGATTCTAATTTTTGAGGATATAGAATTGGTAAGAAAAGTAATTCTAGTATGTTTCACTTTCAAATTAAAACATTGAATTTATGGAGTTGAAAGAAATAGTTTTAAGTTTATTTATCTATAGTCAAAGTTGAATATATTTCTTCTTTTTTATATTGTGCTCAACATTTATGGATTAGAAAAAAATAGATTTTTATTTTCATTATGGAATATTTTTTTTTCATTTTAATTATTATTCAGCTATTTCTATTTTTATTAATCCATTACAACATTCTAGAATAAAGCACATAGATATAAGATAATATTTTATATAAGATCATGTATATAAAGAAGATATTATTTTTGGGAATATGATTCTATAGTTGATCAGTTGTATGAAAATTTTTACATAACCTATGCATGAAATAAAGTTTGAGAAGATTAAATATGTCCTTAAGATATTTGAAATTTAAATTCTGTAATAGAGGAGTATTAAGTATTTACTATTAATCATTATTCATTATTATTTATAAATATTTTCATTATTTTGTATACCTTTTGGTAATATTTTAATATATGGATTCACAAATATAGAATTTTAACTGCTATATCAATTTTAGAAACAGATGGCTGAAATTAAAGGGTTGTTATTATTAGTTAAAAAATTCTATGTTTTTAACTATTTTTAACAATTGTTTATATTTTAAATGGTTAACTGTTTTATAGTAAAAATTAATTTATTTGGATTTATCATAATTAATTTATCATATTTATATCATTAATCATGTTGAGTGTTTATTGTTTTATTCATTTTGGAAGGGCTTGTTTTTTTGATAAATAAGAAAATGAGAATATTTTTTATGTTTTTTAGAAAGATATGTTTTTATAATTACCAAAAAGGGAGAGGTTGTTAGAGTGGATCTTTACCCCTTACCTTTTTATTTTTGAAATTACAAAAATATCTTAATTTTATATTTTATAATTGTTAAATATTATATTTTAAAATTATTTTCACTCTAATAAATTTGAAACTCATTTTTCAATATTATTATTTGTTTCTTATTTTTATTGTGTTTTCCATTCCATGTTAAAGAATGTTTGTAAGTATATTATATTTTTCATTATACATTCTATTTTTAAAAATATAGCATATGATTTTTTGGGAATTCTATCTATGTATAAATTCTTATGTATATACGAAGTATAATTGAATTATATTATGTCTTGATATTTTTTCTAAAAGATAATTTTTTTTATTAATTTAAAAAATCTCATGTATATTATGATTAAAAAAATTATCTAATTACTGAAAAAACCTATCCTAAAAAATCACCCAATTCTCATTTTTTATGTCAATATTTTATTATATTAAATTTGAGGATCTTTTCAGGTTCATAGTATTAGATAATTATATCATAACTCATACATAAAAAACTATATTTTAAAAATTGGAAACTTCTAATCATTATCCATTTTTCTCATGATATAAAACCTATAAAATGAAAAAAAAATCTTTTCAGGAAAAATATTCATGACATTCAACTTGGATTCTTCTTTTCCCTTACCCATCCTTAAAACCAATGAATTTTTTTAAATATAAGATGAGCATAAAAAACTAAATACAGTACATAAAAAAGAAAAAATATCTTAGTCAAGGGAAAAACATGAAAACCCATGAAAGTTTTACCGTTATTTAAAAATTATTTGAGGGAATGAAATAAATCATTTATACATTAAAATCACTTGCAATATTTTCTCAAAGAAAACATTTAAAACTCATACCATGAAAATAAAAAACTTTTTGGTAACTTAGAAATTTTTTATCTATAACTTGTTTTAAACCCATATCATAAATAATTATATCCAAGATAAATACATAGAAGAAACATTAAAATAACCCCACCCTTCTTTCCTATAAATATAAGTAACATTACCCAATTTATTGAAGATCTATAATGGGGATCACCCTTTATATAAGCTATATCGGGATCACCCATTTCTCATGAGCTACAATGGGTCTCAACCAATTTTATAATCTATATCTAGATTACCCATATCACATATATAATTCCAAAGTACCATATAATGAATACAAAATATTTATTCTTGGAATTTTTCATCATAAAACATTTGAAAAAATATTTTTAAACCCGCATGCAAAACACTTTTTGATATCAAAATAACCTTTTCTTTTAAAAACCCATTTTCAATACCAAAATTACAAGCAAAATGAAAAGAGTTATTTTCCTTGAATAAAACAATAAATATTTTAATTTAATCCAAAATTCAAATAATATTTATGTTGTTGGTAAAATTCATTGTCACCGTATACTTAAAAATAGAACATTCTTTTTTTTTGCTTTTGTGAACAAATTAAAAACATTCCATTAAAATACCCCTTTTGAAAAGCTTTAAAAAATTAAAATGATACAAAAATGTCCTTTAAAATTAATTTATGTCCATATAAAAATATTTAAAATATATTTTTAATATTATAGACATAGAAGAGAAATATTTTGAAAATAAATCAATAAAACATTTAAAATGAGGTTTTATATTAAAGAGTCCCTTACCCCAAGCCTCACTCATCACATTCATTCATTTTATTTAAAAATAATAAAATTATGACATTTATTTACTTGTATGAGAACCTTTTTTAAGTTTATTTTTACTTTTATTTCAATTATTTCCATGTTATATAAAATTAGTTAATAAATTAATTCACATCGAATGTTTTGATGATATTTGGCTCACATATCCTAAATGACTTTAGTGGGTTGGATATAATCAAAGATATCATTATTCAATCATATCTAAAATCATGATAATATTATCATTTTTATAAATCAATTATTCTTTCAAAACAAACCATGGATGATTTTTATGAAAAACAATCTACATTACAAACATAGAGACGATATGCTGTATGTATGCATTTGTAACATTTCCATTTTTCAATGATAATTATGGAAAGAAGGTATATACTATTTTTTATTTTTATAATGATAATAATATCATATTATTTCATTATATATATATATATATATAATCCATGTGATGTGGTGCCTAAAACTATATCACATCCCATTGTGGACATTGTAGTCCACACATAAACACAAACAACATCATCGTTTTCAGTGAATGAAAAGTTAAGAAAATAAGTGTTACAATATCTTAATATAATAATAAATATTTCATGAATATTATATATATAAATTAAATACATTATTATAACCAGTAGTTAAACGTGGTGATGGAAATAAAATTAAATCAGTTTATGAGGTAGTAGTCTACCATACACATGAACGATGGATTCTATTCCCATTTGATAGATATTAGAGATGGAAATTTGTTATGCCAATAAAATAATAATATAATAGTGTATGAGAGATAATTTTATTATTATTTAAGAATGGTTTATAAATATTATAAGGAGGTGGAAGAATAAATAAAGAAAAAATTCTCAGTTAAGATATGTACCTCTTCTTTAGACAATATCCTGTTCATTACACATTAAGAACTCTAAGGCTGATATTATTACCTAAATATAGACCATAGGATATAGAGAGGTACTAAATTAATGGAATTTGGTAGGTGTTGTTTGAACCAGAAGGATTTTGAAGTGTGAAAGAATGAAAAAGAAGATGAACCCTTTTATAACAGAGGGGGGGGGGACACTCTTAAAATTTCTTAAAATATTATATTCATATAAATTAATTTTAATGTTCAAATGAATCCAAATTGATAATTTCTTAATATAAGATGAATAAGATTAGAAATAATCCCATAAAATAAAATTTTGTCATGTTTTGATCACATTTTTACCCAGTTTTAATTATTTTAAACCCTCATCAACCCTTTTGACAATTATGGCGATATCCATGTTTTTTTACTTCTAAGGGGCTAATATTGTTACTATAAAAGGAAAAACATCCCATAATTGGTCCATGGTTGATATTATTACTCCAAATGATATAATATTGTTACAATAAAACTATAGTATTTTTATGAATTTTAAATCATTTAATATTGAATTATTTATTAAAATATCATAACTATTAATTATGAAACTATTCCTTTAATTTGGATTTTAAAAACTACAAGAAAAACATGGAATTGGAATGTATTGAATTTAAAACTCTAAAATATGTAATTTTTATCAATTAAAATATTATAACATAAATATTAATTCAAATCATATTAATTTTACCATTTTAATATCAATTTTTTTTATTTTTCTATTAATTTAATAATTACTACGTCAATATTTTATGAGATTTTGAGGTAAATATTTATTATCAAAAAATTATAAATAAATTAAAATACTAAAAAATAATTTATATTTAAAGAGAATATTTATAACCAATCAAATCCTACTTTTATACCTATGTTAAAAATATAATATTTATTAAAAGCAAGAGTCTGACAATTTGGATTTATATTCACATAGATATTAAAAAGGTCAAAATCATAATTGAAAAAAACAACAAATATTTTACTTTGGGATGATTATAGAAAATTTATAATCATAAAATAAAATTAATTCAAGTGTTAGGGTTGTTATTTATTCCTTATACTTTTATTTTTTACTTTAATTACCTGATTTACCCTTTATCATGGTAATATAACAATTTCAGGTTACTATTCATATTGATAAAAAATAAATGGGAAATATTTAACAAATCTAAAAATTATGATTCAAAATATGTAATACATTATTTACAAACTTACAACATATATGTGGTATAATTTAATTAAATCTTAAGCCACTAAAACACGATGAAAAACAGTTCTTCATAAAAATGCCATTTTTATGTATAAATTGTTTTTATATTGAAATAATGTTTAAAATTAATTCAAAAAACCATAATTAGATTATTTTAAATAAAATTTAACTAAGTAAATTTTAAAACTATTCTAAAATAGAATTTATCTTAATAAATAATTAAAATGAAAATACAGTTCTCAATAAAAATCAATATTTTTCAGTATTCATTGAAGAATACAACTCCTCAAAAAATTCCCAAAAATTATTTCTAAGATAATATTGATATCCCAAAATCAAAAATTAAATTCATTTTTTCAAATTAAAATTATATAATTTTATATTATTCTTTTAAATTGGACCTTATAAGGAAAGAGTGTCATAAAACTATTTACTTTTTTATTTAAAAAATACTTCATGTTTTTTAATGAATATAACTATATATATCATGAATTATAATAAATTTAAAAATGATTACTTATATCATTGTTTTTATTATTAAATTATTCCCCCCTTTTGTAAATTATATTCTCATATTTTACTAATGTACGAAAAAGATGGGTAAATATTTCCGTCGTAGCATTTTTAGATATCCATGTTACTTCTTCAACCATATAGTTTATTAAAAAATCTTCACCCATTAAATTTAATTTTTTCAAACTACATGGAATCTATGATTAGGAATAAGAATAATTGGTTCCTCATAATAATGCTTCTCTTCCAAGTGAACCACTTTGGTGATCCAAACATACAATGAATCTGACACATATTTACTTAACATCAAAACATAAAATATGTTTTATACTCAGGATAAATTGGGAGACAAAGAAACTCAATAAGAAACTAATACAACTTTCTCCAGGATTTCATATGATATAATGAAAAATTTAATTGAATTCTACTTTTTACTAGGAAACATAACACTTTTCCACAGATATACTTTAAGAAAAACATAAGTCACTACCTCGAAAGATGATATTTCCTCTAGTTATCCATATAAATTTACTCCTATAATCCTTCCTCATGGACTACTAAATCATATTCAGATTATTTTTTATTTACTCCTCCCACTCCGGTCCTTTTAGCTTTTTTTCTCCTACATCATCTCAAAAATCTTGAGTGAGACACTATTTTCCATATAATTACTCAAAAGGTTCCATCTGTATATCAAAATCGAAATTATTATTATAATAAAATTCTTCCAAAGAATTATGTTTATCCTAAATTCCTTAGGAATATTTTTGAAAAGAACAAATAATGTCTTCCAAGGTCCAAATCATTCACTTATATTTTATATCATATTGGTGAGTAAAAGATGTACTGAAATTTAATTCATTACACAATGACATATGATGCCCTTTTAGAAAATTATAAGTGATCCTAAGTTAATGGTCAAAATACAATGGAGAGAGGAACTCCATTTAACTTAAATATCTACTTGAGGTAAAATCAATAAATATTATCTAAATAAATTATATCTCATATGGGAATTAAATATTTAAATTTAATAAATTGATCAATAATAACCCATATCACATTATTAGCTCAAGAAGCCATTGGTAATCCCACCATGAAATACATGGGTATATTTTCCCATTTCCAATATGTCATTGGAAAAGGTTGAATAATCCACTTATATAATTTTTATTATTCTTTAACCTATTGAGAAGTCAAACATTTCATGATAATGTTATAAATATCACTTTTCATTCCATTGTACCAGTAATACTCTTGAAGGTCTATGTATATCCTATTGTTTCCATGATGAATAGAAAATAGAGAACTACGAAATTCACTAAACAATTATATCCTCAACTAGGAATCAAAAGAAAAAAATAATCTCATTGCAAATTAGATAAAACATTCTCCATAAACTTCTAATTAAGGAAACTTACGCTTCTTAACTAATTCCACCTTTTATTGTAACTCATAATATTATTTTTGAGCCTGATTAATTATTTCAGATATAGAAAATTGTATAGAAACATGAAAAAAATAGAATAAATTTCTTCATACACAACTTATAGGCCAAATCTCATCAAATCATTAACCAAAGGGTCTTGTTCTATGTGTAACTTTGTTATTGCAGCATTATTTTTCTGGCTCAAATCATTGGTTACTTTGTCTTATTTTTTAGGATATTAATAAATTTTGTAGTAATAATCCTTAATAAGTCCCAACCATCTTCTATACCTTATTTTAAACTCTTTCTGAATAAATATATACTTCATAATTTTGTGATCAGTATATATTTCACTATTTACTCCATATAATTGATGTCTCAAAATATATAAATAAAAAACCATAGTAGTTAATTCTTGATCATATGTAGGATAATTTAATACATGAGGTTTTAATTATCATGAAGAATAAGAAATTACCTAATCATTTTACATAAAAACCAAATGGGGTCCCTTCAATGATAAATCATTATAGATTAAAAATTCACCATCTCTAGAGGACAAGCCCAAAATTGGAGCAATCACCAATATCCTCTTTATTTATTGAAAAAAAATCACATTATTTAATCCAAATGATTTTAATTTTTTGTGAGTTATATTAGTTAGTGGGATAGAAAAAGAAGAAAATTATTCATCGAACCATTGATAGTATCATACTAAACTAAGAAAACAACAAATATTTTTGACATTTTTTGGTCGTGTAAATTTACCTACAAATTTATATTTGGAAGGTTCAACAATTATAACATCTTTAGAAACATTATTACAAAGAAAATAATTTTGTTTCAACCCAAATTCAGTTTTACTAATCAATCCATATAGTTTATTTTTATTTGAGGTTTGACAAATAATGCTTAGTTGTATTTTATATTCCTCAAAAATTTCACAATACAGTAATATATCATAAATAAACATGACAAAAAATTATCCAATAACTCATGGAGAACTCTATTTAAGCGTCTATAAATACAACGAGTGCATTAGAAATACTATAGGACATATCTAGAAACTCATAATTATCATATCTAGTTTAAAATGATGTCTTCAGAATATATTCATCCTTCACTTTTAACTAATGGTATCCAAACCTGAGATCAATCTTTGAAAAGTATTATGCTCATTTAATATAATCAATAAAATCACTGATAAGAGGAAAATGATAATTTTTATTAATATTGATGTTATTGAAGGCTCTATAATCAATGTAATATATCATTTAACCATATTTATTTTTAACTAATATGGCATGATCACCCCATAGTTAATTTCTAAGAATAATTAATCCTTTATCTAGAAACTCCTAAAATTTCTTTTTCAATTCCAAAAGTTCTACTTCTACCATTCTATAAGGTTTTTTTTTGAAATACGATTAGTATCAAGTACTAAGTTAATAATAAACTCAAAATCCTGATCAAGAATAACTCTAAGAAATTCATTAAGGAAAAAATATATATATCCATTCACTACTATAACATCACTAATTTGATCAATTTATTTATTTTCAATAACATTACCAAGGTAAATTTCACTACTATCCCTAATCAGTTTCTTAACTTCTTGGTTGGTTATCAAAGTGATGAAATACTTGAACAAAGCATTCTTGAGTCTGTAATCTATCTTATCATAATAAAATGAAATAAAATCTATACTCAAAATGATATCCAACTATATTATGGGAAATTTAAAAGGATTCATAGGATATACCATCAAACTAATTACAATGGTATTTTTCCTATAAATTTTTGTTTCTTTAATATTTCCACCTATATTTTTCACAAAAATTTCTATATGATTTTGATGTGGTGATAATTTTATTATACTCCCAAATTTCTCATCAATGAAGGAATGAAATGATCCAGTTTCAAATAAGGTATTTCTATAATTAAAATATACAAGTAACATACTTATCACCACTTCATTCGATAGTCTAATACCAGTTGCAGTAGTAGAAAACAATGTTTTCACAACTTTTTTTTTGCAATATTGATGACATGTTAGAATAAAGGGTAAACTCATTGAAACTAAATCATTGAAATATTAGATGGATATCATTTACCCCATTCACTGAGTGTCTAATACTCTTTTCCTCACAGTCACGATCCATGTGACCAAACTAATCATATTGACAACACTTTCTAGATCCGATAAAAAAATTCCTTGAATTTTTAATTACTATACTTGGAATTTGTTGAAAGATTATATCTAAAATTATTAGATGGAATATTATCTGTTTCTTATCCCAACTACATTTTCTTATTCTTATCATCTCAGGGAATATAAGTGTTGGAAAACTTCATCTTAGCTTTCTCATCACAACAAACAACATTCTCATATATTTTAAATTCTCATACAGCCAAATATTGATATAAACTTGGTTTTAAACATTATTAATAGATTTTATTTTTGAAATCAATGTCACAAATAAAATATTTTACTTATCTAGAAAATATTGTAATTTTTTTCATATGATGCTACAAAATATTCATCTTTTTACCTCAATTCCAATAATATTTTCTCTATGTAGATTAAAACATGTTTAGAGAAATATTTATCAAGGAAAATATTATTAAAATTTTCCCATTCTCATATATTTATATAGTAATCTAAACCAAATACCAACATCAACCACCTTCACCTTGAAAACAATAAATTAAAAGTGTTACCTTTTAGAATTTTGAGCACCCCATAACTTCAAATCTCTTCTTCAAATCATTATTCAATTATTCAACTACCAATGGGTGTGAAGATTGACTAAATTCTAGAGGATATATTGTCATAAAAGGATACACTATCAGCACGATCCACTATGGTAGATATAGATTCTCTCTATAATGGATACCACCACATTTATAGCATGCATCAACTAATCCATTACTATAAACAATTTCTCAATTCTAATTACAACCATTCCAAGATGCAGATTTGGAATGAAATTTTCCTCTTGGTTCATTCCTTCATTAGCTTCCATATTTACTCTATGGAAAAATATTTTGAAAAAATATATTTTAGATGAAGAAACATGGTAATCATCAAATGCTATATCATTATAACTTAATCATAAATTAGAATATTTCAAGGTTATACTATTAATTCTGTCTTAAAATCTAAAGATATATAAACCTTTTCTTTGATACCAACTATGAGGACCTAGATTTAAATATTACATAAAAAATTGTTTTTATGTCAACAATTTATTCTATTACATTTGAGAAACTTTCAGGTTTAAAGTTTTGAATAATTTGTTCATAACTCATACATAATAAAACCATATTTTAAAAAGTTTAGAATTACAATTTGTATATATTTTTCTCATAATATAAAACTTTTAAAATGAAACACATTTTATTTTCATGAAAAAAATTCATGAATTTCAACTTAACGTCTTCTTTTCCTTCACCAAAACATAAAGCCTATAAAAGAAGTATGAAATGCGAGATGAGCAAAAAATCCCAATAAGGGGAATAAAAAAGAATAAATTCATTAGTCTAGTGAAAAAATTAAAACCCTTGAAATGTTCAAATTTATCTCAATATTCGTTGAGTGAATGTGATAAATCATTTCCACATGAAAATCACACACACTTTTTACTCAAAGAAAAAAATTTAACCCATATAAAGAAAATAAAATCCTTTTAGGTAACTTAGATAAATTATTTTCAAAATTATTTTAAACTTATGTTTTAAATACCTAGAGCTCACTTAAATCCATAGGAAATACCCTTTTTTTACTCCCTTATTCTTACCTATAATGAAAAGGTACATTATTCAATTCATTAGAGAGTTATAATGGGGACAACCCTTTGTATAAGTTGTATCAGGGTCACACATTTCTCATAAGGTATAATCGGGATTAAACCGTCATAGAAGTTGTATTAGGCTTACCCATTTCTTATATACATTACTCATGTTCCATACTATAATGAACCCTCCCTCCAAATATGGACCTCCTGGGATGGCAATGAAAAAAGGGAGATAATGACCCCCCGAGTCCCACCTCTAGTAGGACCTAAGTTGTCGACTAGTACCAAGGGTATACAGATCTCACAATATGGGAGGTATTACCTTTTTTTTGAAACAAGATATGGAGATATAAAAGATCATCCAAAAAATTAATCTAGGACATATATAAAATAAATTCAAAAACCATCCCACATGCATGTATTAAAAAAGAACTATTACAAGTACAAATGTTTCCTAGTAAAGCTAAGTAGTGACACAACAACTTCCCAAGCCCAAAATGGTAAGGTATAACAGGGGCCGCAAAATCCTCCTAGAAACCTGAAAAAAAAGTATATATGTAGGGTGAAACTACATGTATACTCAATAGGAAAACCAAAGTCTCTCATTCACTTGTGAAAGAAGTATACTAATTACCTTGAGAGAAAACAACAGAACCAAACAACACCTAACAGGTATAATAACCATCCCAACCTCACCAAGGCATGATCACCAAATAACCAAATTCATGTAATGTAATATAACTCACATCTATGATAGCATACCCCACACCACTTCCCACTAATTATCTACTCTTACATAACAGAAAACATACTCACACTCCCACCACTTCTGAAATTACCATGTCACAACCCACCTGCACACACCTGGGCCACAAACCACATCACATCCCACTCACATAAAACTAGGAAACAAACCATATCACATCCCACCCATAGACAATAGGTCTGAAAACCACAGAACATCCCGCCTGGAGACACCTGGTCCAAAAACCACATCTCATCCCACTTGCAGACACATGGGCCACAAACCACACCTCATCCCAAAGATACTTGGGAAAGCACAACACATCTCATTCCAAAGACACCAGGGAAAGCACAACCCACGCTCACAAACATGGGACTCACAAACCACAACCTGTCTGAATAATCTTGGGCTATCAATACATGGAAAAGGGAGCAAGTAAGAGAGGGTGGCTATCCATCTATCCTCACACTGGGATATTTTGTAAAGACAACCTCCCTCGTGATGATGGGTGTGTTCAGCACATAGTGATCAAATTGGGTGGGGGTGCATATAGAAATCAAAATTAAAATATAGGTATATACATATATGATACCAACCACTCAAGCCCAACCTATGGGTTCCCAAATAGATAACATTTAAAAACTACCACCTTTTCTGCCACCTATAAATGCACAACACCATACAATGATCCACAAAAACTGATTCACATTACCAACCAATTGATTTAACCAAAATCATTCATTATTAAAAAGTTCATTTATCCATCCCACCATTACATGGGAAACTACTAAGCACAACACACAACAAGCAACAAAGTTCTCAGAAGGTGAAGAGCCCTGATAAACTAAAGGGACTTCACATTTTCTCTATGTTTCACACCCATTCATGATATATCATATATCGATCTATAAATATGAGGTAAATCTTTATACATGTTACTCATGGAGAACTCCAGGTGAATTACCAATACCAATCACTACTATCCTTCTTCAAACTCACACCGCTCAAGTCATGTACCAATAGAACCAACCCGCCAACTCACTACCAGTTTCATATCCCCACTGCATAACACTTATCATCCATTACACAATTAATAAATCCCTCAAATTGAGATATAATTACCCCACCCATTACATCCCAAAACACACAACCTTTCTCACAACCATACTACAACACAAACTAGAGCAAACCCACACACCACATAAAACCATATACTAAGGTAAAACATAGATTTACAGATTTGACAAGGCATTCATTATTTAATTCCACATATTTAATTTTAGTGGTTATCACATAACTTTATGATCATGGGGAATCCATTCATTAGCCAGATATATGTGATAAACCAAAATTCCATTTTGGGTGATTCAAAACAATCTCGATCAAACAACAACCACATCACAAATACCTAGCACAAGAAAAGACACCAAGAATCACAATTTTTAGTGGGGATTTTAGCTAATATAGTCACAATATCACAATAATAAATATTAAAACTAGAAGGGAATGTAAAAAAACCCCTCTACCCTTTTAATTTCATTTAACCAATTATCATCTTTGATTAATCTAGAAGAACCGTGATCTATAGGTTAAAAAAAGTGTATCCCTCCCACATGATGAACAAATAAAGATAAATAAAGTAAATCATACCTCGAAAGGGTGTGAATGATCCTCACACAATAACAAGCAACACAACAGATCTTCGATCACCTCTCCCAAAAGATCTGAATCCATCCAAGGAGTTCATAGAAACACCACACCAACAAAAAATAAAGATAATCCCATTTGGAACCACAAGAGATCATCCGCCATAACATGAAAAGAATAAATGGGAAGGGAAAGAGACCAAACTAGAAGAATCTATAAGAGAGGAATAAGAACACACCATAGATAAAAGATGGATTGCTACAGATCGAAGGAGTGAATCTATGAATCAATCCTCAATGAAGGAATCCTAAAAAGGCCAAAGATGGATCACCAAGTCACCTGGGGTTGAGAAAGGGTCACTACAATGATAGGGTTTGACAACCTGAGTGGTAGGAAAAATAGTTAGGGGTATTAAATGATGTGTAATACCCCTTCACACCGTGTAATGACACATAGTCAAATTCCACTGAAAAAATTATCACCTCTTGATTTATTTTATTTTTCAAAATCCGAAACATTTCGCGCCATGAACCATCCTGGACAATTTGTGAAAGAAAACATTAAATCATGTAATATAGTTACACAATGTATAATCCCCCCTTTTCCATATTTTTGCAACTAAACTTCTCTGAAATCCTCTGAGCATCCTCCAAAAACCTCTAACAACCAAAAATGAAAAAGTAATGGACTGGGAGGGCACATACCGTTACATCAGATACCTCTCAAAAAATTATCACCCATGAGAATCAAAAACCAAACCTAAAAGAAAATGGATATGACCAACCACCCAACGAGATACCTCTCAAGGATATCATTATACCTCAAATGTTACTATGATCCAAATGCGCCACACCGAACAACCACAACCACACTGTACTACCTCATCACTACTTCCACACACCACCCCCTCTCATACAACTACAATACCACACAACTATTGCATAACAAACTAATTGTACTATCCCAAACACACAGGTCTGAAAATCCTATCTTCCATGTCAATATACTATCCAATCTGGGTAGCACTAACTCATCCACATAGGTTTCATCACATCACAACTAATGCATCTCAATTAAGAATGAGGTCGTCCCCTTTTTATACATCGCAACTTTTTCACATATAATACCACAAACACATCACAAACCAAAAGAAAAAACACTCATCTTATAAGATAAAGTTTAAACATTACATTTCAAACAAAACAGAGCAAGAAAAACTCAATAAAACTCTGAGTAATGGGCACACATATGTGTTTCTAACTCCCATTTACTCTCCTCGTGAACACCATGCTTCCACAACACATAAACCAAGGGAATGGTCTTCCCACTCAGCACATTATCTTGATGATCCTAGATTTCTACAAGCCACTCCATGAATGTCATGTCATCTTCAATATCCATCTCTCCCCAGTCAAGAACATGGGATTCATACTATATATACCGAATACGCTAAGATATGTAAAAGACTAAATGGATTCTCTCCAAATGTGGTGGCAACAAAAACTGGTATGCCACCTCACCAACTCACCCCAACACCTTAAAGGGTCTAAAAAACAAGGGAGAATTATTAATCCCTCTTCCAAGCCTCCGCTAACCACATTGAGCGGAAACCTTCAAGAAAATGTGGTTCATAAACCCAAATTGCTAGGGCCTTATTTTAAGATTAGCATATAACTTATACCGGTCCTCAACTACCTTCATCTTCTCACGAACAAGATGAACCTTCTCTGTCATGCTCTTTACTACCTTTGGTCCAAGAACAACTATCCCCCCATATTCTGTCCCACACAACGGTGAACGACCTAGTCTTATGTACAAAGCTTCCAACATGATAGTGGAATAATGATAAATGTTATTATAAGAAAAATATTCCAAGGGTAGGTGTCATACCCAATATATGTTAGAGTCCAAGACACATGCTCACAACACATCCTCTAATGTCTGGATAGTCCCCTATGTCTGGCCATCTGTTTGGGGGTGGAAAGTAGTGCTGGGGTGTAATTGGGTGTGAAAATCATGCCAAAATCCACTCCAGATTCACGAGGTAAAGAATGTTTCCCAATCCGAGACAATGTATCTTGTTACTCCATGTATCCATACCACCTATTCCATATACCTTTTTTCCAATCATCCACTACACATGAATCCTTGATCACTAAGAAGTGTGCTAATTTTTTCACTCAATCCACTACTACCCAAATATCATAGTAGCCTCCCTGGGCTCTAGTTATACCTGTGATGAAATCCATATATATTTCATCTCACTTCCTCTTGGGAACATCAAAGGGCTGTAAAAAACCACTGAGAACACAATCCTCGACCTTTACCTATTGGAGGACTAAGAATCTTTCCACAAACTTCTCTACTGCCCACTTAATCCTGGGCCACCAAAAATGCACCTTCAAACCATGATAGATCTTAGAAATCCCCTAGTGTACATCTAAGGGTGAGTTATGGAACTCATAAAGGACTCCCTATCACATCACCACTAGAACAAATAAATTTCTATGGAACAACATCTGATTTTGACCATCCTTCGACCATCCCTCCAGATCATCACTATGGAAAATTTGATCACACATCACTTTTTCCTATGAGTCTCCCCAATGAGACTCCTCCACCTACTACATAAAGGATGATTACACTATCATTTGAATCTAACAACTTCTACCACCATCCACTCCTACATCCAAGTGCAATGTTTCCAACTCCTCCATCGCTCTCCAAGCATCCACAAATTCACAAACAACCTCCTTATTCATATTTTTACTCAAAGAATTGACCAAGCCATTCCATTTTTCTAAGGTGTTAGAGATATCAAAATCATATTCCTAAAGAAACTCTATCCACCTATGCTATATAAAGTTCAAATATCAATGGGGGAAGATATATCTCAAACTCTTGTGATCCGTAAAGACCACAAAGAAATCTCTAATGAGGTAATGCTTCCACAAATTCAGCATGAAAACCACTGCTGTTAACTCTAGATCATGGGCGGAATAGTAACAATTATGGGTACATGACTTCTTAGACCCATAAAAGTTCATTGATCGATGATGTATCATGATGAATCCCAATCCCATATGGGAAATGTCTAGGAACACCTCAAACATAACCCCCACCTCAAGAAAACAGAGCACTTAAGCACTAAAAAACTTCCCCTTCAGGTATCCAAATGTTGCTTAAAACTACTCACTCCACAAAAAACCTTGGTCCTTGTTGGTAAAATTTATCAATGGGGATGCAAATTATGAGAAATCGAGTAAAAACCTCTGATAATATACTTCGAGACCATGGAAACTGAAAATCTATGCCACGTTCTTAGGTGCTTCTCAAGAAAAAACTACTTAATTCTTTGATGGCTCTACTAATACACCCTAATGGGGAACCACATGCCTAAGGAAATGAAACTCTAGAGTCCAGAAATTACACTTGGACAACTTTACATAGATTTGGTGGCATCAAAGAACATGCAATATAGTTCAGAGATGCTCGACATGGTACTCCTATGAATTCATGTAGATTAAGATATCATTGATGAAAACAATAATGAACTCATATAGGAACTCACAGAACACAGATCTCATAATCCCCAAGATCATAACTGGTGCATTTGTAACACTGAACGACATGACTACAAACTCTTAGTTACCATACCTACACCTAAAAGTATTCTTTGGGTTATCACACTCCTTAACGATCAATTGGTGATATCCAGACCACCGATCGATCTTAGAAAACCAACTGTCCCCTATTAGCTGGTCTAAAGGATCATCTATCACCAGAAGATGGTAATGGTTCTTAACTATTACCTAATTCAACATCTGGTAGTCTATACACAGCCTCAATCTACCATCTACCTTATTGGCCAAAAGAACTAGATCTTCCCATAGTGACAAACTGTCACAGATAAAACCCATATTCATCAGATCATTTATATGAATCCTTAACATTTTCATCTTATAAGGTACCATTCGATAAGGGGCCATTGAAATTGGAGAAGTAAAGGGCTTCAATACTATCCCAAACTCAACATAACATTGAGAGGGTAGCATCACAACCTCATCAAAGAAAATATCCAGGAACTCACCAATGAACCTAGGAACCTATACCATATTAGTGTACACAAATTCCACTGACATCTCATCCAACATGGAAAGAAAAGTCTCCACACAAAAAATAGACACTTGAAAAATCTTCTCTCCAAAAAAACTACACGCTGTCTATCTATGTCTGAAAACATGAATCTACTCAAAAAAATAGTCGATAAAGACATGAATAGAATATAATAAGTAGATTACAAGGATGACATAGTATGATTGCATCTGAAGTAAGAAGATATCCAAATGTTATTGATGTGGTCCCATCATCAGTCTACATCCACAGAACACATCAAACAAATTTTTTTGGCCTCCGACTGGCGTACTCAACACCAAGGTCATGGGAAGACTCTCTACTCTAGTCCCAGAGCATGGGATAGAGTGGGTGAAACAAAGGAATATAAAGATCCTGAATCAAAAAAAATAAAAATCAAGGGTACAAAATAATCTAATCATACCCCTGATGATCTATGGACCTATTGGAAATGCTGCCTCCACTGCGTGTAATTGACCATGCCTGGCTCCCCTACCTCTCTACTAATGGCTGCCTACACAAAAATTCCTAGTATGAGGACCTTGAACACAAGGAACATCCCGAGGTTGGCCTCTACCTACTTCATCTCCCCTTGTTGGAGAAAAAGATTGTTATCCCTACTACGGAAATAGTCTCACTAGAAACTACTACTAAGGTTGACACTGAACCTGTCCACCTCCACTATAATGATCTCGAAAATCTACTAGAAACTGGTTATGAATATGGTTGGGAACTCAAAAATGGAAACACCTCGGCCTGAATCCCACATGAAGGGAACAAGGACAATAAGGTCAAAAATTGAACTGTTGAGGTTGACTCTCTACTGGTCAAAACCTCGAAGGTCCTGATGCCTGATACCTGCCACTATTAACCCTTCCTCTTGATGAACTCCACTAGATCCCCTATCATGGTAGAATCAATCGTGAGTGTATTCGCTTGATCACATCTACCTTTTTATGAATTTCCAAGTACATTGGCAATGTAAAAAAGAGTAACCGTGTACTGGATAGAATGATAGAGTGACACCTTGAGACATCTCGCATGAGAATCCTCATCTGTAAAGAGATTTGGTGAAAAACTAAGAATTTACTTTAACTTGATCCTAAGATCCTCTATAGGGAGAATAACTCCTACCTATTCTTAGAATTCATGGTTGATGAAAGGAACTCTTATCAGAATTCATTCTCAATGTAAACCAATAAAATTTCTACTTCCTATCCCCCAGATAAAGTTTCCACCCTTAATGAAAAGCTCTTTGAATCTCTCTGATAGCCAAAAGAACCCAATAATTCTTTGGGTCCCAGATCAAACTGAAGGTGATATCAAAATCCTTGAGTTTTCTTACATTCTCCTTGTCCAAAACACTACCCTCATAATTTACCAAAGCCTACCTTTGGAAAGGATGAAATATCTTTTGCCACTGGTCATCATCCTCAATTGGATCAACCTTTCATCAATCAACCAGATCAGCCTACTGAGCCTCAAATTCCCAAGCCACAAGCAGATAATGACTATATTCCATAAATTAAAAGTAAAAAAAGAGTTCCTAATCCAGATTAGTATGGGCGTTTTTATTTAAGATTCATTTTAACTCATTTAACTTATTTTTTTATTCATTCCAAATTTTCCAAAACAACCCAATTCAATAAAGAAAACAACTCATTATGATTCATGTACATTTCATAGGGTCTCTACCTTGCAAATAGTGTAGCCTCACTTAGTCATTCGGTAGGATTATAGTCCTTTCCTCAGATCATAGGGGGTCCTAAAATCTCATGTCCTAGTCGGTATTCTCTGGCCTATTTCATGCACCAAGATCACATGACATTGTTTCCCTAACAACCCATGCAATCCTCACTGTTCCTAACCCCAACTCCATCCTATCTTTCAAAATCCCTCTAATACCATCCTTTCCTGACCCCCTCACTCTGAAGATGCCCCTCATGGACTGGCAATGATGAATGGGAGATAATGACCCCCTGAGTCCCACCTCTAGTAGGCCCCGAGTTGTCAACTATCACCAAGGGTATATATATCTCACAATATGGGAGACATTACTATTTTTTTTAAACAAGATCAGGAGATATAATGGATCATCCATAAAAAAATTCCAGGACATATATAAAATAAATCCAAAAACCATCCCACATGCATTTTTTAAAACAAAATTGTTACTGGTAGAAAATTCACCATGTAAATACCAAAATTAAATCTAAGAAGTGACATAATAACTAGCCCAAGCCGAACTAGTAAGGTCCAACACGGTGCGTGAAATAACCATAGAAACCTAAAAAAATTATTATATATGAAGGGTGAGCATACAAGTATACTTCTTAAGAAAACTAAATTATCTCATGAACATGTGAAAGAAGAATACTAATGATCCTAATAGAAAATAGTATAACCAAACAACACCTAACAGGTATACTAACCATCCCAACCTCAATAAGGGACACTCACCAAATAATGAAAGTAAAGGAATATAATATATTTCACATCGATGATAGGGTACCCTGAACCACTTCCAACTGATTAGCTGCTCTTACCCAATGGAAAAAGTCCTCACACTCCCACCTATTCTGAAAGAACCTCATCAATACCCGCCCAAACACACCTATGCCGAAAACTGCATCACATTCCCACCCACAAAAACCTAGGCCATAAACAACATCACATCCCACCCACAGACACTTGGGCCACAAACCACATCACATCCCACCCACAAGCACTGAGGCCACAAACCATATCACATCTTGCCTTCAGAATCCTGGGCCACATACCACATATCATCCTACCTACAAACACCTGGTCCACAACCACACCTCATCCTAAAGACACATGGGAAAGCATAACACATCTCATCCTAAAGACATCTGGGAAAACAAAAATCACCCGCACACACCTAGGCCTTAGAAAGCACAAACTACCTGAAGAATATTGGGCTATCACTACTTGGAAGATGGAGAAGGGAAGAGCGGTTGGCCATCCATCCATCCTCCCACTTGGATGTTTGGGAAAGACACCCTCCTCAATGACGATGGAGGTGTTTGACAAATACTTCTCAACTAGGGTGGGGTGCATATAAAAGTCACAAGAAAAATACAAGTATATACATATATAATACCAACCACTCACGCCCATCCTATGGGTTCCCAAATAGAGAACATATCATAACTACCACCTTTGCTGCCACCTCTAAATTCACTACACCATACAACAATCTACAAAACCTGATTCACATTCCCAACCAATTTATTTAACCAAAACCATTCTTTATTAAACAAGTCATTTATCTATTCCACCACTACCTGAGACACTACTATGAATAACACAAAATAGGTAAAAATGTTCTCATAAGGAGAAGAGCCCTGATAATCTAAAGGGACTTCACATTTACTCTAAGTTTAACACCCATTCATGATATATCATATATCAGTCTCTGGATACGGGGTGAATCATTCTACATGTTACTCATAGAGAACCTTATGATAATTACCCATACCAATCACTATTATAATCTTTCAAACCCATCCCACTTAGGTAATGTACTAACAGAACCAACCACAAACTCACACCCAAACCAATAACACATTACCTCACAACTAGTTTATCAGTCCCACCGCACAACACTTCTCATCCATTTCACAATCAGTCAATCTCTCAACCTGAGATTCCATAACACCACCCAAGACATCCTACAACACATAACCGTGCTCACAAACATACTAAAACAGAAACCAGAGAAAACCCACACATCACATCACCCCATGTACCAAGGAAAAACAAAAATTTCAAGATTTGACAAGGTATCCCTTATTTAATTCTACTTTTTTAAATTTAGGGGTCATCACAGAATTGTATGATCATGGGGAATACATTCATTAGCTAAATATATGAGATTAACCAAATTTCCATTTTTGGGTGATACCAAACAATCTTGATCAAGAAAAAAACACATCCCACATACCCCGGGAAAGAAAATCCACTAACGACCACAATTTTCAGTGGGGTGTTTAGCCTGTATAGTCACAATATCCCAATCATAAATAATAAAACTGGAAGGGAATGAAAAAAGAATCTCTCTACCCCATTAAATTTCATTTAACCAATTATTATATTTTACTAATCTTGAAAAACCATGATCCATAGGTTAAAAAAATTATATCCCTCCCACATGATGAAAAAATGAAGAGAAACAAAAGAAATACTACCTCAAAATGGTGTCAATGATCCTCACAAAAGAACGGTCCCCAAAACGGATCTCCAATCACCTCTCCCATAAGATCTAGATCCATATGAGGATTCCAAGACACCACTTTACTAAAAAAAACCAAATATAATTCCATTTAGAACCATGGGAGATCATCCCCCGTTACACGAAAAGAAGAAATGAGAGTGGAAAATACCAAATCCGAAGAAACTGTAAGAACAGAGGAAGAAATCACCTTAGATCGAATATGGATTACTATAAATCTAATGAGGGCTGATAAGAATCAATAATCATTGAAGGAATCCTAAAAATGATGACGAGGGGTCACCGAGTCTCCGAGGGTTGAGGAAGGGTCACTGTGGCTATAGAGATTGTAACCTGAGTGGCTTAAAAAACACTTAAAAGTTACAATAGTTTGTTATTACATGATGTGTAATATGCTTTAACGTTGTTTCATTATCCACAATATAATTCCACTGAAAACCCGTTTCCTTTTGATTTATTTTATTTTTCAGACCCCAAAACATTTCACACTATGAACCAGCCTGTACAATCCATAAAATAAAACTTTACATAATATAATATAGTTACACGACTTGTAATGCTCCTTATTCCATATTTTTGTAACTGAAATTATCCAAAATCCTCTGAGACTCCTATGAACACCTCCAAAAACCTAAAATGAAATATTAAATTACTTGTAGGGCATAAAATTTTACGAATACCATTAATGAAAAAATTTATTCTTTCACCTTTTCATCACATAAAATATGATTATCTCTTTTTAAACTCCTCTGAAAAGCACTTTCTGATATCAAAATACCTCTTTATTTTCAAAAACCATTTTCAACAAAAAAATTATAAAAAAACAATAAAAATTATTTCAAGAATAATATAAGAAACCATATAATGGAATCCAATCTTTAGATTATAGTTATGGGTGTAGGAAAAGTCATTGTCATTGTATACTTTAAAATAGAAAATTCCTTTTTTTCTTTTGTAAAGAAAGTGAAAATATTAAAAATATTCCTTTTCAAAACCTTTAAAATAAATTTAGAAGAAACATTAAATGTCCTTTAAAATTCATTTATTTCCATATAAAATCATTAATAAGGTATTAAAAAAACATGGTTATGGAGTAATAATATTTTGAAAATAAATCTTTAAAACATTTAAAAGGAGGATTTAAGCTAAAGTGTCCCTTACCTCGAGCCTGACTGGTCACATACATTTCTTATCTTACTAAATAATAAACTTATATTAATAATTTAATTTTTTGATAACTTTTTTATGTTTATTATTCCTTTTATTCCAATTATTACCATGTTATAAAAAATTACTTAATAAATTAAGGTCACATTAGATGTTTTGAGGATATTTGGATCATATGTAAAAAATAACATCAAAAGGTGTACTATGGTCATAATTCCCATTATTAAAACATCTCTAGAATAAAAATAATGAAATAATAATCATTTTTATATATGAATGTTCCACCTCCAAGGTGGCGCATTTCGGGTGGAGTAGAAATGGTCCAAAAAATATCATTACCCATCCCTATTTCCATTGATGGTTTCCTGTCAAATTCACGATTTCTTTTGTTTCGACCCATTCTGCATCATTATCCCTTAGAATAAGGTTGGATTAACCCTATAGGGACTAGGCAATTCACCCCTTTCACATTGTGAAAGAGATTCCACCGTCAGTCATCCCAGTAGGTGATTCCATGAGGTCAAGTACTTGTGAAATCAGTCCTCCTCGGATATAACTTCCTTGGATGGTCTATAATAGGTTTATTCATAGAGTTAGGAACACCAAACATCCTTGGTATCTATGATTCATAAACATGCTTTCTAAAGTAAGGATCTCATCGATTGATGATTTGGATAACAACACTTGAGGACTCCATTGGTCGAGAGGATGGGAATTAAAGATCACTGCACCATTCTAGGGAAGGATTATTTCCTGTTCTAGGACACTCTTATAGGTTTAATTTGTGTTCATATGTTCATGAATCACTGGTTCATTCCCGAAGAGTGTGTCTATGGGATACCCTTGGTTTGCAAGATCATCATAAGCATGCATATATTTGGTGCTATGAAGGTACTGCTAACTTGAACCATAAAATAAGTCACTCTTGAGTTTATCATCATCCAGGGGGGAATGAAGATGATTTGATGTTGGGATCAGACCCATAGGATGGGTTTCCTATGTATCCTCGAGATAGAAATCAGAACCCACATTGTTCGGATTTATGCGGGGCTTATGCATGGAAGCTGCCCATTTGGGGGGACATGATTTGGTGGAACCTTTATGGGAGGGCACCCTTTTGAGCTTGGGACTTCAAGTAGGCATCTTGCATATCCTATTTTGATCAAGAATTGGAGTTCTTGTAGTTCATATTGGGTTGGGGATTACGCATATAAGCTTACCATTTAAGGAGATATGATTTGGTGAACCCTTTTGTATGGGCACCCTTTTGATCTTGAGCCTTATAGTAGGTATCCTATGTATCTTGGTTTGATTAGGAATCAGAGTTCTCATAGTTCCTATTGGGTTGAGGATTATGCATAGAAGCTTCCCATTTGAGGATATATGATTGGGTAAACCCTTTTGTATGGGAACCCTTTTGATCTCAGGCCTTCAAGTAGGCATCCTATGTATCCTGGTTTGACTAGGAATCATAGTTATTTTAGTTCATATTTGTGGATGTTATAATCGTCATAAACCTCTAAGGCCATGTGAGTCATGCTTGGTGTGAGAAACAAGAGGATGTGAAATATTCTACAAAGCACAAGCTCCCTCTACTACTGGTGGGAGAGGGTGATCCTATGGAAGAAGAGGACGTGGTTACTATGGGAAAGGGTATGGAGCAATGAACCCTTTATTGTGAGATAACATTAAAGGTATCACGACTCGACCTTAGAATATTGGGGACTTACCTCTGGGGGAGGGCCCCAAAATACATTCTGGGAAAGGGGAGGAGTTTCATCCTCATAAAGGGAGAAGAAAACATAACTCCTTCGACTGATCAATATTCCTCATTTAATGGAAAGGAAAGTGATCACCTCTAATCCCTAGAACGGGGAGGTTCATGTCGGAATCCCAAGTATGGGCTCCAGGTTACCATGGGAATGTAGACCCACATGCATTCCCAAATCCTGAACCATTGTGGGGAGAGCCTTCGTGACTCCACTTACCATGGGTATGTAGACTCAAAGGGGCATGATAATGCACCCGATGATATGATCATACAGGTCTAGTGTCATTGGAGGAGACTTTGGACTGATGTCAGAGGACTAGTTAGTGGAGGGACTATAGAGGATTGGACGGTATTGGAGGGGTGAGGTTGGAACCAGAAAAAATAATACAAAAAATACCACATTCTGCAAATTGATTTCTTATGCCGGATGGGTGAGGCTCTGTATACCGTAGTGGTATGTGGGTAGAGGGCCCATTAGTGTACTGATGCAGTACGTAGGCATGGGTATAAACCAACTCTTACCATAGTGGTATGCGGCCCATCACACCGCTTTGGGTTCCATCTGCGTACTAATGCAGTACGTGGTACTGGGTTGAGTCTACATAGAGGAACACTACGCATAGCACCATATTGAAGGAGGGTTCAGGGGATTATCATTCGTGGGGAGTTCATCTATGAGAATTATTTGGTTCGTAGTTTTCCAATTAGGTTCATAGTTATCTTTTTATTATTAAGTTTCCCCGTTTTGTGGTTCGAGGACGATTGTACCTACGAAGAGCGTGGTTCACAATTTGGGCTTCGTCGATGAATCGAGACTGAAGTCGGAGTTTTCTACAAACACATTCTTCTAACCTCTAAGTACCCTTCAAGATTTCTTCATCCATATCATCCACCTTCCATGCTTCTTTTACACAGCCTCGGGGAAATTGTATCTATTGGGCACACTGCACCATTTGCGGAGGCCCATGAAGAGATATCCTGACCAGTGGAAGACTCTGTCAATCCGGGGTTTGCAGAGGCTTTAGTTCACAATCATGGATCATGGAACCCTGTCGGTTTGCTTTGTCCATGAACTAATGAGTTTGTGGGATGGTATGTGGATGGCCTTTACACACACGATTCCTTTAGCGACATGGTTCGTGGTCCAGCGGGGTTCGCTGGCCATCGATCTGTGGGCCAGTGTCTTGCAGATCGTTCTACGTACCTGGTGGTTCGTGATCTAGGTGGTTTGCAAACCTTTTCTGGCGATGGTATGTGGGACACTTTAAATTGTTTGAAAACATGAATTCCTCCATGTTTCTTATGAAATTTTCAACTCAATTCGAGTCCTTTCACCTTTCTAGACTTATAGGAGTACTTTATTCCTTCTTCAAAGTGATTTTGGGGGTATCTTTATACCTTGGAAAAATTTTCAAGACCCTAAAAATTCCCCCCATCGGAATGGGGTCTATTCAGAATAAAAAGGGGACTATTCTGATGTAGAAGTGGTCCTAAAATGAAATGGTTTTCGGTAGAATAGATGGGCCCGGTAGGAGGGGACCACACCTATATATAGGGGCCCATGTAATTTATCTTTTACCGTTTCTCATAGCGAAAAGCACTCTCGATTTCCCCAGCTTTCTCTGCTCTCACATACCATACTCTTTGTGAAAATCCCATTCACGAACCACTTTGTACATACCACAAACTGATCTTCCCACCATTTATCTATCCGCGTACTATATTTTGGATTTCACAAACAGTGCTATGGAATTCTAAAATTAAAATCCAAGATCCATGTAGGAGGATGCTATGTGGCTTGTGTGTCCACATAATAAGCTTGAATTGGTGAACCAAACTTTATAAACAAATAATACGAACTTAATATTTTATCTCAATACTTATGATCATGAACTTAATGAGGTATAGGTTCATGGTATCCACATTCTATGAAACTTTCTGTTCACCGACCAATGATCAAAAGGCCAATGACTCACAGATGGTTCATGTACCATGGATGTACGCGATGGATTGCACCCGCGTACCATATATGTAGGTGGGGTTGCTTCTGCATATCATGTAGTACGTAGAATGTGTCTTCCACATACCACTTCTGGAAATAGTACTTGGATCCTTATGAGGACATATTTTGAGTACTTTATCCAACAATTTTTATTGGAATAACTTTTTATCATCTTCCAGATCTTCCCGTATAGGTTACAATGGCTTCTTCAAAGGATTTTGCTGACGTCGCTTCTTTATCTGAGGCTACTATTAATACCACTCTTTCTACTTCTCAAGAAAGATCGAAGAATAGGGTGTCTTGGTTGACGAAAAAATTATGGTTGTTCCATTTCACCAATCTCTAGCGAATCTACTTACAATAGACCAATTGGAGTACCTGACTTCAGACAAGCTTCCTTCTTACAGGATTGGTCTATTGTATGACACAACGATCCCAACGCCAAATCCGACTGATAAGTCTACTGCCTAGATAATTAATACCTCTATTCTAAAGGCATTTATTTCTTACAAGGGGTGATACTTTAAGAGAGAAACTATCTCAAGGTCTTTACTGAACAATGCAACTTCAACTTTAGAGGGAGTAGAGCAGAATCCCAACCAGATGTCCCACTGTTACCATAGCATTGTGAGAAATGCTATAGTGAATGAGCAGCAAGGTTGATCATCCCGGTAGGACCTTCACTCTGGAGGCTTGTTTGGCTTGGACTGGGGGTGGCCTTTTTGGGTTCGCTAGAGGTGTAAGGAATTATGAAATGAGCTATAGACTGTGGGAATGTATGAGGCCGCTTGTGTTTCTCAGACATACACCCATCGTCCTACTACCCTTATTTCACAGCTCTTAAGTAGGTGGAGTCTAGATACCAACACCTTCCATTTGACCCACAGGGAGGTCGGCATCAGTCTTTGGGAAATCCAGCTAATTTCAGGAGTCCCTATCATCGGGGACATTCATGATGAATTTCTTCCTCCCTCCTCTAGTTGGTATGATTAGGAAAGAACCCCCCCATCCAAGAAACTCATTGTCCAAGCAAAGGTGCTTCTAAAAGAAAGTGATCTATGTCCAAAGAAGGACGTTTCTTTTGACGATTAGTTTAGAGATTTTAGTAAGCATACTAGTCTCAAGTCCAATACATAAAGACCCAGGTATTGTCCTACCAAAACCACCCAAAGGAGTGAAGGTACTTACTATCCCACCCTAGAAGAGAGGAATTTTCAGAAATGGGGATGGGGTATCATCCTTGACGTCGATCGATTATTTCGACTGGCAGTTTTCTTGGCTATGTTTCTGAGTGGGTGGATACTACCAGTGCAGGAATTTGGTGACACAAGAGCCTTAAATTTTATCTTGGCTACTCAGTTGACCACCGGTAGATGTATTAATTTGGATATCCTTGTATTAGCCAATATTTACAACCTACTGGGTCGAATCAGCGAGGGGGGTCACCTTATCGAATGACTGGGCCCCTCCAAATTCATTAGGGATAGATGAGAGCCCACATAAGAGGTTATTACTTCATCAATTCCTTATCAATTCTGAAATCCACCCTCCAACCGTACCTTCAGAGCACCAGTGAAGTCATGCCGGTGGCTTGGGCTTCATAGGATAAGCAAGAGGGGAAAACCTAACAGAACGAGCATGACTTAATAGATTATTTAAATGTTTATGAAAGTTTCTCTTATCGTCATTATGATTCCCCTACTAGAACTATTACAAATAGTGCATCTACAATCTTCGTCAACTGAGGTTACTTCTTTTCTTTGTGAGAAGGCGTCCTGGTTTCTCATATCAGAGGGGAGATTATTTGCGATGGCTGTGCACCCTACAGGTTTAGTCGTCAATTAAACTGCGTCCATAAGTTGTTTTCTTTTTCTTTCAACAGTGCTCGTCTGGAGAGACATATGATGATAGCTCATCAACTATGGCTAATGTTTACCTGGGAGGACACCCAGAGCTAGGCTAGAATTCTGGATCCTGGGGATTTCGTGCCCTTATTTACCAAGAACTATGTTGAGGCCTGCGTTAAGTCATAATTCGATGCCCAATTATCTAACCTAGTTCCTATTGTGACAAATTCCAAGGCATCCAAGGTGAAGGGAAATGAGAAGAAGAAGGGAGTTTATGAACACTCTCAACTGGGAAAATTCATCTGAATTCCTCTTGGTTTACCCCTGAGGGAAGTTGTGAAAGATTGGGTTATGACCTCATGGGCGGCCTAACAAGCTGCTAGAGCTGCTGCCAGGAGTCCATCATCAATTCCCTCTGAGTCCAATTTTCAAGTGTCCTGGAGGTAATGAGACCTTGTAAAAGAACATCCATCTACCCATGACTGGTCCCCTCATGATTTATGGTAGCTCCTCTAGACTAGGGAAGTTTCTTTTACTGGCATTAGCTACATGTCAGCACCAGCTGCCGTTTATTTTGATGAGGATCTAGATAAGGTGAGTTTCTACCTTAAGGACCCTGAGACCCTCATCCACTCCCGAAGTGGTCGCCGTAATTAATCGCATCGGGTAATTACCATGATACGACAAGAGATAATTGATGGGGATAAAAACATCATTGGCTTACCTATTTAGGTTTCTGTGGAAAAAGATTATTACTTTATCCCATCGCCTCATAAACGTTCATCTTCTCGAGGTCCTGAGTTTTCAGGGACACCCAGGAAATGTTTTCAGTAGTCGAAACCCACTCTGCTTACTTGCACCAATCCTCCAGTGCTGGAAATCCCAATTACGGCTGCATTTCCGAATGCCTGGAGGGTCTGGGATGAATTGAGGGTGAGCGCTTCAAATAAAGATACATGGAGGATTCTTCAGAGGGAAAACTTCGATCTACCAGGTTTTGGGGGAGCCATATCCCCTACTGGTATTTTAGATGACGAAGAGACTAATGAGGTGGATGATTACTTGACTGAAATGGATAAGTGTCTTCACACTCCTACTGAAAGGCATTATTGGACGGACATCATGGAATTGATGGAAGTTTTTCTGCTGTTGACTAGAGAGGTTTTTATGGCCACAACCTTTGGCCTTAAGTTTTTTTATTTCAAATATTCTGAATGTTTCCCCATTCCTCCCCTTTCTATTTTGCAGAGGCCGACAGGATCTCAGGAAATAGATTTTTCCCTGATTTATTCTCCAAGAGGTAATACTATTGGGGAGTGCACCCCATAAATGGCAGGGGGTACTATGGAAGGATCCCCCAGAGCCCCAGAACATATGGAAGTGGTTACTATAGACCCTTCTAGGGAATTTTCTCCTCCAGCTCCTCTTGGTGATCTTATTCAGGAGTTATCTCCCAGACAATCAAAGAAGCGCAAGCAATCCTCCTAGGTATCAAAGCATATTTGAAGGGGGATCTCAAGTAATTTTCTATTCAACTGGTGATCAAACCAAGTACCCTATCTTATCAACTCACTAGTAAATATATGTACTTGGATGCAGGGCCTATTGGTGACTAGTCAATGACCGCTCAAGAATCTACATCTCATGTCCCTTTTAGGGCAGAGGGAGGGTCGCCATCTATTACGGATGACCGAGATAGGGAACCATGGCCATCTGAAGAGATTGGGGGCGCCGTTGACCCCCCAAGTGAACCTTCTTGCACTTAAAAAATTTCTTCCCCAATAATGGAAGGAAATACAGAAGTTGATGGCTTGCTTGACCATGCTGAGCCGACTCTCATAGAGAGAGATAAGGTGGTCTTTATAGAAGGGGACGAGTCCAATGGTGAGCCCCATGCTTTTTTGGATCTTATAGGGGATTCGAATATTGAGGATCCAATTAATCTTGATCAAACAATTTTTTTCCCTAAGAATGGAGTCACTTCAAAAACTGATATTCTGCCTACTCATGGTGGTTCTAGGGTAGTCACAATCAGGGAGACTGATGTTCTATCCCCTGAAAACATGGAGCGTCCTATCATGCCCTTTTTTCTAGTTCTAAGAGGGGTTATGTTTCCTACCCCTAGGATCTTGAGACCAGTATCATTATCTGGAATGAATATCCCCATAATCCTTATATTAACCAGCAACCATTTGAGGGCTACCTTGAGGGATACTGTTTTGGCCGAGGATGGACCTAGGTATTCAATATTCCTGAGTAGCCACAAAGTGCAACTGATGATTGATGATATTTCACCATCTATTTTAGATAGAGATATTGTTATGGGGGTGGTAGGTATGGCCGTCTACTCCCAATCCTCATAATCACAACCACACACCTTAGTAATAGCGACAAACATCCCTACTCTGTCCTCCACAACAATTACCAGAGACAATGCCGTTGTAGGGCTGAGCCGCGTTGTAGCTACCAAATCAAGTCCATCTCTGGTAACTTTCATTCTTGACTTCATTTCATCATTAGGGAGTTATTCTGATACCGATCAAGAAAGCCTGGTCAATCTTTTTCCCTCTCTGCAAAAGGGATGGAGGAACATTTGGAGATTAATTTCCCAGACTCTATTGGCTGAGATGCTAGTAAAATTTCCAAAGTTACACCACCAATTTGTGGTCTTGGGCTTCGAGGGATTTAACTATCACACTATTTATGATATATTAAGAAAGGTGGTTGCTGGTCATGAAGCAACTGGTGTTCTTGAATCCTGAATTTCCACAACAGAGTTAATGGCTTATTTGGCTACTACACAACAAATTCTTGTTGACAAAGCTGTCACTCATGATGGAATGATTGCATTTTTAAAAAATGAACTCAAGAAGAAAGAGTATTTGATAAAACAACTTGACCCAGAAGTGGAGAAACAAATCCAAAACTAGAGCTGCTCTAATAGGAGTCGGCATGGGCCGCATCCGCCTTTAAGGAGGGGTGATGAAAAATTCAAAGCGGAGAAAGGACCAACCTCCAAGCCGTGAGGGACACAGAGGAACTACGGGCGAGTGAATAGTAAAATATAGAGAACTTATTTAAGCTTCTGCAAGCCGTTGAGTATTCTTACCAATTGTTGATGCTACTCTGTGACTCTGTCGAACGTCTCTTGTAAAGGTCCTATCTTGCTTACAAGGAGAGGCTCTAGGGTGTGGATGCCCACCATACATTTTTTATGAAATATGATGGAACCAATTTTCCTTTGAATTATTCTTATTTTACTTTTACTATTATGTCAATTGATCATAATCAATCATATAAACATCATTTCGATCAGGTATTAATTTTAAACCATAATTTGAAACCAATAAAATGAAATAAATCGAATAGCACTCTTATTTTTTCTGGAGCTACAAGACTCAGTGAGTGTAGTTTGACTAGTGCTGAGGTTTTATGGAATACCTCATGAAATTTTATGTTTTTTTAATTATTACACTAATTTATTCCTAATCCTAATTTGACATGGGCTTAGCAGGTATAACTTTACATTTTCTTAGGATGCCCTTTGTTGGTTTTTGACCTAAAAATCTTTATGCCTTTTTTGATGGCTCAACATTTTTAACGAACCGATACTCAATTTTTACCCAGAGGTGTCTTCTACAGATTTCCCCTCTGACAAGTATGGCATCTTTTTCATTCTTTGGAATTTCACAGTCCTGCCAATAAAAGTTATTAATAATGTTTTAGGATGAACAAATTAGACTAAACTTAATGGGGTAGGGGCCCAATTTAGAATTTTTCTGCTGAGAATATTATAATATTCTTCAGACATGGATTAGGGATTTTCTTGACCCTTAATTTGTGAATTTTGGAGATGCGTGAGGCTCAGAAGCCGTTTTAGGCGTATGGAAGTAGGATATGTCTCTACTAGGGACAAATTTTCCTTTGATTGATGACCATTTTGTGGGAAACATATGCAGAGATTCCGGGGTATGTTGTGCATAGTAAAAAAAATGTTTCCATAGAACACTATCCTTCCATATCTGATGGCCTGGTGGGATTTGCGACACTTTGAATTTATTTTGATTTTGGGAGCCATAGTGGGTTGCTGGCCTAAGTAGTTGAAAACATTGGGGATATTCATGTCATATTTGAGTGGAAAACTATTCCCGCATGGTTATTACTTGTGTGAGGGAGAGATGATGAATGGTCATTTTAGTTAGAATTCATTTTTTTAGGGGAATTTGAAAATAAGAAGGTTTGTAAGTCGTTGTCTAGAAGTTTTCCAAATTCTGGGGTATGACAGGACATGAATGTCATTTGAGCATACAAAAGTTGGAAAGGACTTAATTAGAGACAAATTTTCCTTTGATTAATGGCCATTTTGTGGGAGAAGTAAGCAGAACCACTGGGGCATGATGTGCATAGTCAAAAAAAGGTGTTAACAGGGCACTGGCCTTCCATCTCCAATGGTTATGAAAGATTATGGAGATTGAGAACTTCCTGAATACAACATGTGACCATTGACAAGGAGATAAATTGGACTCAAAAAATGGGCATTTTAACTGAACTTCTTTAGGGAAACCCGAAAATGGGTGGGAGCACTCTTCTTTTGTATGTGGATAAACTTCACGCATTTGGATTGGGAATCTTTAGAAATCTCAAAAGGGACTAGAGATAAATTAGGCCTGCATGTTTTGATAAATACAGGATGTGCGTAGGGAGGAAAATGTGAACCATGAAGAGGGATGGAATGAGGCTTGGAAGCCATTGAGCATACTAGGATAGGAGATGACTCTCATGGGGGCAAATTTTCCTTTTATTAATGTCCATTTTGTGGGAAAAATATGCATAGCCTCTAGGGAATCATGTGAATAGTCAAATAAAGGTGTCTGCAGGACACTGGCCTTCCCTATCAGATGGCCTTGGATGGTTATGGGGATTTAAGATCACTCATAGCATAGAGTTTGGGGTATGACAGAAGTGTATCCAGATATATTGGGGACATTTGGGCTATGATTTACTCATGGAATCAGGAGTCCCTTATATAGACCTGACTCATATGCAGGGTGAGTCATTTGTCCCATATTTGGGGTACCCTGTTATTTAACATCACATGGATAAGGATTGAGGTTCCTCTCGAGGAAGGGAACCATGACATACCTTTTAGGGTCGTGTTTCTAGGACCAAATTCCTAGAATATTTTTCCATAATGTCATGATGGATCTATGTCTAAGATCCCTAAGATCACGTAAGCTATTCTTGGAGTGAAAAATAAGGGATTACGGGGATTCCAGGTCATTTCCTAAGAATAGAAAAATCAACATCATAGGTTACTTTAGGCTTAAACCATTGCTATGTAGTTTAATGTCATATAGAAAGGACAATTTTGGCCACACAGTTTAATGTTGTGCGGTGAGGACATGATGTTGTGTAGTTTAGAGTCATGTAGTGAGGACGATTATGTTTTCATAAAGATATTTAATAGTTTTGAGTTAATCTAAATCAGAATGCTCTGGCGTTCCTTAGACAAGAGTGATGATAGAAGGTGTAAACCATAGTCTCATGAGCAACTTGAATCAGGTGGGATGACATGGGACTTGGAAGCCATTGGGTGTATTGATATTGGAGAGGACTCTCTTGGGGATGAATTTACCTTTTATTTATGACCATTTTTGTGGGAAACATATATAGAGACACCAGGGCATGATGTTCATAGCCAAACATAGGTGTTCACAAGACACTGACCTTCCATCTCAGATGGCCTTGCATGATTATGGGGATCCATGTTTTCCCGGGGTATGGAGTTTGAAAAATAGGAAAGATATGCCTGGGAATGTAAAGAATACCCAAAACAGGATTAAATATGAACTACTAGAGCTTCCATATAGGTCGGACAAATATGTATTGGGGAAAGTGGTATCTTTTGACTTCTCATGATTGTGGGGAATGTACGGGATATCGTGACACCAAGGACATGGCCATACATAACTCTTGAAGAATTTTTCAGTTTATTGTCGTGCGATTAGGAACTTTCATGGAATCCTCATACAAGTCTGACCTATGCACAAGTAAAAGGGAATTTATTTGGGCTGGGCCGGGATGCCAAATTTGGGCGTCACTACATATCCTGCAAGGGCAGCAATCAAGATGCACATATTTCTACACGTTCCCCGTACCTATCTGGATCGGTCCTTGTGTAAGGACATGTGAATGAATTTTTTTAATGATGGCTAGGCCAAGATGCCAAATCTAGGTGTCACTACGTATCTTACACAGGTAGGAATCAATCCATACGAAGTTCTGAATGTTCCTTGTTCCGATCTGGCTCGGTCCATGTGTAGGGAAAGTTTTGTTTCATATGCTATAGGTGCCATGTCTACCATATCTCCATATAATTTGTTTACGTAAAGGAATACTTTCCAATGATCTTAATATCACGCGAGTTATACTCAATGTGAGAAACAAGGAGTGGACATAGTGTTTCCTTCATAAGTTTTGGGAGGAAGGGTATATGATGGGGTTTTTTTGTGGGGGATGGGCCAAGATTTAGGATCGAGGTGTCACTACTTATTCTGTGAGTGCATGAATCATGCCATATGCAGTTCTGTGAGATATCATGTAGTTTACTATCATGCGATTAGGACATCTTGTGCCATATAGTTTAACATCTTATAGTGAGGACATGAGTTACAGTTTAATTTCATGTTTTAGGGATGAGTTCCTTATAGTTTAATGTCATGTGGAAATGACAATGACTCATAGTTTGAGGTCATAGAGTTTGGACTATGACATGGGGGTATAATACTTAGTACTTATTCAAGAATTAATAGTTTAGGGTCATATAGTTTGGACCATGGAATCAAGGCACTGCTACTCATAGTTTAAGGTATTAGAGCTTGGGCCATGACTCCAGGGTATTATAACTCATAGTTTCAGGTTATAGATCTTGGACCATGAATTCATGGTATTAATACCCACAGTTTAAGGTCTTAGATTTTGGACCATGACTTTGGGGTATTATAACTCATATTTTATGGTCATAGAGCTTGGACCACAACATCATGGTTCAATGTCATATTTCATGGACTAACATTGAATTGTTTAATGTCAAGTGGTAAGTAAGATAACTCATAGTTTAAGGTCATAGAGTTTGGACCATGGATTCAGGGTATTACTAATCATAATTTAAGGTCTTAGAGTTTGGACCATGGCTTCATGGTATTACTACTCATAGTTTAAGGTCTTAGAGTTTGGACCATGGATTCAAGGTATTACTACTCATAGTTTAAGGTCTTAGAGATTGGACCATGACTTCATGGTATTACTCCTCACAGTTTAAGGACTTAGAATTCGGACCATGGCTTCATGGTATTACTACTCATTGTTTAAGGTCTTAGAGTTTGGACCATGGCATCATAGTATCACTACTCATAGTTTACGGTCTTAGAGTTTGGACCATGTCTTGGGGGGGCTACTACTATGCAAAGTACTTCTTCAAAAACTTCGCATTTGTGGGAGCCATGATGAGCTATTCATACATCGATATCAAGGTGTATGCTTAATTTAAATAGACCCTATGTATGGAATATTTTCCATCCCACTTTGGTTTAAGCTTTGGGGGATTCTTCTTAAGTATTATCGGGGTTTTGAGGACTAACACCATTTCTCCTTCGACAAAGATCAAAGATGAACCTTTTTGTTGATGGCTCATGCAATCCAGTTTTGGTAGATTTACAAATGGTGTAAAGTGTGCAGACTCTTTTCCTCTAGCTTCTCTAACTCATCAATCCATCTCTAGGACTGTTCATCCATGGATAGTTGATCAAAAATGGCCACACGAAGTGATGGAACTTGGATTTCGATAGGTAAAACCGCCTCTGCCCCGTATACTAGTGAGTACATGGTTTCCTGTGTGGTGGTACGAGTCATGGTACGGTAAGCCCATAAAGCATGAATGAGCTTGTATGGCCATGATTTATTATCCTTATCTACCATTTTCTGGTGTATGTTGGATAGAGACTTGTTGAAAGCCCTTATTTTACCATTGTCTTCTATGTGATAGTGGGATGATTGGTTGGCTTTGATTCCATACTTCTGGTATATCATGTCCAACTCAGCAGAGTAGAAGTTGGTGTCTTTTTCTGTCAGTATTGTATGAGGGACAACAAATTTTGTAATGATGTTGGCCTTCACAAAGCTAACAATTTTTTTTTCACCCCAACTTCTTTAATGGGTATGGATTCGGTCCATTTGGAAAAGAAGTCGATCACTGTGAGTATGAACTTGAATTTTCTAGCGATGGCGGGAGGATATGGTCCCACAACATCCATCCCCCAGGTGGAAAATGGCCAGGAGTACTTAGCTGTATGAAGTAACTTCATGGGTCGGTGTATGAAATTAGCATGAACTTGGAAGGAATGACACTTCTTGGTGAATATGGAACAATCCTATATCATAGTGGGCCAATAATACCCATGACTTTGGATTTGGTGAGAGAGCTTGGTTGCTGATTGATGTGCTCCACAAGCTCCAGCGTGCACTTCTTTCATGATGACATCAGTCTCTTATCTATCAATGCACCAGAGAAGGACATTGTCAAGGCCTCGTTTGTAGAGAAACTTTTCTTGGTTTAAACCATTGTACAAGACAAAGTTGATTACCTATTTTCAAACATGCTCCCTTCCATCCTTATATTTGGGGAGTTCCCTATTTCAAAGGTAATTTGAAATGGGAATCATCTAGTCGATGGTGTGACCATAAGGCTCCGAAACATGGATAATTTTGTCGATCTCATCCGTATTTCTTTGGATGAATGGTAACACCATCTGATGGTGGGAAATGATAATGACTATTTCATCTCGATCTGGATTGTCCAAGGCTATGGATACATTTTCTAAAGTGTCAGCTTGGGAATTTTGTGACTGGGGGACATAATCCAATGTTGGTATTGATGGAAATTCATCCATCAGTTCTCAAACATAGTTCATCAAGGGGACACATTCTTCTTTCTTAATAGCGAAGTCACCACTGGTCTGTTTGATGACTAGCTCAGAATCATGATTTATTTTTAAGTGTTTGGCTTTCACATGAAGTGCTAGTTCCAGGACAACAATGAGGGCCTGATATTTAGCTTCATTATTTGTGCACCCTTCCGAAAGCATGAAAGAGTACGAAATGATGGAATTTTGAGGGGATACAAGTATAATTCCCATCCCCACTTTGTTGAGATTTTGATCCTCCATTCTTTTCCCAGTCGGGCTTTGAGAAGCACCATCGAAGCACATTTCCCATGTCTGGGGATCCTCCTAGATAGAAAACACTTCTTTATTCGAAAGTTTGGAATCTAACAGTGTTGTTTCTTCCGAGGGGTACTATTCCAGGAAGTCTTCTAACACCAGTACTTTGATGGACTTCTAGGGCACATACTATATGTCAAACTATTATAGGATGACCACCCATCATTATAGGTTCCCATTTAGCATGGGATAGTTAAGGATATATTTGATCGGGTTGCAACGAGAGACCAGTTGGACCTCATGGTGTTGTAGGTAATGCCTGAGTTTCTGAACCATGAATATTTGGTCTAGGAAGTTCTTTTCAATTTTTGAATACTGAGTTTCAACATAAATCATTGTCCAGATGAGGTAATAGAGGTTTTTCTCACTATCAGTATCATTCTTCTGTGCGAGGAAGGTGCCTAATGATTGTTATAGGACAGTTACATACAAAATGAGTGGCATCCCCTCAACTAGTGGTATCAGCACCAACGGGCTTAGGATATATCTTTTGTGATTGTCGAATGATTCTTGGAAATCATTATCCCACTCATATGTAACTCATTCATTCATGATCTTGGTGAATGGTAAGCATTTACCTACTAGGTTGGCTATGAAGCACTGAATGTTGGCAAGGTTCCCCTAGAGACCTCTCAACTCGGCGAGGTTGCGAGGCGGGGACATGCTAAGGATGGATTTCTTCTTCTTGGGGTCTATTTAGATGCTGTGATGGAGTATGATGAATCTAATGAATCTTCCCGAGGTAACACCAGAGGTGCATTTTAGGGGATTCATCTTTAGACTGTACTGCCACAATTTGTTGAAGACAATTTCTAGATTGGCTAGGTGGTTTGAGCGCTGTCGTGATTTAACCACCAGATCATCGACATATCACTCGATGTATTTTTCCAATAAGGAATTTAAGATGCGATGTTTGGTGCACTGATATGTGGTGCTAACACTATTTAGACCAAAGGGCATCACTTTGTAATAGAACAATCCCTAAGGGGCCCTAAAAGAAGTAGCTTCTTCATCTCCTTTATCCATCCAGATTTTATTGTATCTTGAATAGTCATCCATGAAAGAGAGGGATTCATATTCATTTTTTGCATCGATCAACAATTTTTTCATCGAGATCGAAAAATTGTTTATTGGGAAATGCCGATTAAGGTCCCTAAAGTCAATTAAGATTCTAATCCGTCCATTCTTATTTTTGAGAGTGAATATGTTTTCCAGCCAGATCAGATATTGGACCTCCCATAGAAAGTAAGATTTGATCAGCATATCAACTTCTGCCTCTATTTTGGCAGCAAGCATTTGGTGGGTCCTTCTTGCTACCCACTTATAGCCCCAGTGATCTTCTGGTAGACCTAAAAGATGATTGGAAACCTTAGGATCGAGGCCTATCATTTCAGTGTAGTTCCAAGAAAACACATCTCAATTCTTCTTTAGGAAAGAGATATATGCCTCCTTCTCCTCGAAACACATAGCCACACTGATTAGAGTGGGCCATGGGTCATTTTCTAGTCCCAGTTTTATCTCTTTAAGTTCATCAATTGTAGTGGAGACACCTTCTTCAAATATAGGAGCGGCATCTATGAGGTCTTCTTCCTCTTCTTCTTCACAATATTCATATTCTTCATATTCTTATGGAGAGATTATTTTTGAGACGAACTCTCCAATGATGGGATATAAACCATATTTTACCTTAGTGAGTGAGGCATGTGTAGTTTAAGGTCCTGTGGATGGGCTGAGAACATCTTTGATAGGGCTTTTCCTGACATCATGGGAGTTAGCCTGCTCTTCTGTGTCTTTGGACTTGGTGGTCATGGTGTAGATCATGCAGAAAGTTGATTCCATATATGAACTTGCACTTGTGCATTACAATTGGTTGATGGGTAATACATAATCTTCCCCAAATTGTTGGAGGGGGTCAGCAGGAGCTGTTTCCAATCCATTTAGGGTTGTAATCTAATCAATATCGTTAGATAAAAGATGTTTTTATTCTGATTAATAGAACCCTGTGTCGATGTAATGTGACTCACATGACTCAAACAGGGATTTATCAGCGTGTAATGTCTCGTTTTTTACATCAGTTCTATATTTGATGCACTAATGGTATGATGACAGAATTGCAGCGTGAGGATGTATCCAAGGCCTCCCTCACAGGACGTTGAAGGTCATACTTTTTCATACTACCAGGAACTCGGAATCCAACATGAGGTATTTGAGTCAGTTTTATGTGTGATTTGTACCAATGGTTTCTTCTCTATTTTTTCATATCCCAATAGAGTTGTAGTGAAGGGTGTCAAGTTGTCTTCATCATAGCCCAACTAGTGAAGCGTTCGCAGCGGGAGGAGGTTGACTCTAGATCTGTTGTCGATGAAAATCCTCCAGACATCAATTCCATTTATCTTTCTGGACACATATAAGAGTTTGATTTGCATTTGCATGATGGATTATCCAACCACATCTATGAAGGAGATGAAAAAGTGACATTATTTGGGATTGGTCTCTTTCTAATAGACTTTGATAGTTGCTAATTCGACCTCGAACTCTTGGGGACTTAGAAGGGCTTCAATGAGAGCCTCCCTAAGATCTTCAGATAGGCTTAACGCATCCAGGATTGACAGATTTACTGGTGATGAAGCTATCCACTTTAGAATATCACACTTCATCTCTAAAGGTCAGTGATTCTCAGTTTGGGGTTGTTCTTTCATAGACACTTTATGGGTTTTGGATTTGGATGCGGATGGTTCAGCCTCTATAGTTAGGGTCAGTGCTGCTGTGGTCATTTCCAGGTTTGGTTGAACTGGTCCACCTAAATTCCTTTGGAGATTTGATATTTTTTTCTTCCCCTGATGAATATTCTATGATAAATGGGCTTGGATTTCTTCTGACGGGGGCGGAAAAGTAATCCGGTTCTTGTTTTGTCTACTGAAGGGTAATTCTACAAGTTTCTGTGATGCTGACAGTTTGAATTATGGAATGGCTAGGAATCTAACTCGTGCCACGATCATGCCTTCCAGGAAACCTGTAGCCTCTGCGGCCTCTTCCTATGGCTCTTAGGTTGGGAGTGGGGAATGCAGGTTCATGGCCATAGTCTCCATCTGAGAAGGGGTCTATCAAGTGAATGACATTATTGGATCTAAAGATCAGTACTTGACCCGACACGATTTCTATCTGACTGTATCCATTTTATTGTTCCATTTGGCGGGGCGCTTCCCACTGTACCATTTGGAGGGGCAGTGCCCGTTGTACTGTTTGGAGGGTTGCTTCCCGTTGTACTGTTTGGCAGGGCGGTGACCATTGTAAAGTTTGGAGGGGTGGTTCCCATTGTACCAAGTCTGCTATTATGAAGTCCAAAAGTTTCGACACTGACTTTAGATTTGGTGTCAGCCGATATTCTTCCTCCTTCTTTCTTCCCTTCTGGCCTTTAGAGGACTACAAGACTGAGTTGGATGGTTGTGTTGTATTAGGATCTTTTTGGGGTCATAGTTGGTTGTTTCACCTACACCTGGAGGATTCCATGGACTCTGTTGATGGTCTTTCAGGACATCCAATTGTAAAAAAAATTCTCCTCCTTACTGGTGACTATTTTCCATTCCTCTTACTCTCTTGAGTCTGAGGTGGAAACATATGCCACTTGTGATGGTGGTGGTCCCAACTTAACTTGCCCAGAATCCACCATATTTTGTAGTATATCCTTGAAAACAAAGCATTCTTGGATTGTGTTTCCTAGTATCTAGTGATAGGGACAATAATTTGGTCAGTCATCGAGACCCACTTCATTGGCTTGCTTCGAATCCGGTAGCCGGAGAAACTTGAAATTCATAGCGGCCATGAAATATCTGTGGACTTGGTCATCTTGGAATGAGTAAAATTTATTTCTTCATTATTTGAACATATTTATTTTAGCACCCCATCGCTCATCTTGTCATCGTGGGGGTGGCTATTGGCATCTAGGGGGTCCTGTACGGTTCGGTGGGGGCCTCTCAAATGGAGATGGTGTCGGGGTGGCTTAATCATGAAAGAAGCCACTTCTACTTTTCTTTCTATTTTCCCAGGGGCTGATGGGGGGAAATCAGGACTTAAGTTTGGTCCATTGTACACAGTCTTCTATTCTTTGGGAAATGGAAGAGAAGACTCTAAAGCCACTTGTGTACTTCATTGGGATGATTGGTGTTCCCAATTTATCCTGAAGGTTATCTATTCACATGGCGAGCATATCATCCTAGGGGAGCATCTGGTTCAGGTAATAAGTTAGGCATTTCCATCTAGCAATGAAGTATGAGTCTCTTTTTTTCTCTCGCTGTTTGAAATTCATGAGTTCACTGACCGTTGTCTTAGGAAGAGTTGAACTGAATTGGAAGAGAAACTGTTATTGGAGGTCCTCCCAGCCCGTGATTGAATTGGATGGCAGGCTAGTATACCATACAAAAGCCTAGCCTTATAGGGTTCATATGAAGCACCTTATTTTTACTACATCTTGCTGCTCCGGAGTGCCCATCATGGGGTCAAAATAAGAGGCATAGTGAATTAAATGTTGTTCTAGGACCCTCAAGTGATTGAATACTAGGAATACAAGGTTCCCAAAGTTTGGTGACGACAAAACATTGCTCACCAAATCAGGGTAGGGATTACACTCAATATGTGTCAAATCACGCAACCCCTCCATGGATTCTAGTCGAACTGTTAATTTCTTGATAGTATTCAAGATACCTTGATGCATATCCTATCATGCTTGAGCTCGAGCTCGTGTGGCAGTGGAAAAAACTGGGCATGCCAGTGCTACTAGAATTTGGGGTTGATACCCAGCCAGAGGTGTCATTTGTGGATTTACCTAAATATATTCTGGTTTCCTTTCCAATGGGGAAAAGTCATGATGTCCTTACGGGGAAGATTTTAAGTAGTTTTCCAATACCGATTCTGTATTGGATGGGCCTATAAACTTGGATTCATTTTCTGGGATGAGTTCATGTGGCAAGGGAACCTCTTCTTGGAGCACCTGCTGACGTTCCGTAGGGGGAACATATCCGGAAAGGTATCTCCCTCAACATAGCTCATCATTAATTCTCTTGAGCTCTTTAATTTATTACTCCTACTTGGAAAATATTTCCTCAAGAGTGGGGGACACATTTCCAAGGGAGGAGAAGGTAGTTCATATATGACCTTTGAGTTATTCTTCTATTTATTGCGGTTTTGTGCGGGAGGTAATGTCAGATTGACTAAAGGGGAACCAAGATTTAGCACCACTCTCTGGTTCTAGGTATGCACACCATCAGGCTCGGTGTGGGATGTATCTAGGAGGGAACCATCTTCCTTCACATCCTATCCCTCTATGTCATTTCCTATGAAATCCGTGTATTTGATGTTTGTCACGTTCAATGAGGCATACTACATTGGGGGAGGTGTACCTGGTGCCGAATGGTAGGAAGACTTTCCGCATCCTTTTTTGGACTTTCTCTTTCTGTTCTACGGTATTATTCACATTTCTTACAGAATATTGGCCCGAAGGGAGCCCTTGTTTGAACTTATAACACACCTTTTTCTCAGAGGGTGCAAACCATGAGAATGGGTGGAACTGGTGACCCCTCTATCCATCAATCTTTATAGATGTTAGAAGACATACTTCCACTGTGCAGGGACTTGAGGTAAAAATTCCCCCAACTATTTAGACTGGGGTTGTACCCATTATTCCCTCATTGCGGTATGGCCTAGATATTTTGGTCTTACAGGGGAATTTTGATTTAAAAATTCCACCAACACTGTGGGCTGGGGTTATTCCCGCATTGAAGAAGAATACGCCACTATTGCCGCCTTGTAAATTTCACATAATCTGGTGAAGGTGTGAGATGAGTATGGAATTGGGCCTACATAAAGTCTATGGTGTTTTGAAGACATGTGCACTGCTTGCTGGTTGGCTTCCCTTAGGTGAGAAGCCTGCTTGATGTTCTGGGTTGCCTCGCTCAGAAGCTTTTCAATGGCTTGATCTCTTTGGTCCTAACACTTTTGAGACTTAATCAAGGCTGATTTTTTTTGAGTATCCCATCTTTCATGAGTAGGTGTTTCATTTTATTTCTTCCTTTGGGCAAAGAAATTGCAGGATGTCATTTCCAATGTTATTCACTAGATGGGATGTGGGGTGAAGTTTAGAGCTTTGTGTTCTCCCCATCCCCGAATGTGAACTCCAGCTGGGGCATCGCCAATGAGGAGACACAAATTAGCAGTGCATGGAGGCTGACTAATTCAAGGTTTTTTTCTCCTTTCTGATTGTGGCTACTATGCAGATGAGACGACTTCCAGGCCGATTAGACAGTGAAGATCTACTAACGTGTTGACATGGTCTGCATACCCTTTGTAGGGTAGGAATTTTTCATTCAGCTGAAAAAAAGTTGTCCATATATTGAGGATAATTTCATGTGTGAATTCCCTAGATAACTCTCCTGGTATGTCTAAGTGATAAGTGATCGTAGGCCAATACATCACTGGTATATTATCCTTAGCCAGTTGTCTTCTCAGAAGCAACATACCCTAATATTTTTCTTATGGAGTCTCTTCTACTTGATATGCCTAGCTCGGCTGCTTCTTAATAATTTTTTTCTATGAAATTGGGCTGGTGAGAGCCTTATCGATTTGAAAACAGCGCGGGGGTGGCTCAGAAGATGAGCGTGGCACCAGGACATCCTCTGGTTGAGAAATAATATCACTCGTTATGGACGGAGTGCCCGATATGTATGACTCTATCTTTTAGAGCACCTCATCATAGGAAGTCTTTATCATATTTTTTCATGCAAGGGGAGTACCTTTTTTCTAGTATGAATTTTGATTTCAGGGAGGACCTCCACAATTGGTGCTGCAATGGTGAGGGCTACCATTGGAACTTTATTCCCAACTGTGGGAAATGTCTTTATAGTGTATACCATGGGGAGGACCTTCAGGGTAGGCTATATCGAGGGTAGGACCTTCTCATTTCTTGACGTTACTATGGAGAGGGCCTTCATAGAAACTTCCATTGCGGGGAGGGCCTTCACATGACTATCCTCAAGGCAAGGACTACCATCATGACTTGACACTTGACTATAGGGAGAATTTCTACAGTGCACATCTTGGGGAGGGCCTTCAGGATGTACTGTAATGAAAGGATCACTTTCTTGTTTCATGGCATTACTGTGGAAAGGACCTTCATAGTAACTTCCATTACGGGGAGGGCCTTCACAATGACTATCATTATGGTGAGGACTACCACCATGACTCGACGTACGACTACAAGGAGAATCATATATGCAGCGTATACCATGGGTAGGACCATTAGGTCGGACGATAGAAAGAGATGGACCTTCTTGTTGTTTGATCTTCAGGTTGGGGGGTGGGGGGGTTACCCCAACACACATCAGAAGATATGATCTCGTGATCGACTATTACTGGCCCACTGAGTGAACCCCTATGGGTGCTCTGTGGAGGACCTTCAGAGCTGGTGGTAGTCACATTGAGGGATGAGCCTCCACAACTACTACTACCACTTCCATAATTTGGTAATGTACTAAAAGGGTCATGAGCCTTTATTAATAATTTTTGAGGGCGTCAAGAACCCCGACATCCATCACAGCATGATAATGTACGTGCTCTTCATTTTATAGTTTCCTTTGATGCATTTCATTTTGGAGTGCTCTCTTGAGGGTAACCGGGTCCATCTAATATTGGTAATGGCCTTCAAATACCGTTCCCTATTTTTTGGGTCCTGTGATGTTGTTAGGATATGACGACGGACATCTTGAGTTTTGGAAGTGATATATGCATGCCCTGGAGCGGCCACCATGTTGGGCTGGCATCCCCCAGTTTGAATGCGTATTTTTTTTCGATCTGGTTGTCTGTGTATCATGGTATATTGTCGTCGACCCTTCAAGAATGGAGCAGGGATACATAACTGCTCCAGAGTGACTAACTCATTTTGCGAGGGAGTCATTCCATTCGAGGAAGCTGGGTCATGGGATCGATTTCTCACCTTTTACACCAACACAATGATATCTTGGCATGTTTGGATGGTATGGTATGGGATCGACATTTGATCTTCCATCATTTATAGGATTTTATGAGATACATCTTTGGCTAGAACAGGTATGAAGGCCCATTCCGATATCGGAGCAGGATTTTGGGCCTACTCTAGTCCTCCAAGAATTGCCAGTAGATACTGATAGTTCTCCTATGCCATGATAGAAGAATGAGTCTGGCATCAGTTTTCTTCTAAAGTTTCCATTGTATTTAACTGATGGTATTCATATTCACGAGTGGGCATTTTCATCTTCTCGCTTCCGCTGTATTTGTCTCACATGATTTTTATGCATCTGCTGAAATTTAAATCTACTCATATTTGCTTTCCACACTATTTGGATGGCTGACTTGATATGAATAGCATGTATTTTAGCCTGCGTATAACTGGTTGCCGCCCTATTTAGATGACAGGCTTGATATGCATCAGTAGGTATTTTTGACTATGTATATATGGATGCTTCCCTATTTGGATGACAGGCTTGATATGCATCAGCACGTATTTGTGCCTATATATAGCTGGTTGCTTCCCTATTTGGATGGAAGTCTTGTTGTGCCTCGGTAGATATATGTATCTTCCTATTTTTTTCTACTCTATCTACATGGAAGGACTGGCGAGCACTAGTAGGAACATGCATGTGCTCGTATTATGTCACCCTATTTCTATGGTGGGGTTGATTGGAGTGGGTAAAGTCATATGTATTCATTTTCAAATTCCACTGAATTTTATTGGAAGAGTTACTGCTCAGGAACTAGGGTGATAACATGTTCTTAATTATATATTCTTTGCCCATGGAAGGAAGCCCGAGGGGCCCAAGTCTCCTGGACTTTAGTAGGTGCCCACAACATAAGGTCTTCTTTAGCGGGAAAAGGTTTGGTCGTCCGATGTCAGTGGTGATACTCTTTGGAAGGGGATCAAAAGTAGGACCCATGTGCAGTTGAGATGAAGTTTTCAGAATAGAATTTATCTGCCTCCCTAATATAAGTGATGTACTCACTGTCATGTTCTGGGGACAGGCTCTCGAAATAGTTTGAGATGACCATGAGGGCCACATTTTGTTGGGGTGTCGGTTGTGGCTGAGGAGGCAACCAACGGACCTTTACAGAATGGAGGGCTTGTCTTGCGGCATCTAGCATGGGGAGAGTACCATTTTAGTGGTACTCTTTGATCAGCATGTTGGATACCAAATGTTGAAGATGCTGGGTAGGCGAGGGGGTCCTACTCTTCGTCGGGGCCCCGTCTGCCTGCGGGATCACTGATGTGCCTGCCTGCACTGGTCATTAGGACGTCATTTCGATTGAAGGTTGCTCTGTGGGAACCTACATCACACATATATAACATAAATACCATAATGTTTCATCAAAGTAGCATTCTTTTAATAAAATTCATATCTGAAGATTTGGCTTGGCCCCCTTCCCTCTTTTTTTTCTATTGTGGGGCGAAGGGGCTTGAGTAGAGTAAAACCACCACCTTGGTTAATGATTCACTTCAGGTTCACCATTTTTGTTCTGCCTCCAAGGTGGAATATTTTGCGTTTACTGGGGTGAAAAAATGGGCTGATGTACAATGTACTTTTTTATTTTATCATTGAGGTAGAACCACCACATTTGTTAAGGATTCACATTGGGTTCACCATTTTTGTTCTGCCTCCGAGGTGGCATGTTTTGGGTGGAGAAAAAATGTTCCAGTGAGGATCATCAGCCATCCCTCTTTCCAAAGATGGTTTCTTATTAAATTCACCATTTATTTTATTTCAACCCATTCTGCATCATTACCCTTTAGAATAAGGTTAGATTTACCTCGCAGGGACTGGACAGGTCACCCATTTCGCATTGCGAAGGAGATTCCAAAGTCAGTCGGTCCCAGCGGGAAATTGCGTGGGGTTAAATACTTGTTCAATCGATCTTACATGGATATAACTTCCACAGATGGTCTCCAATGGGTTTATTCATGGAGCTAGGAACAACCAATGAACCTGGTATCCATGATTCATGGACCTTCTTTCCAAAGGTAGATGCTCGTTGATTGATGATTCAACCAACAACACTTGAGGACTCCATTGGTGAAGAGAATGAGAAGTCTAGCTCACCGCACCCTTCTGGGAGAGGATTATTACTTTTTATGGGACTCTCTTATAGATTTAAGTCATGTTCATATGTTCGTGAATCCTTGGTTCATTCCCAAATAGTTTTTCCTTGGGCTACCCTTGGTTTGCAAGATCGTCATAGACTTGTATATATTTGGTGCTATAGAGGTACTACTATCTTGATCCATATGATAAGGTGATTTGGAGTTTATCAACATCCAAGGGGGATAGAAGATGATTTGATGTTGGGATTGGACCCATAAGACAGGTTTCCTACATATTATCGAGAGAGGAATCATAACCCACGCAGTTTGGATTTATGCGGGGCTTATGCATGGAAGCTGCCCATTTGGGGGGAAATGGTTGGGTGGAACCTTTATGGGAGGACACCCTTTTGAGACCAGGACTTCAAGTAGAAATACTATATATCCTATTTTGTTCAAGAATCAGAGTTCTTGTAGTTTATATTGGGTTGGGGCTTACACATAGAAGCTGTCCATTTAAGGAGATATGATTGGGTGAGCCCTTTTGTATGGGCACACTTTTAAGCTCGAGCCTTCTAGTAGGAATCCTAAATATCTTGGTTTGATCAGGAATTATATTTCTTGTAGTTCAAATTGGGTTGGGGATTATGCATAGAAGCTTCCCATTTAAGAAGATAGGATTGGGTGAACCATTTTGTATGGGCACCCTTTTGAGCTCAGGCCTTCTAGTAGGCGTCCTACGTATCCTAGTTTGATCAAGAGTCAGAGTTTTCATAGTTCAGATTTGTGGATGTTGTAATCGTCACAAACCTATAAGCGCACGTGAGTCATGCTCGGTGTGAGAAACAAGATGATGTGAAAGATTTAGCAAAGAACATGCTCCCTCTCCTGCTGGTGGGAGAGGGTGAGCCTATAGTGAAAGAGGACGTGGTGACCGTCAGCGAGGGAACAAAGAAATTAACCCTTTAATGTGAGATGAAATTAAAGGTTGCGTGACTCGACCTCATAATATTGGGGACTTACCTCAGTGGGAGGGCCCTAGAATACATTCTGGGAAAGGGTAGGAGTTTCTTCCTTGTCAAAGGAGAGGTGAACATAACTCCTTCGACTGATCACTATTCCTCATTGAATGGAAAGGCAAGTGATCACCCTTAATCCCTAGAACGGGGAGGGTCATTTCAGCATCCCAAGGTTGGGATTCTGGTTACCATGGGAATGTAGACCCAGAAACATTCCCAAAACTTGATCTTTTGTGGGGAGAGCCTTCGTGACTCATCTTACCATGGGTATGTAGACTCTACAGGGTGTGCTGATGCACCCGATGGTCTTATCATACGGGTCCGGTGGATTTGGAGGAGGATTTGGTATGATGCCGGAGGACTGGTTAGTGGAGGGACTATAGAGGGCTAGATGATAGTAATGGGGTGAGGTTGGAACTAGAAGAAATAATGCCTGAAAATACCCCATTCCACATACTGATTTCTTATGCAGGATGGGGGAGGCTTCGCATACCGTAGTGGTATGTGGTTAGAGTGGCCATCTATGTACCAATGCGATATGTGAGCATGGGTGTAGACCACTATGTACCATAGTGCTACGTGGCCCATCGTGTCGCTTTGGGTTCCATCTACGTACTAATGCAGTACGTAGCACCAGGTTCAGTCCGCGTAGCGGAACACTATGAGGAGTACCATATTGAAGGAGGGTACATGGGATTATCTTTCACAGGGAGTTCATATGTGAGAATTATGTGGTTCAAAGTTCACCAATTAGATTCGTGGCTATCTTTTTATTAATAAGTTTCCCCATTTTTTGGTTCGCGGCCATCTGTACCTACAGAGAGTGTGGTACACAATTTAGGCTTCGTAGATGAATCAAGACTGAACCTAGAGTCTTCTCCAAACTCTTTCTTCCAACCTATGAGTCCCCTTCAAGTTTTTTTGTCCATCTCTTCCTCCTTCCATGCTCTTTTTATATAGAATCAGTGCAATTGTATCTATTGGGAACATGTCACTATTTGCAGAGGCCCATGAAAAGATATTTTGACCCATAGAAGAATCGGTCAATCTAGGGTTTGCAAAGACTTCAGTTTTCAATAATGGTTTATGGAACACTGTTGGTTTTCTTCATCCATGAACTATTGAGTTTGTGTGATATTATGCGGATGGACTTCGCGCGCATGATTCCTTTGACGACGCGGTTCATAGTACAGCAAGGCTTGCTGTCCATTTCTCCGTAGACCAGTGTCTCACGGATCATTCCACGTACCTAGTGGTTCGTAATTCAGGTGGTCCGCGAACCTTTCCCGATGATGGTACACATTCCACTTAAAATGCTTTGAAAACTTGAATTCTTTCAAGTTTCTTCTGAATGTTACAACTCAATTTGAGTCCATTCACCATGCTAGACCTTTAGGAGTACTTACTTCTTTCTGCAGAGTGATTGTGGGGGTATTTTCTTCCCTGGAAATAATTTTCAGGACCCTATAATCAATTATACTTTTAAAACCAACCATTAAATACAATTATGAAAAATGAACTATGTTACTATAATGAAGAATCTAGATCGCATGTGTAGCATTTATATTTTTCAATCATCATTGTAGAAAGAAGGTAAGTGTTATATTATCAAAAAAAATAAAAATAATATCATAAATATCATATTATTTCTTTTAATATACTGATATATAAAATCCCTATGATAAAGTGAAAAAAATGAATCAAATCGCTTAGTGGAGGGGATAGTCTACAACTATAGACGAACAACGTTATCATTTTTTCAATGAATGAAAAGGTATGAAAATAGTTTTTATATTATCTCCCATGAATGATAAATATTCCATTAATATAATATAAATATATTTATATTAAATCTATCATTATAATCTATCATGAGTAGTGGTGATGGAAAATGAATTACATCAGTTCGCAAGGTAGTAGTCCCCTATTGACATGATTAATGGATTCCTTTACCATTTTTTGGAATTTAGAGGTGGATATTGGTTATTTAATTAAAATTAAAAATTCATAGTTTATGGGAGATAATGATGTTTTTATTTCATCATGGTTTAAGATGATTTGAAGGAGGTGGAGGAAGAAATAAAACAAAAATTCTTGGTTAAGAACTGTACCTTTTCTTCGAACAAACTCCTTTTCTTTTCAACTTAATACCTTTAAGGATGTTATTATGCCCTAAATAAAGCCTCTAGTATGTGGATAATAATTAAAAGAAAATTATTTTCTAGGTATTTACTAATTAAAAATCCTTTTAACCATTTATTAACCCTTTTTTAAAATTACTATTTATTAATGTTTTTTACTCTTAAGGGTACAATATAGTTTCTATAAAAAAATAAACAACCCATAAATGGATCAAGGTTATTATGTTAAATCATATCCCAATCACTTGGTGTAATTTTTGTTTTTTATGAATATTAAACCATTTAATTAAATATTATTTATTAGAAAATATAATTAATGTCAATTAGAAACTATTCCTTTATATTGACTTTTGAAACCATAAGATAACAATGTAATTTTAATATAATCCATTAAAACATCTCTAAAATGTCCTTTTTATCATAAAAATTTTATACCACAAGGATTTATTCAAATAATATTACTTTTTACATTTTTAAAATCATTTATTTAATTTTACAATTAATTGAATAATTGTCGCGTCAGCGTTGTATAACCTTTTAGGATAATTATTTCTTCACTAAAAATTATAAATAAATTAACATGATAAAAATAATTTATATTTTAAATGACTATTTATAACAAAAAATATTCGTAGTTTATCCCTATGTTAAAAATATTGTAGTTATTAAAAGCAAGAGTGTGGCATTTTTGGATTTATATTCACTTGAATATTATAATGGTCAAAATCATGTCAAAATAGAAAAATAATGTTTATTTAATAACATTTTGGTTTATTATAGATGATTTATATTAAAAAAATAAAATTAAGGCATGTGTTAGGGTCATTTTTTGTCCTTTTCAATATATTTTTAACTTTAATTACCCAATTTTCCATTTACCATGGTAAAAAATTACTTTGGTTACTATTCATATTGGAAAAAAATAAAAGGTATATAATGATCATAGCATTTTACACATATTATTAAAATATTTTAAGCATAATTAACCATTAAATACAAACCAAGGATCGTAAATTCTAGTTGATTTAGAGGATTAGGTACATAAAATTAGAAACATAGAACCGAAATGAAAAATCGTTTATTTAAACACCATAATAATATCTTAACTCACATTGAGCTATAACATATGAATTGGGTATCCTATAGAATACAAGAACAAAGGGGTGAGCTAAAATCTTAGTAAGGGAATAAACATAGGAATAAAGAATAGCATATGGGTTATAAGGCATAACATGATGACATAGAAAAGGCATGGAACATGAATAAACATATAAAATCATAACATATAGAACATGAGATAATGTAATAATGTAATCATAGTTATGTTGAAGAAACTTAAAACATGACATAAATGTGATTCAATGATCATTTCACATGGAGGATCATGAGTTAAGGCTAACCCCCAGGATCGTTGCACATAGAGCACGAGACCACCAAGACTGTTGCACATAACATATCAAAAGACTAAGAATTACCCAATGTATTAGAGCACTATCTGGGAAAACCCATCATATCATGTTCATGAATATGTGTTCCATATAAATAATCATACATAATGAATCAAACAAAAACATAAGGGTTACCCATGGAAAGAATTGGGTATCATAATCATGTCAAAATGAATATCAAAAGGGAATATGATAATGGCGTCTATCAAATAATGGATTTAAATAATATATGTACATTAATAAAGGAAAATAGGAATATATCATGATAATTTCTATCAAAATTATTTTAAAAACATGTAGAAAGAGTGTTTAAGAAACTTTATAAATAAAACCTTTTAGTGCGGTTGAAGGGGAAATTTTCAAGTTTCTTTAAAACGAAAAAGGCATAATTGTTTCACTACTGTAAAAACACTATATACCAATGCACATACACTAACAGTTTAAAAAACCATAGGAATAGGGGCCCTGTACCAATAGTTTTCACAAACCATTGGTATATGCCTGTTTAGTGACTGGTTTCCCAACAGTTTTAGAAAAACTTTGGGATAGAACCCACCTATCCCAATGATTTCAGAAAACTATGGAGACATAACAAACCTATCTCAATGGTTTGGGTAAACCATTGGTATAGGGTACTTTCTATAGATATATCCCAATGGTTTTTAAAACTATTGGTAAAATTTTCCCCAAATACACAGCAAGCCTCCACTTTCCCCCTCCGCCTACATGTTTCCCTAAACCGAAGCTCCCCTATTCCCAGCCTGCATACCTTCTTCCCACAAGTCGATCGATCTGGATTCAAGGCATTTTTTGTTATAATACTTCAAATATATAAGTGCTAACTTTTTTTTTAATGTTCTACATCTATTTGTTTTTTGTTTTTTGTTTTGATTTTCCCTAAATGACAACTCCATTATTCATCTTAGTGTGCAAACCATTATTCCCAACTGAGATCCATATTCAAGTCATTTTTTGTTCTTCCACATAAAATCAGTAATCTCCAACTAAATTATATGTTCTACCCATATTTATTTTTAATTTTTTCATTCATGTTGATTTTAAAAAAGGAATATTTTTTGGTTTGAGTTCTGATCAAGAATCCATTATAAAATCTAAGTTTGTTAAGATAAATTTTGAAATTATTGAAATTTTATTTGAAAAGAAAAGATAATATAGGATCTAAAAATCAAGTGGAAGACCACTTTTGTAGGATTCACCACCCAAAGAAGGTGTAAATTCTTGACAAGGAACTATTTAATTAAATAATTTCATAATATTAACAATATTTTTTTGAAGGATAAGTACTATGGTATGATGATGTGTTAATGTTTTTGGTAAAATATCATGTTATATAACATCTAATACAAAAATATTTTTATACTAAATATTGTATCACCGTTTTATTTTTGAAAATATCCATATATATGGATGTTTTTATAATGATCAAATGATCAAAATATGTTTCTCGAAAATTGAGGTATAATATTTGTTATAATTTTATCATAATATATCTTATAGATGTTAATTTTAACCTCAATGAACTTCTAGGATTGTCCTTAAATAAAGAATATTGTATCCCAAACTTTTTAAGTATGCTTTTGAGTTTTATAAGAAATATGTGTAGTGAAAATTCACTAGAAATATATATAATAGATAATAAATACTTCAATGACAAATGATTTTTTGTGAAATATTGGATTAATGGGGTATAGCCTTTATAAAACCATTTCGTAAGTCATTTTTATATTCAAACATATTGTTATTTATTGACTATGTTTCAAAATTTGTGGAATCCAAGGCCAAAAAATTGACGATTCCACATTTTTTTTACTTTTTTGAGTAATAACATCTTTTATAATTTAGAATCCTACAAGAATTCATCAGTGAATGATGAACACACTTTCTCTACCGGTGCTTGGAAGCTTTAATGAGGAAGTATAGAGTGCACAACAATACATCAACAACTTACCATCCACAATCCAATAAAAATTTTAAATTTTTTAAAAGTGATATTAAATGAATATTATAAAAGATAATAATGTAAAATATAAAATATATGAGAAAAAAGTTAAAATAAAACTTGTTTGTTTATAAAATAGATTACAAAACCCCAAATGGAATGATTACATACTAATTTTTCAATCAAAATAGTTATCCTATGCATGTATAGAAAGAACAAAAATATCATTTGGAAGTTAAAGAGATAAATATGGATATAGAAAACGTTGGATATGAAAGTAGACTATATATTCAAGAACTTACCGAAATAAAGAGAGAATAATTTGTAAATTATAGAATTTACATGGAGATAATATGAGTAACACATGACTTGATGATTCAATAAAGAGACTTCCAACCTATAGAAAATATATTTATCTATAACTTAAGAATGAAATTAATGTCTCATGAACTTCATTCCACAGGGGAAGGAACATTTACCATCACTAATGAGTATCTATTTAGTGTTGTTTTTATTGTTAATAATGGAGAAATGTACAAATTTGTTATCAATGGATATAGGCTGAAGAAGTATCTCAACAATATGATACTATTACCAGTGGGAAATATCACACTACTCAAACCCTCCTACTAATGACCAACTGAATTGAATTGTAATGACTTGATTTGACCCAAGTAGACTTGAGTATAACCAAACCATATTAAATTGCATCAAAGTAAACTAAAATAAAAAGAATTGAACTAAAGTGAACTCAACTAAAATAAATTCTGTAGTAATGATTGAAAATTAACTAAGTTGAAAAATTCTAATTTACCTAACAAAACCTATCTTTATATTTTTTTCTTTCATAATATGATTCTCATATAGAGTAGTGTGTCAGTTATGGTTTTATATAAAGTGAACTATTCTTGTTAACTTAAATATATTTTCGATTAAGCTTCCATCTTATTGAACTGCTTTCAAAAAATGACTTGTTACATTTTTTACAAAATGGATATAATTTGAAAGTCTGAAACCGATCAGATCTCAAACGATTTTCAAAAAAAATTGGAGAGTTTTTTAGATTTTTTATTTGGTAATGATTTAGATAGTGGTAAATACACTTCCCATGTTATAATTGTGTTGTAAGACCTTGGTTGATCCATGAACAAGTTATCTACCATATAACTAAATATTGTTTTCAAACAAACTACTATGTGTGTATCATAATGAGGACAAAATGGAATTTCAAAATGATGACGATCCAAATGAGAGGACTGGGTTAGAGAATTTATTATATAACTGGTTTTTCTTCTTCACTATCATGAGAAGGAATGGGTTTTTTATCTAAGATTACTTCAATACGAGCACACATGATGTATCTAATGGACATGATGATGTTGACAGGGTGAAAAAATTGAATGATGTTGACAGGGTGAAAAAAATGAATGATGTTTTCATGACTATAGTATATGAGAAATGTGGTAAAATAAAAAAGTTGGAAATTTTAATCTGATTGTTTCGTAAGAAACCCATGTAAGATATTTCTAATACTTCCATCAATTAAATTATTACCATATTGAAGGACTTACTTCCATATTATGAAAAAATTTCCTCAAACTAGTATATGGCATGGAAGTTAGTTTAGGAACTTGGATTTTCAAAAAACAAAATTTAGGCTTGTCCAAAAGATTGTAGCTTATTCTGGGTGGAAAATTCTGAATGAAATGATTTTATAAAATGTGTAACATCATGATGGAATCCAAAAGATGATGGAAAAACATCATGTGTGCCATAAAAAGTAATGTGGCACCTTCCATTGATCCCTATAGTCCATAATATTTTCATTTATGGTGAAATATCAATAAAAATGTGAAGGCATGATACTGAGAGAAAGAAGAATAATGAAGAGCTAGTTCACCCAATAGATGGATTTTCATGGAAAATATTTGATACTCAATATCCTGATTTTGTAGCTGAGATGCGTAATGTGAGGTTGGGTCATTCATGTGATGGTTTTAATTAGTTTGGTTAGATTCTTACTTCTCACATCACATGGATAGTTTTCATACACATTTATAACCTCCCCCCGTGGTTGTGTATGAAAAAAACTTTTACTTTCATGAGTATCCTCATACCTGTCCCTTATGATCCTGACAATTATATAGATATATATATATGCAACCTTTAATAAAAGAGTTGAAAATTATTTTGGATGTGGGTGTGAACATGTATAATACATGTTCTAAAGATAAATTTCAGATGTGTGATGTGCTTATGTGGAAGATCGATAATTTTCATGCTTATGAAATGATGTCTAGATGGAGCATGAAGGGAAAACTATCATGTCTTGTTTTATAAAGAATACCAAATCCATAAGAATGAAATATCACTGTAGTTTTAGTTTTATGGTACATCGATGACTCTTTCCAATGGACCATCCATATAGAAATAATCATCTAAGATTTGACAATACTATGGAGACCAACGATCCACCCTCATGTATGTCTAGAACTGATGTTCTTAATGAATTGGAAGATTTTAGTTTTTCATCTAGGAAGGGTCAAATGAAATCTAGAAATAGGAAGAATGTTTCCAATGTTACCTATTACAATTGGAAGAAGAAGAGTATCTTCTTTGATTTTTCTTTATTGCTTAACTAATTTGTTATGTCATTGCTTAGACAAAATTCACATTGAAAATAATATGTGTGAAACGTTATTGTCGATTAATTTAAATGTTAAGGGAAATATGAAGGATGATTTAAAATCTCGGCATGACTTGGTGGATTGGGGGATTGGATCAGAATTGAAACCTATGCGTATCAGTGAAAATAAATGGCAAGTTCCATGTGATTCTTATGTCATGAAACTTATATAAAAATATCAATTTCTAGAAGTACTAGAGACTATTATAGTTTATGATGGAAATTCAATAAATATATCAAAACAGGTCAGCCAAGGAGAGTTGAAGTTGAAATCATTGAAGAATCATGATTATCACATCCTTATTCACGAGTTTATTCCAATAGAAAACCATTATCTTTTTTCCAATAATGTACGGGTGTAATTTATTCAGTTGTGCCATTTGTTTAAATATCTTTGTTCTAAGAAGTTGTCCAAGTATTTTATGAAAAAATATTGGTAGATACACCATTAATTTTGTGTGATTTAGAGAAAAATATTTCCTCCATCATTTTTCACATGCATGTTGCATCTGACTGTCCATATTCCAACTGAAATACTTCTCAGAGGATCTGTTTCTTTTCAATTTATGTATCCAACTTAAAGAAATATATACACATTGAAATCATATGTATGAAACATGAATCATATTGCAGGTTCTATCTTGAATTGTTACTTGGAACAAGAATGTCTGGATTTATGTTCAATGTAATTATTTGGTCTTACTACAAGAATGAAAAGACCAATGAGAAATGGAGAAGAACAATATAAGAAAATTTAACCCAGTTTTCAATCACTTCTTAAAATTGGAGGAATTCCTAGATCATGTACATTGATGATATTAAGCCTTGGAGTGCGGGAGATGACACATCATATAATATTATTCAACTGTGATTTATCCAATGACTACATCAAGAAGGTAAATTGAACATGCATATTTTATCTTTGAGAAGAAGAGAGACTTTTCATATCAAATAGTTTTCTGCTTGCTTTAAATTTAAGGTTGAAATGATTATATAATAAATAAATAAAATAAATATTTAATTAAGTTTAATATTCATTTATATTTTAGGTATTGAGTTTTTCTGCTGACTCTGTCTCTGAAGAAATAAGAGTTTTTGATTTTTCTTCTAATAGCATGGTTTGTGTGTGTAAATAAATTGTGATCAATGGGTACAAATTTATTATCACTGAATGAGAAAATAACATGAGAACAAAACATTATGGTGTTATGATAACTTCGACAATGGACTATAATGTAAGTGCATCGAATAATAGACATCATTTTGAAATTGTATATTATTATAGAGTCATTGAAAAAATAATAATATTCGATTATTACTCTCATGGCTGAGTCACTATGATGAAATTCTAGTGTTTTGATTTGATGAAGAGGTAGTTCACCTTTGTTGATGATTTTGGATTTTGAGTTATTGACCTAACACACAATATTGCTACCAATGAACCATGTGTATTGGCATTAATGATGAAATAGGTTTTTATTTTCAAAGATCACATTCGACCTAAATTTGGTGTCATTATTGAAGTAATTCCAAGATAAGTTTTTTATGATGATGATGATGGAATTGACACCATCCCTACTGCCATTGCCCCAATCCGTTTATTAATTATGATGACTTCAATAGATTAATTTTTAGAGTTGATTGTGAACCTGAAGTTGTGGTGGGAAATATATAGAATCATTCATCTATGTTCTCAGTTCTTTTGATTTATCTCGACTTGGGATGTTAAGGTTGGTACTATTCAAAATTATTTAATATTGATTAAAAATATTTTGTATCTCACTAGACCTCAATGTTAATTTTCAATATTTATTGGTGGTAATTTTATTTGAGTTTAATTTAATAATATTGAATGGAACTGTATTCAAACCTACAAAACCAAACAAAAATGAAACAATTAAATTAGATTTAAAAAAGGGGAATTGAATTAGACATACTAAACTTATTGATATTAAAATCAAAACAAATGAAAATAATGACCTAACCAAAAAAATAGCTAAATTACCTAATTGAAAATATAAACCAAATGACCTAAGACAAATAATTTATATCTCATATTTTTTGTTTCTTGGGTTACTCATTAGTTATTCTTTTCTAATTACATCTATATTTTTTTCAAATGTATGAAATGAAACCTATTGAGGAGAATTAAATAAAAAGGGTAATGGAACAAAATTTCCAAATGATTGAGATTGGAATTCTTCCATTAGTGCATGTTGTGATTTTTTTATTTCATATATATATATATATATCGATAACATATAATGTCACGTGATTAATATTTTTTTAACTTTTATACTGGATCCACCGCTTTGGCACCAATTATTTGACAAGAAGTATTGTAGTGGCCCCAATACTCAGGATAATGGTACAAGGGGGGGTGGGGGGGGGTATGAGATCTAGGCACTCTAGTCGGTGTACCCGAGTAGACCCTACCCCTCCCACTGAAGTACTATATTCTACACATTTTGATTCCCCTGTGTCATTAGGTACAAATGGGATATTTAGGACTCCTATGTTCTCACCATCCTTTACATCTAATCCTCCTCACTCATATTTACCATATCTGAGTATGATTACAACTCCTCTTCCATATCATGCATTTATCTAGCCATCTATTCCATATTCTTTACTATCTAATTATTTCTCTCCAAGATTTTACATTCCTTCTCCAACTCCTCTTTAGACACAGTCTGTGCCTATAGAGCATACACTGAGACCCACTCCTCATGTATAGGGTCATGTTATTTTAGTGCCTATGGATCCAACCGTGCCTATTGATCATAATTCTTCAAGTATATTTTAGAACCCTAATAATTTTTTTTACCGTAATTTATTTTCATAATAACATTATTGATAAAAAATTTGTTTTTCTTCTATAACAGCTACATATATTAATAAGTAGAGAGGGAATATACACATGCGTACGGTGTGGAACCACCACACGTAGTAGATTGTGGACTACAACAAAGACAAACAAATGGTAAAAAAATAGTGCAACAATGTCAGAGTTTTTGGAAATGCTTTCCAAATACTCCAACATCATTCCCATCAACCCGCTCTCATGGAGGTAGTTTCAAAATGAAGTCAAGGATATTTCTTGGGCATAGATATGGGTAAAAAAATATGTTGGATTTAATGTAATATTTTTTTTTATTTATATAAATTAATATTTTGGTTCCATATTCATTTTAACTTTCGCGATGGTGAGGGTGCATGATCAGCATATCTAATGGAATAAGGAGATATTTATAGAGATTATAAGAACGAGTTGTATATTGTCCGACATGCTAGATTTGGAATAGATTTTGAGGTGGTACCTGTGATGATTATCTTATAGAATAGTATCATCAAATGATTACTCATTGGACGACTTCCAAGTATAAGGTATTAATCACATTTTATTTTTTTAAAAGAAAATTTTCAATTTTTGTATTAATACCATTTTTTGTATTATTGAATTTTATTTAGGAATCATCTAGAAAAAATAAAATCAAACATTGATGATGGAGAGGATGATGATGAGAAAGAGTATGAGGATAAGGATGATGATGAGACTGAGGCCGAAGCCGAGGATGAGGATGAGGGCGAGGATGAGGCCAAGTATGAGGATATTAATGAGGATGGGGTTGAAGAAGGTGATGATGACGAGGATAGGGATGAAGATGAGGATGGGGATATTTATAACAATGATGATAGTGATGATGATGAGGAAAAAATTGATCCGTTATGTTTTTTACTCATATTTATGACCTTTGATGTTTAATGATTTGATGTTACTGAATATATTTGTGGTATTTTGTATGTTTTCTATCAATAGTTAAATTCATCAATTGATTTCTTCAATTATCATTATTTATGTATTGTTATGTTGGTATTTGAGGATGCTCTATTGGTTTCATTGTAGGTTTTATTTGTTAAGGATGTTTTGTTGGTTTCATTTCAGGATGAGGATGTTCAATTGGTATTTTGATTGCAGTGGGAAGTTAGTTTGATTATTTACTATTTTCTGTTTTGATTACCGGTAGTTATGATTATAGGTGAATTATGTTTTATTGTTTTGATTAGGTACATTACATTATAAGTATTTCTATTTTGTAGGTAATGAATTATGTTCTGATTGTAGGTCGTTATGAGGTGCATTATAGGTGTTGAGGTGCATTGCATTGTAGGTAGTTCATTATCACTTAGGGTATGAAGAAAGACAACAAGATTTATAGACTATTTAATGATAGTGTGATTAATTTCCATATCCTTGTGGTATAGTATCATTCATTTAATACAATTTAGTCATCTAAAATCATATAATTCATTAAATTTAATTCATTATAATGAGAATGTGCGTCAAGTACTATGCTATTTGAGAATGAGATTTTGGACACAAGGGTTTCTGATAAAATAATTGTTTTTCTTTCCATATGTGAGTGTTTTATTTGAAATTAATAGAAGAATAATGTGAATTATTTTCAAAATAAAACGATCATATATGTTTTTATGTATTAGTATTTATAATATATTTCATATTAGAAATGTTATCAAATGCAGATCCACGATTGAAAAAATGACATGGGACTACGAAATTTTAGGTCACAATACCTAGAGTACTTTATTAAAAATGATGGGGGATACAATTAAACACCAATTTTATACCCCACCCTATGATGTTCATGTCAGTTTGGGAATTATCATTTAACTAGTGAAGAGTCATTAAAGTACTATGGTATGAATGATGGAGGTTTCCAAATTGATTGAAAATTTACTATTTATTTGTTATGAACCAACATAAAAAGTTCCCCCACCTCCGAATACATAGGTTCCATAAATGATAGAGGCCAAGGGATTCACCCTTTACCTTGAGCATGTAGTTATTTGGAACAGACCCAAATAGGTGTATATGATATTTTCATGTCCTTAAATCCATTTTATAGTGAAGGCATCAGTCGTATAATTGTCTTCCCTCCGTGTGAGACCAACTTGAATTCCCAAGTTGAAAAGAATTGGTGTTACTAAAAATATAACCTAACTCCCATGGTGGTAAATTATTCCCTTGAATGAACCTTACTATCAAAGAAGAATAAAATTCCACTTCCAAAATTATAATATTATAAATCCCGCAAAACATGATATCGACAACCATGGTTCTTGATTATACTCCAAGATAATTACCTAGACTATAGAAGGAACTAAAAAACAGAAGCACTAATACCCTATTGTCTCTGAATAGTCTTTCCCCTCACATATCCCAAGAAAAGAATGCTCCATCCACATTTAATTTTATCCTCGTATTGGGTGGCCTCCACTTTATCCATTTACCCTAAATACCTTGAGCACATTCTATAGTACTGAAATTATTTAGTAGTAACCTTTATAACTAAGAAGTGGACTCCCCTCCATTAATTAATGCACCGAACCCATCCATAGTATTATTCACTCACACCTGGAGAAGAATAAGGGAATAGATTCTTCCATACATTTTGTCTTATTTTCTTCCCAAATAAATCACCACACAATTGTAGAATCCACTTCATGAGGGTTTGTTTGAATTTTGTACATTGTATTATCTGCATGAGTGTTTTTTTGAATTCTGTATTTTCAGGTGTTGTATTCATTATTTTATATTGTTTTCATGAGTGTTTTTTATTCATAATTATTTTATAGATCTTTGTCCTGTAATTTTAGATGTGATGATGTTGTATGCACATTTCTAGAATTGTATTACTCTATACCGACAAATTATTAAACATTGGTATAGATATGAAAACTATATCTATACCAATGACCCTTATCAAACTACTGGTAAAACACTATACCAATGATTTATAAACCATTGGTATAGATTTAAAAAATGTAATTACACCAACCGTTATTATAAAACCATTGGTAAAACTCTATACCGATGTTTTATAAATCATTGGTATAGTTTGAATGCTCGATATATACCAACTGTAGAAAACTGTTGGTAAATATCTATTCCAATAGTTATCATTAAACCATTGGGGGTATTGTAATTTACAATGTTCTATACCAACAATTAAAATATAAACATTGGTATAGGGCTATCCCCATGCCTCAACAACCAACGGTTTGGAAAATCGTTGGTATACCTTACACCAATGGCTTAAAACTGTTGGTATAGGCTAAGCTTCTAATAGTGTTTGTATAAAACCAGAATTTAAACAAGATAGTTTTTCAAGATAAAATGAGTTATTTTATAAAAATAATGGTCACTTAATAAAGATTTGGGCGTGTACTTGAAAATGGGTAAGAAATCAGGAAGTTCCCTTTAACCGAGCTTGCTTATCGAGAGGAAATGAGAAGGGAACCTTATTTGAAAATTTATTTACCCATAAAAGAGGGATGAACTGATATGGATATATGATTTTGGAACATATAAAATAATTTATTATTATTACACAAAAATAAACAAGAACTAATTTGGGGTAAAGATAGAGAAAGTGTAACCCAAAGAAAAAATGGAGGTTCGGAAAGAATCCGTTACCTTTTTGTTTGAAACTATTCTGAACTTGATCTTAATGTTCTGGATAATCAAATCAAATCAATTAATTAATTAATAACCTTTTATAAATTTAATTGATTTATTATAATTTTATTAAGTTAATTCAAGACTTTTTTGATGACTTATAAGATACAATTTTATCATTCGAGAGTGTTCGCTTCCTTGGTTTTCATGATCAGTTACTTGTATACATATATGGAAAATCATGTAAAGTTTGAATAGTTGTCCAGAATTGAAATTATATGTTGTTAATAAAAATTCATAATATTTAAAGTTCATATATACCATTTGTTTCAATATTTTATGATGATTCATTAGATAAAACATTAATGATATCCTTTCAGATTATTTTGGCATTTTTTCAATAACCACGAACTAGTTTTGTTTTATTAATTAATATCATGAATATATTATGGTTCCAAAACATTAAATAGAATTTAATACATATATTATAATATTTTTCAACTATAAAAATGGTTTTATAACCATAATTTAAGATGGTAATGGAAATTTAAAACTCATCATCCTTGAATGAAATAAATCAACACATCACAGACGATATTTCCATTTTTAGAACAAAATGAGAGGGGAAGAGAAATGATGATGGGTTGTTCCATAAAAAAAACAGCATATAAATGATAATGAAGATATCATGTCAATTAGATAAGGGGAGGTGAGGAGACAGTAGGAAAACAAATAAATTGAAAGAAAATGAAAGAAAAAGAAATGGGATTTTACCTCTTGAATTCTCTTCCTTAAGAACATCCTCAGGGAAATTGGTTTTGGTATTTTGTTGAGACCAAAGGCTCATAGAGGTGAGTAAGAATATTGGGAAGAGTATTGGTCCGAATTTGTAAAAGGATCAAAGATTTTAAGGTGTGATGGGAAGAGGTGGTGAGGGGTGTTATTTATATTTGAGGAGATGGATGTTTTTTTGATTATTTCATTCATTATTTTATTGTCTTGTCTCAAGACTATGATTAGTTTTGATTCCCATGACTAAATAATTTAAAGGGATAAGGAGAGTTAAAGATTATGGGCTTATATTGTTGGATCGAATAGTAGATATATATGTCTATTAGATGGAACAATACAAGAGGGGGGGGGGGTGAATTGTAGGTTTAAAAACCTTTGAGTTTTAGTAACAAAGAGATTAGTTTAAATGATCTTAAACTAATACAAATACAAACACCCACAATTGTATTGAATGTAAAAGGTATGATGTATTGTAATACTAATGTAATGTAAAACAATTGTATTCAAGATGAACACAATAATCAAAGTAATACAGATATGAATGATTCTACCTTAAAGCGTATAGAACCAATCAATACAATATGTAATAGAATGATTGTAATTGAAACAATTACAATTGAATATGTAAAGAAGAAAGGAAACAATACAAATCCCTTTCTAATACAAGTAACAGCGGAAATGTAAAAGTAATACAATTCTTTTAACCCAAAGAGAAGGGTTATCCTTTCACCTAGGATAAAAGGTCTGTCTCACCAACACCTCGGTGAGCCCTCGATACGATGATCGGCACGTCTGTCTGCCTATCCCCAGCAGCCCTCGATACGATGATCGGCACGTCTGTCTGCCTATCCCCGGCAGCCCTCGATACGATGATCGGCACATCTGTCTGCCTATCCCCGGCAGCCCTCGATTTTTCAGGTAATCGGAACCTCTGTCTTTCAATTACTTGAAAGCCCTCAATACGATGATCGGACGCACAAGGCTGATGAGAGAAGTCACAATGTCTCTCTCTAGAATCTTTGTAGTTCACAGAGTCTCTTCATTCGTTCTCTTCGTTCATCGTTGTTCTTTCAGCTTCAAATGACCTCCTATTTATAGGCCTTGGGTTCCAACGGTCATATTGCCTCCAACGGTCATATTGAAACAGAAAGCACGACATCGTTTTGATTAGTTTGTAACTAACTCAACGACATCGTTTTGTTAGGACAAGAGATATATAGAAATGAAAAACATGAGTACGATTCATATGCAGAGAGAGTTTTTGACCAAGTACCAAAACAAATAATGATCATCTGAATAGTAGAGTCAGTACGATACGATTGACAGAGTCAGTACGATACGATTGACAGAGTCAATACGATACGATTGACAGAGTCAGTACGATACGATTGACAGAGTCAGTACGATACGTTTGACAGAGTCAGTACGATACAATTTGGTCGGTACGATCAACATCGTACGATACGATAAACATGATGCAAGACAATTGTAATTTACAAACATATGATAGAATACATTTGTGATTTCCAAAACATGATATAGAAGTCAAAAGAAGACTTTTGACTTAACAATCTCCCCCTTTTTGGAAAGCACAACCCACAAATTAAATGTAACAAGAAATACTTATCTCCCCCTGAGTTTTTGAAAACTCTTCTGAATAAGAATTTGAATACAACTAACTCCCCCTTAGGTATGGACTTTCCTAAGGATTGTATTCGTAGATTTTCCTTAAGAGCATTGTAAAGCATTCTCCCCCTTTATAAAACATTCTCTGCTTTGTAAATATTCTCCCCCTTTATAAAACATTCTCTGCTTTGTAAATATTCTCCCCCTTTGTGATTTACAAAAAGAAAGGAGTAATCTTGAATTGTCTGAAAGAGTTAGTGAAGCAATACAAGACAATGGATAAAAGAGAAAGGATCATAAGAGTTATTACAAAATAGACAAGTTCCAAAAGAAACAAATACAACAATCATTTGTTTTCTCTTTCCTTCTCCTTCTTTATGAGCTCATGAAGCACAGCTTTCATCTTCTTGATCTCCTTCTTGTCTTCAGAAATTGATTCACCCTGAGTTTTGAGAAGCTCTTGTTGATCCGAAAAAATTTGATCTTGATTTCTGATAGTCTCCTCCTGGACTCTGATTACTTCTTCAAGGGTATCAATTCTGTTTTGCAGAGTCTTTTTATCCTTGGACAACACAGAATTTTGATTCTTCAGTAAAACCATTTCATCTTTAAAGGATGAAACCTTCGAGAATTCAGATTGGAAAACATTCATTCTTTCTTGCAAGTCTTTCACTGAAGGAACATCAGCTCTTTGAGAAGACAAAAGATTCAACCTTTCAACCGTTTATCTATCAAGCTTGTTGAAAGCAATTGCAAGCTCATTTGATAACCTCCTTATATCTTCAATAGCTAATTCATGATCATTGATTGAGCTCTCTGTTTTGTATGACCACTTGGTCATCTTATTGCAAGCTTTCTTATGGGCAACCGAGCTTTCTAAAAGAACTTTCAAATCGGCTTCTACAGACAAAACTTTCTTCCTCAACTCTTTTACAGAGCCAAACTTTTTCCTTTGATTTTCAGTAATAAAATCAATCTTCCCTTCCAGCCTCGGGAAATAAGGAATGGTTTTCTCCACCCTTCTCAAAACATGAACAATGTAATCACTCTTCTTGAGAGAGATTGTATGCGCTGAATCGGTATCTTCATCGTACGATGCTAGTTTATACGATCTGCTTGAATCAACAACTGGCTGTTTCCCTTTCGCTTTTTCTTTCTGTTTTCTTTCATCTTCCACTTTTTCACTAATGACAACAACTTTATCAGACTGAGAAGATTGAGCACCTTGCTTCTCTCGAGATGACATTCTGTCCGGAGATCTTTCCTGATCGGCATGAGGAGTTTGTTGAACACCTTCACTCGGCTTTTGAACCGATTCTTCTCTACTCTTCTTTGAACTTTGAAGAAATTCTAAAAGAAAGTCTCCTTCTTCTTCCACTTCTTCTATCACTTGTTTTCCTTTTTCTTTCTCAGGCAGATTCTGTACGATGGGCTCTTGGTGCACTTCTTCAATTAGTTGAGCACTAGCATCTTCAACTGCTTTCAAGACATTAGAGACATCAAAGTCCTGAGCCTTCCTTTTCAAAAGAACCTTCTTTTTCTTTTCGGCTTGAAGGGTTTCTTCTACCCTTATTATTTCTGCAAAGGCCTCAGCAGGGTCAAGACCAAACTTCGGATCACCTTCCTTTCTCTGTTCCTTATCCTTTCTCCATTTTGCTACAACTTCCTTACTGTACCTTGGCTTCTTCTTCGGCTTCGAACTGGTTTGCGGATCAGACTTTTGAGTAACACCGGTAGAATGAATGTCCTTGGCTGGCATAGGTGCCGATTGATTCTGAGCCAATTCAGCTTCCACATCTCTGACAAAAAGTTTTGAATTTGAATCAAAACAAACATTCAGCTTTTTCATCGTACTCTTATTAATCCATGATGGCCTCAAATCCATGGGTTTTCCTTTCAAAGGAATGTTACAAAACTTCATACTTTCAAATATGAACTTCGTAAGGATGGCTGGATACATTATCATCTGGGACTTAATCCCTCCTGTCTTGACATTCTTGATGGTTTCAAAAATATATCCCATGAGATTCACTTTTCTTATATTCACAAGATAATCGAGCATGAATATATCAGAAACTTTAAGAGTTTCTCTATCCCCTTTCCTTGGGATAAGAAAACCTTGCATCCATAAGGTTATAAAACGATTGTCCGGTGAAAGGTGAGAAACTTTCCTCTTTTCCTCATTAATAAGAAACAAAGACTTTTCAGCATTTTCTCTATTGAACGTACCAACTTCTTCTGGTAGTTTGTGAGATGGACAAAAAGAATCTCCTTCTATAGAAACATTCAGGAAATGTGCCGCTTGTTTCACAGACATAGATAATTTTCTATCGTACACAGCGAAGTTTATAGTCATATCTTTGTCGAAAGAAACGGTTTTGTAAAACTGACAAACTTCATCAAAAAGAACTGGATCTTGAATATTAGGATTTTCCACACAGAGATGTTCCCATCCTTGAAACAAAATAATCCTCCTGATTGTAGAATCGTACGTATCGAAAAAGTCTCGGGATACTAACCTTTCTCTGTTAAAGTCTTTCTCTGAAAAAGTCTTTGAAGACATTTCGGCAGGAGTATTAGCAGAGGATTGAGACATAAAGGTTCTGCCGATGAGAAGATCGTACGATTGTTTATAGCCGGTGGAGCAGAGCTTCGCCTCAATTCCTAGAAAATCAATGTGGGTTTGGGGATGGGAGGGGGGGTATTTATAGGTGATAAAGAGATGACCGTTGATCTTCTATGGTTGAAAAAGGGTGACCGTTGATATTCTACGGTCAGGATTAGAAACAAATCAGATCAATGGTTAGGATTAAAACAAAGAAAAAAAATGAAAAAAAATGAAAGAGATACCTGTCGGAGAAGATAAGGTGATTGTTGGTTTTGGTAAGAATCAAAATAAAATACAAACGTAAAAAAAAAGATACCGATGGAAAACAAAGTCATTACTATGATCGGACCGTACGATAGAAAACAATCTTGTTATCATATACTGACAGTACGATGGAAAACAATCTCAATACCATCATCGGTCGAAACAAAGCTATCGAATGATATGATGGAAAAGAATTTCAATACCATCATCGGTTGATAGAAAATTATCGAATGATACGATGGAAAAGAATTTCAATACCATCATCGGTTGATAGAAAATTATCGAATGATACGATGGAAAAGAATTTCAATACCATCATCGGTCGATACAAAATTATCGAATGATACGATGGAAAAGAATTTCAATACCATCATCGGTCGATACAAAATTATCGAATGATACGATGGAAAAGAATTTCAATACCATCATTGGTCGATAAAAAATTATCGAATGATACGATGGAAAATAATTTCAATACCATCATCGGTCGATACAAAATGATACTATAAAACTGTCAATACGATAAACAGAAAACTAAAAATTGTTAATACGATAAACAGAAAACTAAAAATTGTTAATACGATAAACAGAAAACTAAAAATTGTTAATACGATAAACAGAAAACTAAAATTTTCAATACGATAAATAGAAAACTAAAATTTTCAATACGATAAACAGAAAACTAAAATTTTCAATACGATAAAAAGAAAACTAAAATTTTCAATACGATAAACAGAAAACAAAACAATCCAAAGAGTAAATAGTTAAAGAACATAAGATAAAATAAACATAAATACATAGAAAGAAATGTCCTCCCCCTTTCTACGAGGAGTTTCTTACTGTTAGGAGAGATTTAAAACAGGAAGTATATATGAATGATTATTTTAATGTAATCATTCCTAGCTTCTGTTTTATAAATTCAAATCTATCGGTAGGTAAAGGTTTTGTAAAAATGTCAGCAAGTTGTTCTTGTGTTCCGATGAATTGTAAAATAATATCTCCTTTTTGTGTGTGATCCCTAAGAAAGTGATGCCTAACATCTATGTGTTTTGCACGAGAGTGATGTGCTGGGTTTTTACTAAGAGCTATGGCACTTGTATTATCACAAAGAATTTGAGTTTTGGAGAAACTCAAACCATAGTCAGTGAGTGTGTGCTGCATCCACAATACTTGAGCACAACAACTTCCAGCTGCTACATATTCAGCTTCAGCAGTGGAGAGTGCTACTGAGTGTTGTTTCTTGCAGGACCAAGAAACCAAAGAGTCTCCTAAGAAATGACATGTTCCAGATGTACTTTTTCTATCCATTCTACAACCACCAAAGTCAGCATCTGAAAAACTTTTTAAAACAAAATCATTTCCAGAAGAGTAAAACAGACCTAAATCCATAGTGTCTTTTAAATACCGAAAGATTCTCTTTATGGCTTTTAAGTGAGACTCTTTTGGATTAGATTGATATCTTGCACATAAGCATACATAAAACATCAAGTCGGGTCGACTAGCTGTCAAGTATAGAAAACTCCCTATCATACCTCTAAAAATTGTTTGATCTACTGGTTTCCCAGTTTCATCAAGATCAAGAGTATTTGAGGTACCAATTGGGGTGCTAATACTTTTAGTTTTGTCAAATCCATACTTTTTGAGTAAATCTTTAATATACTTATGTTGAGATATATAAGTTCCTTCTGGTTTTTGAGAAATTTGAAAACCTAGAAAGAATGTTAACTCACCCATCATACTCATTTCAAACTCAGATTTCATTAAGTTTGCAAAGGAATCGGTTAAAGATTTCTGAGTTGATCCAAATATGATGTCATCAACATAGATTTGGACAATCAAAACATTTTTGTTTTCCATTTTGATAAAAAGAGTTGGGTCTGCTGTACCTTTTGTATAATTGTTTTGTAAAAGAAATCCTGTGAGTCTATCATACCATGCCCTAGGGGCTTGTTTAAGACCATATAGAGCCTTGGTAAGTTTAAAAACATGATCAGGATGTTTTGGGTCTTGAAAACCAGGAGGTTGTTCGACAAAAACTTCTTCTTGAACAAAACCATTTAGAAAAGCACATTTGACATCCATTTGAAATAGTTTGAAATTGAAATATGCTGCGAAGGCTAATAGAATACGAATAGATTCAAGTCTAGCTACAGGAGCATATGTTTCTTCATAGTCTATTCCCTCTTGTTGATTATAGCCTTTAGCAACAAGTCTTGCTTTATTTCTTACAATGATTCCATTTTCATCACACTTGTTTCTGAAAACCCATTTTACACCAATCACAGTTGTTTCTTTAGGTCTTTCAACTAAAGTCCAGACTTGATTCCTTTCAAATTCATTTAGTTCATCCTGCATTGCTTTGATCCAATCATCATCACCTAAGGCCTCACTTGGACTTTTAGGTTCAAATTGGGAAAGAAAAGCAAGATGTTCTATTTCATTTCTTAAGGAATTTCTGGTCCTTACAGGTTGATTTATATCGCCAATGATATTATCACTGGGATGATTCCTAAGAAACAATTGATTTGGGTTTTGTAAAACCTGTTCATCAACATATGGTAGAAAATCTTCTGTGGTAAATGTTTCAGGAATACTTTCTTGAACATTTTCCTTATCAGAATGTTCTTCTAATAAAGGTTGATAAACATTTTTGGAAAACACATCCGAGGATGTAGGATTGGGTTGGTTGAAAACAAAAGGGTTAGTTTCATCAAATTTTACATGTACTGTTTCTTCAACAGTACAAGTGTTTTTATTGAAAACTCTATAAGCCTTAGAGGTTATAGAATAGCCTAGAAAGATTCCTTCATCAGATTTTGGTGCAAATTTATGTAGATTGTCTTTTGTATTCAGAATGAATACTTTGCATCCAAAAACTTTGAAGTATGAAACTTTAGGTTTTCGGCCAGTCCATAACTCATAAGGAGTTTTATTAAGAAATGGTCTAGTTAAAACACGATTTATAGTATAACAGGCAGTACTAACAGCTTCAGCCCAAAAGTGCTTAGCAATTGAGTATTCACTCAACATGGCTCGAGTCATTTCCTGAAGAATACGATTTCTTCTTTCAACAACACCATTTTGCTGAGGAGTTCTTGGAGCTGAGAAATTGTGAGTAATACCTTTCTTACTACAAAAAGTTTCAAAATCTGAGTTTTGAAATTCACCACCATGATCACTATGAATAGTTATCAATGGTAGGTTTTTCTCATTTTTAACTTGGGCTCTAAAAGTTTTGAAATAGGAAAAGGCTTCAGATTTCTTTGTGAGAAAGTAGACCCATGTAAATCTAGTAAAGTCATCAACTAAAACAAATACATAGTATTTGCCTCCGATGCTTCCAGATTGTGAAGGACCAAATAGATCCATATGCACAAGCTGTAATGCATTAGAAGTTGAAACTTCATTAATTGGTTTAAGGCTAGTTTTATGTTGCTTGCCAAATTGACAAGGATCATAGACTTTTGAAGAATCATATCTAAGGTCCGGTAGCCCTTTTACAAGTCCTTTCTTTGAGAGTTTTCTTAGGTTTCCCAAATTACAGTGTCCTAGTCTCCTATGCCATAGCCACGATTGGTCTTCTATAACACTTAAACAAGGTAAGTTTTGGTTCCTAAGGTCTTCTAAGTTAATAGTGTAAACATTCTCTTGCCTATGGGCAGATAGAATGAATTCATCCTTGGAATTGTGAACTAGACACTTATCATTTCTAAAATTCACAAGGTAACCTTCATCACATAATTGACTTATGCTGATGGGATTGTGCCTAAGACCTTTAACAAACAAAACATTTGAAATAAGAACTTTTCCAAGAAAAACGACATTACCTATACCAACAATCTTTCCTTGAGCATTATCTCCGAAGGTAACTTTTCCACCTTTTGTTTTGATAACCTTTTCAAAGAAATCTTTGTTTCTAGTCATATGTCGAGAACAACCACTATCCATGTACCAAATGTTCTTATTGATACACTTCTCATTTTCCTGAAAAAGAAACAATTAGATTTTTGGAATCCAAACTTGTTTGGATCCAGAAGGGTTAGATAAAAGAATTTTAGGAATCCACATTTTTTTTGCAAAATGAGCTTTATGAAATCCTAAGGATTGAGTTTTGTTAAGAGAACAATCTCTTCTCCAATGTCCACCACATTGACACTTAGAACAGAAAATGGTTTTTTGAGGAACAAAATAGTTATTGCTAAAAACAGGTTTGGAATAAGTATAACCAAGACCAGAACGATTTCTCAAAGGTCTAATTTGAGAATACATCCTATCAAAGTTTTCTTTTCCATGAGTAAAGTTTGACAAACACTTTTTCAAAGATAAAATCTCTGACTTTAGTTTTAAAACCAAATTCTTGTTTTCTAAAACATTTGAATTTGAACTAGAGTTAGACTCTAAAATATTTTTCTTTGAAATTACAGTTTCAAGATCCTTAGAAAGTTTATCCTTATCATATTTGACTTTCTCAAGGGTTTTCAAAATACTTTCAAAATCAGAAGTTTTCTCATCAAGATCTTTAGAAAGATCTGATACTTCTTTAGTCAAAATTGAAATTCTAGAATTTGCTTTTTCAAATCTCTTTTTGAGTTTAGAATTTTCATTTTAAAGTAACTTAGCAAATCTAGAGACTTCTTCAAAAGAAGGTAAAGTATCATCTTCTGATGATGAGGGTTCATCATTTGAAGATTCATAATATCTATTATCAACATAATTTGCATTTAAAGAGACATTTGTAACAGCTTCAGCATTATGTACCTTAGCCATGAGACAATGATCTTCGATTGGTAGTCTGGCTAGAAGTCCAATATTTCTTTGTCCTGATGTCTCATATTCTGAAGAATCATCTGAGGAATCACTGCCACTTGCACTCCACGTATCATTTGCTTTCAATACTTTCTTTGTCTTATAAAACTTTTTCTTGTTTCTTTCAGAGTGTTTCTCTTTTCTATCTTTCCTTTTTAGTAAAGGACAATCAGGCCTTATATGTCCTGTTTTCTTGCATTCATAACAAGTTACCTCTGAATCTTTCCTATCTTTCCTGTCTTTCTTTTTGAATCTATATTGAAAATCTTTCTTTCTCACAATCTTGTTCATCCTTCGAGCAAGATTAGCTAACTCATTATCCAAAAGATTACAATCACTTGAATCAGATATAACAACTTTCTTGGATTTAGATCTTGTAAGCCTTTCAGGTGTTTTAGCTTTAGATGCAAAAGCTACACTTCCATTCCCATTTTTCTTCTTATTAAAATCAGCATCTCTCTTCATTCTTGTCTCATGCTGTAGAAGAGTTCCAAAGAGTTCATCAAGAGTAATCTGGGAAACTTTTCTATTTTCATCAATAACTGTCCTTTTTGACTCCCATTCATTTGGCATAATATCTATAATCTTATCAACAAGAGCTTCATCATCAAGTCCTTTTTCTCCCATAGATTGTAAGCTGTTGACAATTGTCATAAACCTTTGTTGCACTTTACATACAGGTTCTCCATAAGGAAAAACAAATCCATGATACTCTGCTCGAAGCATTGCTCTCCTTGTTTCTATAACTTTGGATGTACCAAAATGAGTAACTTATAATTTCTTCCAAATACAGTTGGCTGCTTCACATGAAGATATCTGACTATATATATTCCTGGTCATAGAGCATAATAAAGTATTGCATACCTTGTAATTCAGTTGATATTCTTGCTTCTCTTGATTGGTAAAAGTACTGACTTCTTTGTCAGGAATTTTGTAACCCCCAGTAAGCATAATAAAATTGTCTACACCAGTATTGATGACGAAAGTCTTCATACGATCACTCCAATACTCATAATCATTCCCATCAAAGATTGGTGGTCTAGAAGGATTCAGATTATCTATTGATCCGATATTCATTCCTGCCATCTAATACAACAAAAACAACTTTTCCACTCCACACGTTAGTGTAGTAAGTATTCAAGATAGTAATAAGAAATAAAGCTAATAATACAAATCAGTGGAAAACCTGCTCTGATACAAATTGTTGGATCGAATAGTAGATATATATGTCTATTAGATGGAACAATACAAGAGGGGGGGGGGGTGAATTGTAGGTTTAAAAACCTTTGAGTTTTAGTAACAAAGAGATTAGTTTAAATGATCTTAAACTAATAGAAATACAAACACCCACAATTGTATTGAATGTAAAAGGTATGATGTATTGTAATACTAATGTAATGTAAAACAATTGTACTCAAGATGAACACAATAATCAGAGTAATACAGATATGAATGATTCTACCTTAAAGCGTATAGAACCAATCAATACAATATGTAATAGAATGATTGTAATTGAAACAATTACAATTGAATATGTAAAGAAGAAAGGAAACAATACAAATCCCTTACTAATACAAGTAACAGCGGAAATGTAAAAGTAATACAATTATTTTAACCCAAAGAGAAGGGTTATCCTTTCACCTAGGATAAAAGGTCTGTCTCACCAACACCTTGGTGAGCCCTCGATACGATGATCGGCACGTCTGTCTGCCTATCCCCGGCAGCCCTCGATACGATGATCGGCACGTCTGTCTGCCTATCCCCGGCAGCCCTCGATACGATGATCGGCACGTCTGTCTGCCTATCCCCGGCAGCCCTCAATTTTGCAGGTAATCGGAACCTCTGTCTTTCAATTACTTGAAAGCCCTCGATACGATGATCGGACGCACAAGGCTGATGAGAGAAGTCACAGTGTCTCTCTCTAGAATCATTGTAGTTCACAGAGTCTCTTCATTCGTTCTCTTCGTTCATCGTTGTTCTTTCAGCTTCAAATGACCTCCTATTTATAGGCCTCGGGTTCCAACGGTCATATTGCCTCCAACGGTCATATTGAAACAAAAAGCACGACATCATTTTGATTAGTTTGTAACTAACTCAACGACATCGTTTTGTTAGGACAAGAGATATATAGAAATGAAAAACATGAGTACGATTCATATGCAGAGAGAGTTTTTGACAAAGTACCAAAACAAATAATGATCATCTGAATAGTAGAGTCACTACGATACGATTGACAGAGTCAGTACGATACGATTGACAGAGTCAATACGATACGATTGACAGAGTCAGTACGATACGTTTGACAGAGTCAGTACGATACGATTTGGTCGGTACGATCAACATCGTACGATACGATAAACATGATGCAAGACAATTGTAAATTACAAACATATGATAGAATACATTTGTGATTTCCAAAACATGATATAGAAGTCAAAAGAAGACTTTTGACTTAACATATATCACCCATACACATCAACTACGACTTAATAATTCATGTATATGTTAAATAACGTAAATTATCGTATTTCATTATTCACTGGAAATTCAACTATTTTAGGAAAATACCAAGAATTCACCCTAAACTTTTTTGAATGTATAGAATTAAAAAATTAACTCCATTTTATGAAAATTATTTTCTAAATATGAGAAATTTATTTTTAATTAAAATCATCATTTACTCAAAAAATGCAGATTTTAAAATTATAACTGATTTTATAACCCTTTGAAAATTTAATTAAGGTTGTATAAAATTATATTATAATAATAAGAAAAATATATATTAATTTATGAATATATTTTATTAAAATATATTTTTGTTGAATTTTTATATTAATTATAATATTGTGATTAAATATTTATGACTTACAAAAACACCGACATTTAATTTATCATTTTTAAAACATTTATTTACTTATACCATGAAATAAATATATCATATTTTCATTCATAAGATATCTAATGTTTATTTATACTTTCAAAGTATAGGTTACTATTCTATTAGAAATATTACTATTCCTAAGGTTCATATTACTATTACAATGGTCTAGTTAATATTTTATTGATATAAGTTCCTTAATTTCTAGAAATACCTATTATTTCATTAATTAATTATTTAAAGAGTTTGTATTGTGTTCTCAAAGTGATTTTATTTGGTTTATACTATATGACATAATTATAAGAAGGAAATGTTTGTTGATAAAATTCTAGGTTGTTATAAAGAAACTATTTACAAATTTTGGACCTCATGATTCCAATTATGAAATAAAATTTTCCAAATTCAAAACACATTAGTGGTAGAATTTAATTTAAAATTAAACTGGGAAAAACCTAATGAAAAAACTAGGTTTTTGAAAAATTTCCTTTTAGGTATAAAATATTTTTATATTAAATTCATGTCTAAAATTCATTTCAAAAAACATAATTGGGTTATTGTAAATCAAAAGGAATTGATTAAATTTTAAAACTAATCTAGAATATAAATTTAATTTTTAAATACTTTGTTATAAACTATATTTTTAAATTAAAATCAATATTATCATTATTCATTAAAAAAACTTTTTATAAAATTCTAAAAAAATTGACTTACCACAATTTTTGGCACGATGAATTAAAAAATCAATGTAATTTTTTCAAATTAAAATTCTATAATATCAAAATTATACTTTTATATACATCCATATTTGAAAATAGTTTAGTAATAAAATTTCTTTTTGATTTAAAAATAACTTAATGCTTTTAATGAATATTACTATCTATATCATGAATACTAATAAATATGAAAAATATTTATTCTATAGTTATATGGGATGATACAATTACAATTACCTATATAGTTTCTAGTCTATATTAGACATATTATGTATTTGAAATTTTTTATTTGGAAAAGCATATTATATTACATTTCGTGTTTTCTAGTTTCAAATATATTACATATCATAAATTTACACAAAGTATTACACATTTAGTATGAATAGTTAAATATATTCTTATGTATAATTTTGTATTATAGAAATATATATTACATATTCAAAAATAATATATAAATATATTACATATTGAAGTCTTATTTATATGTTTTATGATTTGTTTTCTTATGTAAAAAGTATTATGGTTTAATAAAGGCCTTACGATTTAATGAAATTCTAATGAAATTAATGAAAGTCTTATGATTTTATGATAGTCCCATTACATTATAGAGTAATGACTTATAATTTGGAAGAACTTGAAAATCAACTAAATATCCATGTCTTATGGGATTTAAATTTATAATTGTTATGTTTTTGCTGTTATGAAATTACTTTTATAGTTTTTGTTCTTTTAGAAAAATAATTATTGGAAGGTGTAATGATTAAGTAATAGAATATAAAACTTAATGTTTTTTGATGATCTATTCATCACAATAATAACTATTTTATTTTATTTTTCATCACAACACATTATTTTAAATTTATTTCGTGTGAATTTAAATGAAGAACAACACTCTAAAATATGTAAAATATTTTGAAGCACCTATTGAAAAATTAAAATTAACCCACACTAATCTAATCATTTATTATGAATTAGAAAACATTGTGGACTGATAGTTGGATATTTTCTTTAAAAATAAAAATGAGAGGAACCAAATGGAGAACACATTTTTGAACGGTTCAAACTGAAATTCGATAGTGTGGTCATGAATATTTATCTATTATAGTCACTATGAGAGATTTATCAAATTAAAATGAATTTATAATAGTTATAAAAATTCAATATATATTTTTTGTTTTTTTCTTGTGGAGTTATATATATTTTTTATATTTATTTTCATCTATATCTAGTTTATGTGTTTCTCTTACAAAATCATGTCTTGTGTTTATTATGACTCCACTGTAAAAGGTATGTGTTTATATATTTGGATAGCCAATTATAAAAGGAAGGGTTGTATCTATTTGTGACTCTCATAAATATCTATGTTGTTTTGGTTATAACTCTACTAAATAAGGTACTTTGTAATTTGAGTTTGAAAAGTGATACAAAAGTCAGGCACAATGAATATCATTTATCTCTTAGAGAAGGGAGAGTTAAAGTGTAGATCTAGGATCATTTGTTTTATTAAATATTGTAAAATATATCTATATAAATATTTTATATTTACACTTAATAGGAATTTTCATTTTGTGTTTAACTCTGATTTTAGTTTTTTTATATTTTTTAACAAGTCAATTCACCCCCACACTTTTGACCTTATCGATTATCTCAACCTAAGAAAAAATGAATGGTAATAATATCACATATAATTTTTTTAATGATTTCAAAAAAATGTTATTAAAATGATAAATAAAATTTAAGAAGTGGTGGTAAAAATGATAAAGGGAATTATTAGGTATATGATTACACTAACATTAAAAGCTTAAATCTTCTCTTAGAGAGACTCTTAGAAATGTGGGATTTAGGACTTATTTTTATCACTAGAGATTCCAAAAAGTTATAGTAGCTTATTAGGAGGAGAATTAGGGTAGTTATTCAACAGGAAACTGAATGAAATCAATAGAATGAAGTGGTTGTAGAGAGTTCGTTTTATTGGTGATCTTGAGTGACACTTTTCCAAATACTCATTCCTCAATGAGAAAGGAATGTAATTTCTCCTTGAAATTTGACTTAATGTAGAAAAATAATTTGGAGAAGGTATGTTGAGGTCCATAATTCCCTCTTCCAGCCATTTAAATGTAAGTTTTTACGATATTTTAGGTCCCTTTTCATTAGTTAAACCCATTTACCTCATTTTATCATTATTGTGGAAACTCAATTTTTACCTTAGTAACATATTTTTATGTATAAAAATAAAATTGAACAAATTAAGTAATTTAGAAATACAAATTCCAAATAATAAATTCATTTTGTTAGATTAAAATTATTTAAATTGATAAAAGTTAATTTCAATATAAGAATGAAAAACATAATAGTTTTGATAAATGTATTTTTAAGCATAATGTTGATTTAATCTTATTAATTTTCATTTCAAAAACTTTAAATGATTTTTAAATTATTTTATTGTCTGTAATATTAATAAATTTTATTAAATTAATATTTAGTAGTGATTGACCTAATTTTTCAGTATAAAATTACATTACAGATATAATAACAATTTTTTGAAAAATGAATCTTTTAATGATTTTATCTTCATTATTAGTTAATAAATAATAATGGAAAAATGATTATTTTTTATATATATATAAATTAAATTTCATTAAATTTATTACCTCAAATATGAAAATATGTTTTATAAAAACACGTAGTATATGATAACAAATGATTTTTTTTAAAAAAATATTTTTTTGGACATGAATTATTAAATTAGTATTCCTTATAGTTAATAAATTATTTATTGAATGTTATTAATTAATTTAATATTCATTCATTGTGTTTTACTAATACATTTTTTATATAACTACTTAAAATTAATAAATTAAACAATAAAAAAATTCAAAAAAATTGTTTCTCTATAATCAATTTTATTTTCCAAATTGAATTAACATCTTTTAATTTTATTAAAAATAATGTATTTTATTGGAAAATTATTATATATAAAGAAAATTTATATTTTTTTATTATCTAAATAAACATTATATACGTTAACCATAAATTTTTAATTCCAATCTGGTAACATGTTTTCTAGTATTATACACAAAGACTATATACCCTTTTATAACTATCATATAACAACTATATTACCCATTTGGCATCATTTAAATTCATTAATTTATGAGTTATAAAAATACTTCTCATTCCTAAAGTATTCATTTTTTGATTTTGAACCATGTTTTTCTCATTTCATGATGTTCTTTTCATTATACATTTAGTTATACTAATTGCGATTCTAAATGGTGAAGATTATCCATAGAATATTTACAAGTTATAAGATATTATTACTTTCTTTTTATTTTCCCATTTTAATTTGAGAACTATTAATTTATTTATTCATCCATGGTATGTAATAGTCTATACTATTAAATAAATGGTATCATGTACATTTATTGTAACCATCCATTATAATTGAATAAAGTGTTTTTATTCTGATTCATGTATTGTATGATTAATTTTTAGGGAAATTTATATCCATTATAATAAATAAAATATATAACTTGTTGAAATAAATTTCATACTTAAATAAGAGCTATTATATTTTCCCCCCACCATGAAATAAATTCCATTGACTCAATTTCAAATATAACTAATTTGTGAAAATAACTAAGAGTATCAATAAGATATATTTAATTCAGGATATAATTTATAATGGTATATGAAACTATTTGTATTAGGTAAATATTGGAAAGTCATATTTTCCTCCGAAATAGTTATATATTGGGATTTTTTTAGTCTCAACTATTTTTCCTAATATTCCTCTATTTTTAATAAGACATAGTTTTTTTAATAGAAGTACATTTCATTGATTTATTTTAATTTTCCTATTTTAAAATAAATACTAACATAATAATGGTTATATATAATATTGATAATATATTATAAAATAAAAAGTAAACTAATATATGAATATGAAATATAAATACTAATAAGTATTATCCAATGGAACCTTTATTTCATCTTATGAATCATTCGGTTGAACTATAATATTATTAGATCAAACGATTACCCATGGTTTATATAATTTTTAACCTCTTAATATCAATAATCTAATCCATAATAATAACTAAACCATACTCTAATACAAATTGATACAACTTGATCATAACACACATATGTTTTAAATCATTTCCATAATTAAAACATTACATCTCAGAATAAATTACACCCTTAGAGCAATTGATTTAGTTTTAGAAAAAAGATACATAACCAAAATATTTCATAAAAATTCATCAATATCTCTAATAAATATTCTACACACATGATACCATTCCATACTTATAAAACATAATTCTATTCTTTATAGTATAGGTAATGGAAACATAAGAAAGGGTGATATCAGCTACTCACTATGGTGTGAACATAAGAGAAAACAATCAAAGATCATAAGTGAGCATAAGTGTATGAGAACCTAATTAATGTGTATGGACATAAAAAAATAGAATCTTACCCAATAAAAACATTGACAAGGATTCATGATCTATGGAATAATTCAATTTTCAAGACATAATGAATGAGTCATAGAAGAGTGGAAACATGAGTCAATAATCTCAATCCATGAAACAAAACATAATGATATTTTTTAATAAATAAGTATGTCATAATAACTAGGTATATAAAAAAAATACCCAATCCATCCTTATGTGTATGGTCACTGCCAATACCATTATCACATAGTAAATATATACTCATTTTGAATTGGATTTAATTCCCAATACCTAAAATTTTAGCTAATGAGATATAAGGAATTTCCAATTCATTAGAGATCTATAAAATTCTAGAGCCACCCATCGCATAAACATAATGAATTGGGTTCACTCCTTAATCCCTTACATGTAATCTTATAATGTATGAATAATTACCTAATTAATTAGAGGGAAATATAGCACCCAACCATCAAATTATGATAAACCAAATATATGTGTGATACATGAAACCAATTATTTAATTTATCGTAAAAAACACCTACAAATAATATGGGTTATATAAAATATTCAAATTGTATTTTGTAAAGTTACTTTAAGAAATTAGATCAGTTGGTACAAGAAATTAAATATCCCAAATGAGTATAAAATAATACCATTTTTAGGATTATATTGAACATAACTCCATAGAAGAAAAATAATATTTTTATAGAGTAAAATGTAAGAAAACACATAAAATTAGTTTTCATATAACATTTTTATCATTTTCATAAAAATAGAAATTTACAAGTCACTTTTAATTCTTTTTGAGAATGAAACAAGAATAATTTAATTTTTTTTTAAAAATAACCTCCAATAATGTATCCTTATAAAGAAATAAATTTTAAGTGAATAAATTCATATAGAATGATATAAAATTCATGAATGTGAAATAAAGTTCATTTTAAATATTTTCTGGTAGTTTTACCGAAAACCTATGTTTGGGAAAGTGTTATAAAATATAATTATGAGAAATGATAAATATAAATATGGAGATTAGATAATAAAATACATATTTAGATTTCAAAATAATAAAATAAAATATTTTTGGGAATAAATAATATTGACTTAGAGGAGAAATATATAATTGAGATGAAGATAATTATTCTTAATAATGTCATATTTTTATATAGAAATAAATCCATTATAAATGAAGATTAAGAAAATAAAGTGAAATTTCCCTAGATATAAAGTTAAAACAACATATAAAATAATTAAATGTTATAATATAACCAACTTATAAGATCATAGTTAAGGAATAATATGTAAGACTTAATGAAAATAGATTGAGTCAATAATAACCGTTACATTGTTAATTGATTTTATTTCAAAGAAAATTATTTATAAAAAAATTTGAATAGAAAATAATTTGAAAAACCTTGAATACGTAGAGAGTTTTATTTATAGATAATATAAAAATGGATATTTAGAAAATATGATTATTTGTAAAGTGTTAAAAATACGATTCTTACATAATTAAAGGGAATTGAGATAAGAAAAATCGTTAAAAATTTAATAATGAATAAATATAAGGAATATTAAGGATGGATCACGAAATATAATTATAAAAACAATTAAAGAAACATTAATTAATATAATAAAATTGAATGGTTTAATAAGTACACTATGTAAAAAAATTGATGCATAATATGAAACATACTTTAATGAAGGTAAATTGAGATGAAAACCCATAACCTTGGATTCTTAATTGGCCATACAAGCTATAAAATTTTGTATATTCAATTTAGATTTACTATTAATATATAAAAACTATATTTATTTTTATATTACATGATACAATTAATTTATAATTTCTTATTACCCATTTATTAAACAGTCTTTGTTAAAAATAATATTCATATATTAACAGTCTCTTTTGTTTTGTGCTATCTATGGTTTGGAAATTAAAATATTTAGTTATTTTTCCTTTATTAATCACCCATATAATGTTCATAGTGTTTACATATATGTGTTTGATATATTATTGAATTAAAATATTCATTATATGGATGTTTTGGGGTGGTTCATTGAGAGCAATAAAAATATCTTCTTTTAGGAGTTTTAATTAAATAAAAATGACTTAGTTTCTAATGAATATAATTATATTTAAATGAATAAAATAATTATTAAAAAATCATAAACTCGTCATTATTGTATCATATTTTAGGTATTTAATTTTTCTCAGTCATTCATTATATATATATATTATCTCATCATTTATGTAGGTTGCAAAACCAACCTAATCAAGAACATGTTATAAGGAATTAATGACTAAGAAAATTATATTTTATAGTAATAATATAATTTTTATAAATTTTTATGATCTATTTTTTTGTTAAAGTGATGAATCATATTTAAGAATATTTGGATGAAATATTAAAAGATAATTATTAGGGAGATGAAACACATTCATTAAAGACATGGATCTTCTCTTAGAGTTCCCCTTAGAAATGAGGGATTTGAGACTTCTTCTTATGAATATAGGTTATAAAAATTGAAATATGTGTGTTAGGGAGAGAATATGGATAATTATTCTAGATTAAATTAAATTAATGGTGTTAAATGAAGGGGTGATGGAGAAGTACTTTTATTGGTCATATTGAGTAACACTTTCTCGAATACCAATCCCTTAATGAATAAGGAATGAAATTTCACATGGGATGTGGATCCAAAGTAGAAAAATGTTTGAGATAATGTATGCTTTCTTAAATAATTGTCTCATAAAAATTTTAAAGATATAGTTTTAAAATATTTTGGTATTTACCCCCTATTTAAACTCATTTACCTCAATTTACCTAAATCAATAGAATTTAATATTTACCTCAGAAACTTTTTTTTATGACTAAAAGAACTGAACATATTAATTAATTTTTGAAATATTAATAAAAATATAAATTCCATTTTATTATGTACAATTTATAAAATTGGAAAAATTTATTTTTAATATAAGAATACTTAATCCAAAAAAAATATTTTTGAAAAAATTTATTTTGAAGAATAATATGAATTTATTCTTTCTCATTTCCATTTAATTAACATTAGATGAATACTAATTTGTTTGATTTTATATATTATCAATGCACTTCCTTAAAATAATTCTTCAGTAGTGATTAATTTAATATATTAAGTTATAAATACATTGCACATATGAAAATGATTCTTTAAAAATATCATTTAAAATGATTTTATCTTTATTAAAAAATAATTAATAACCAATGCATGAATGTTTGTTAATTTTTTACATATATAATCAATATTTTTTATTAAATTTTCTACTACAAATTATATAAATTTTTAATAAAAAGATAGAGTATATAATAATTTGTTTTAAACATAACATTTTTGTTTTTCCATTAATTATTACATTATTATTCCTTATAGTTACTTAATTATTTAATGAATGATATTAATTTATATTACTAATTATTAAATAAAATTTATCAATAAATTTTATTTTTATCATTCTATTAAATTAATAAATTTAAAGAAAATAAAAAATTCATAAAAAATAGTTTCTTTATAATAAATGCTATTTTTACAAATGAATTAATATATTTTAATTAAATTAAAAAATAATTTATTTTTCTTAAAAAAATAATTTATATGGAAAATTTATATCTTTCTAATTATAAATAAACATTTTTTTATGTAAACTACAGATTAAAAATTCTGAACTGGTAATATGTGTACTAGTATTATAACCAATGTCGATATACCTATTTATGATGATCATATAATAACTATATTACCCTCTTTACATCATATAAATTCATTTCATTCTAGCATCACAAAGCAAACTTCTCATTCCTATAGTATTCCTTTTGATTTTTACAATATGATTAATCCTTTAATGATATTTTTTTCATTATATCTTTAGTTCTACTATTGATGACTCTTAAGGGAGAAGGCGATCTAAGAGATTCTCTAGTTATAAAAATATTATTATATTTATTTCATTATCTCATTTTAATTTATTAAATTGTGAGGGTTTGATCATTCATGGAATGTAATATTCTAATGTATGAAACAATTTTTATCATGGAATGTAATATTCTAATGTTCCATTATGATTGAATAAAGTGTTTTTATTCTAATTCATTTAATGTATGATTTATTTGTAATGAAGTATCTATTAATTATATTGAATAAAAAAGAAACATAAGGAATTAAAATTCATACTAATATGGGATGTTACATCCTCGATTCATTAAATAAATTTCATCATCGTAATTTAAACCATCACTTATTAAGGAAAATATCTAAGTATATTTGTAAGATAAACATTAATCAAGATATAGTTTTTACTGATATACTTACCTCTTAATAATTGTTAATACTTGAGAACTCATCTTTTCATTCATAATAGTCTATATTTATATTTTAATTAGTCTAAACCATTTGATCCCAATATTCATCTTTATTATTTTATAAGAAATATGAGTTCATATCGAAATACCATTCATAGTTTCATTTTTACTATCCTAATTTGAATATAATACTAAATAAAAATGGTTATATAAATTCATAATAATATCCTATAAAATAAAAATAAACCCTCATATGAATATAAAACATTAATACAGTTATTTCATTTCCTATGAAATATTTATTTCATGCCATGACACCATTTGGTTAACTATGATATAATTTGATCAACCTGTTACCTTGGTATTCTATATGTTTTCTCCACCTCATATCGATAACATAATATCCCAAAATAACTAAAACCCCTATAATAAAACTAATTTATCCCAATAATAATTATAATATCATAGGACCCACACTCCCAGATCCTGTACTAAAATCATAAACTTTACATATCTAGATTTAATTCCAATAACTGTGACCTAAATTTTTTTCATCTAAATCTTACAGCATCAAAAAGAAAAATTTAGTCACTTACAACCTTGAGGATATTTTAGGCATAGAGTTTTAGAGAATTAGTACAAACTCCAATATAAACAATTCACATAACTTTAAATGTTCATTTCTTCCACTTAAACCAACTTTTATTTTTCAAATTAATACATATCATCATCCAAATGAAATATATTCTAGGAATAACTCATCCAAAATAATTCATTAAAAATTGTGGAAAAGGAAACATAATAAGGGTGAACTCAAATTCTTAATAAGGGTAAATATAATAATTAGCAATTGAATGTCATCAATGATCATAATAAGTGCATAACGGTATGATGACATAATCAATGTAGATTAGATAATACTAAAAGAAATCACACCCATCAATACTTGGATCATCAAATATGAAAATATAGAAAAAGGAAAGATTCATCAGAATCAATAGTCATGATCTATGTCATATCAACCTCGATTAAGAGAGACATTATAAACCCATAACAAGCAATTTTAACCCTTTTGGTGACTGGGAGAATCATTTTCATAAAACCCTTTTAAAACCCTTTCAATTGGAATAACCATACCACTGACTTCCAATATAATCATTACAAAATGCATTGGAGCTCTATCTAGTGCGCCCATCATTTTAGATATAGCGGGTTTACCCAGTGTTATATGGGGAACCCCATGTTAATATGTAACAGGTTTACCTAGTGCAATCTAGCCCCCATGTTTATTCTATAATGGGATTAACCTTCGCTATATGGGACACCCCATGTTTAAGTTATAACATGCTTACCCAACGCTATCTTTTTCACCCCATGTTTAAGCTATAATGACCAAGAACCGCAACATGAATAAAGTTAATAGAGATTTCACTTCATCATAAAACTCATATAAATAATCATTATCATTTCATAATGAGATTAAAAAATTTAAACAAAATGGAATTCATGATGATCTCTTTGAAACATGATTAACCCATGGAAAAGAAATTGGTTCCATAAAAATCTCTTTGAAATAAACATTATCTCTTTACGTAAAGAATGAGGACAGTATCAATACAAAATATCCCCAGTGGAGGATAAGTAAAAACAAGGTTTTTTAAATTGATAAATATAAATACCATTAAAATATAATTAAAAAAATTATTTAGGAAAATATCCTTTTCATTTTGAAAATGACTTTTTAAAGAATAAAATATTTTGAAAATAAATTTCATTGAAAACAACCTTGGAATCATAATAAGGAAAATTTTAAAAATCATTTAAATAATTTCATGAGGAGAAATTACTTTTTTTCTTTTAAAAAAACTTTTTAAAACATTTATAAAAACATTTATATAAAATATGGTTTTGGAGGAAAACAGATTTCCTACCGAAGAGAGAAATAAAGTCGTATTTTCTTAAAAACATTTTATCAAATATTTTAATTACAAAAGAATAGAAAAAATTTTAGAATTAATTTTAAATATCATGAATTACTATATTATAATAAAATTAATGAGTTTATCAAGATATTTATCATAATATGTCATCATTGGAATCATAATCATAAACAATCCTGATAAAGGATGAGATTGTCACATAAAACTCTTACAACTTTTGTATCATTGAATTGTGAGTCATAAGAAATTATTGAATTAAATGAAACATTAAATAAAATGATAATTAATAAATTAATTATATTCAAATTCAATAGGGATGCATATACTCCTCATATAATAAGATAGGTGCATAACGTGACATAAGTCTTAAATAAGAAAAATTGTGACAAAAATCCATTACCGCTTTGGTGAATCTGAAACCGTATACCCCATGAAAGTGACATAATTAAATGGATATGTAAATACACATAAATTTAAGTATAATAATAATTTAATACATTCCTGGGAATTATATACACTACACAACAAAAAATAGTGGTGTATATGGCATGTATCTCACAGAAATAAAAGTGAGATGAGAAAAACCCTTACATTGAGTCTGATTCATCACTCTTTTTCATTATATTACAGAATAATAAAAATAAGTTAATTATTTACTTGTTTGGGAACCTTTTAATAGTTAATTATTACTTTTATTTCATTTATAAACTAGTTATATGTATAAATATTTAATTAATTAAGTTTATGTCGGACATTTTAACTATATTCAGCTTGTGTGTCGAAAACTACTTAGGTAGGTTTACTATTGTAAAAAAGGAAATTATTTAAACATATCAAAAAATAATAATCAATAAATAATAATCATATTTATACATAAATTATACTTTTAAAACTAATAAAGAAAGAGTATTATGAAAAATGAACTAACGTTACGATCATGGAGATGGTAGGTTGTACATATGCATGAGTAAAATTTTCATTTTTCAACGATCAATATAAAAAGAAGGTAAGTAATATTCTATATTTAGATAATTATAATTATATCATTAATACCATTATATTTAATTATATATACTTATATATATCATTTTTATGATATAAAATGAATCACATTTCTTCAAGGAGGCGGTAGTCCTCACATCTATGAACGACATTATCACCTTTTCAGCATGTAAAAAGGTAATGAAGAAAATGATATATTATATTTCCAGAAATATAATTATGTCCTGAATTTAATATCTATTTAATTTATATCATTTATATTTATTATAGTTTCCCTTATTACCTTCCACGTAATGAATTAGTGAAAATCATTTCACATCGCTTTGTGAGGCGTTAGTCCGCCGCACACACAAACGTCGTTATCATATCCCTTACAAAAAAGAGTATAAAAAGGGTGTATTTGATATAATGAAATCATAGTTATAATAATTTTATAAATATCACTTATAAACCTAATGTCCTTAATTATTCCAAAAATGGTAATGGAAAAATGAACGACATCATTTCGTGAGGAGGTAGTTTGCTGTTCACACAAATAATGATTTTGTAACCCATTTGATGGAAGTTTGTGTGGGAGTATGTCATAAAATTATCATAAAAATATTATTATATTTAATATACTATAGTTATTAAATAATTATGGTATAATAACAATTTATGGATTTAGAGAAGGAAATAAAATAAAGATTCTTATTGAAGAACATTATCTCTTCTTCTGTTATCTTCATTTGGTTTTCGTTAAACCCTTCCTAGGTTGGATTTTTTCCCAAACTAAGGATTATAGGATGAGGGTAGGAAATTTTGAGAGTAACTTGGGTAGGTTTTGTATGATCCAGATGTTTTGATAGGTATGGATAATTCATAAGAGTGAATACCCTTTTATAATCGGAGAGGAGTGGAATTCTTGTAAGTACTAATAAGTATTCACTATTGGGAGGTCTCCCTTACCTCATGTGGTTCCAAAATTGAAAAATATTATATTAGAGAAAAATTAATATTGATACACACTCACACCACAAAAAAATATAATTATTTTTATCATTTTCATCCGTAGTCTGTATGTTTACTCAGTTTTACCCCTTTTTTTACAACAGTAACTAGTTTTATAACCTAGGTAATTTATCCATTTAAGAATAAATTAAAGTGAGAATTATTATAAATTTATACCCAACAATTATAAATATTATATCAAATTTATAAAATAAAAATCTCATGTGTGTTGGAAATTAATTTTAATAAAAATGCATTTAACACACAAAAACACTACTTTAACCCCAATAGTGAGAACATAGTTTTTACTATTTAGGTGTCAGTATGTTCTTGATAAAAGATAATTTGGTTCATTAATGAACCATATTTTATATTTATAAACATTTAAAAATAAATTTACTAAATATAGTATTTTTAGTAATTTTAAATCATTTAATAAAAAATTATTTATTATAAAATAAAATTAATATCAATTATGACATTATTTATTTAATTTGGATTTAAAAAATATCAAGAAAATAATGAAATTTAAATATATTTATTTTATAGTTTTTATCATGATAATTTTATTCTAAAAAAATTTAACACAAAAATTCATTCCATTTACCACACTTTTAATTGTTTTCATATCATTTACTTTATTTAATTATTAACATAATAATCCATGTGTTAACATTTATGAAACATTTAATGTAAATATCACATATCTAAAAATTAAAGATAAATTATTATGATAAAAAAATCATTTAAATTTTAAAACAATATTTATAACCGAACCTATGCAGTTTTTCCCTACCCTAATGCATTATAGATATTAAAGACATGGAATATTACTTTTTTTATCCTTTTCTTTACATAACTTATAATATAGGTCACTTTAATGGAATAGTTTTTCCACTAGCTCATAAAAACACATACTTAGGTGATAATGGTTTAAATATGGACAACCAGTGGTTTTTTGAAATTCTGGTAGGTTTTTTAGACATTATATTATAAGTTTAACAACAAAGTGAACTCATTTTTACCTCAATCATTGCAATTAATTTTAGGTGTTTTCACTAATAATTTTGGTAAAATATTATATTGAAATTATTTTATAATATAAATTAATATAATTAAAAATATTTAATCACTTTTTCTAAATTCAATTCATATAAGTGGAAAAATTTAATTTAAAATCAATCTTGTAGATGTGATGAGAAATAAGGGTTTTAAAGTGAAAAGGTGAAAAAGTTAATAATGTTTTTATATCGAAATTATTCAAATAACCAATTTTGGAACAATATATGTATAATTGAACTATTTTTTATTTAAAATAAATTCAAAATATAATATAAATTTGTAAATAATTTTGGTGAAAAGACCATTTTCAACTAACATTTAGTACTTTCACTACTCATCAGAAATTAATTTTTTTAGAAAAAAACAAAAAGTTCACCGTAAGATAATTTTGGTATTTAGATTTACAAACTAAGTTTATTTTTTAAAATAAAAATTATTTAATTTTTAATAAATATTTTTTAAATAAGTGCTTCATTAAAAGGCAACAAAACTATATTTTAGAAAAAATACAGGTTTTAAGCATAAAATTTTATTTATGTTTATCTATTTTATAGAAAAAACATAGGTTGAATGTTAAATATTAAATTGAATAAATTACCTATAAATTTAATTAATATAATCAAACAATATTGATTTTTTTTATTTTATTAGTAAAAAACACAGTTGCGTGCATTTGAATAGGTTTTCTTAAAAAGGTTTATTTTTTTATTTTCAAAGGAGTTTTATTTTCATTTATAATTAAATGGACACCAAAGAATTCATTACATATATATATAATCATGTGTAAAACATATTTTCACAATTCATTCAATTCTGTCCATACCAGCCATTCCAATGAATTAGTGATAAGTATCATTTTAAATATTAATTTTAATAGTATTTTTTATTCGGTAAAACTCTGTCTTGTGTGTATCAAAAGCTATTGAAGAAACTCATTTTTGTGTGTTTCATAAGATAAAATTATTATTGCATACCATTTACACTATTAAATATAATTTTATTCTTTTAAAATCTTGGGGCGTTACATCCCCCCCTTTAATAAATTGTGTTCTCGTAATTTGAACATTATCTCAGTAATCAAGGTTAGAAATTTAAAAATTATTTTTTTGTAAACCCACATCGTAAAAAGGATTAATAAAAAATCCTCTTAATAATATAAAATGGGATGTACAAAATTCATATGGGATAACACATAACTAGGTTTCCAAGTAGAAGAACATAAGTGGGTGTAGAGGAAAAGCATAAATAATTATAGAGAGTGATTGAGGTTATTGATAGAAAGAAATTGAATGATCAGTAGAATGTTAAGGGTCTTAAAACCATAAATTTGTGATAATCACAAATACCATTGGTTCATCATAATTAATGGCACTATGATAATATTTTTTTCAATAACCTTTTCATATAGTTGAGGAATTCTTTTACCATCTAGACTAAAAGAAGAATTGATACATACTTGATGAGTGCAATTTCATACTTTTTTCCATTTCCACTAAAATATCATACTTTTATCTAAATAATTAGCATTAAAGATGAGTTTTAATTCCTAAATCACTAAAATAAAAATTTAAATACCATATCAACATAAAAGGACTAAAAAATTATTCCTTCTGTATTTAAACATTAAAAAAAACCAAAATGGTTAAAACATGGTAAGATAATTCTGAAAATGAATAAACCATCATATAATAGAATAATATTCAAAATAAACCTGTAATACCCAATGTTCAAACTAAATTATTCGATAAATAACTATACATAAAATTATTCAAACATTTCCTAACTAAGTTTGAAACTCAATGATTAGAAGGATTTGATCAAATATTTTTCTAATATAAATCAACTCTCATTACTCAAATAAAATACCATTTATTTCTTAAATAAACATAGTATTAACTGAAAAAAATGTCATTCTAACACGTAAATCATGTAGGATAGTGGTATTCATAGAAACCTTACCATCCTTCGATCATGGGTTCATGATCCACCGTCTTTCTCGATGTGACGGGTTTTCACCTAGCATACACGTTTTTCCCATTAAACATGAATACTAATTTCTCTAAAAATAACACTTCATGTTTATCCTAGGGGTTAAAAATGCCTCATCCCAAAAAAACATCTGCAAAAATGTCTTTAGTAACCTCACAATTTTTACTACTTGAAACCCTCAAATGGGGTGTCCAAGACTTCAAACTCATGATAGAGTTGTGATGTTATCCATTACTCTTAATATAACCTCATAAGAAAACATCATAATCTCCAAAGTTATATAAACTGACCTTTGATACCAACTATAACATTCCATGACCCGCACTGCCAGATTCTATACTGAAATAATTATCTATACATATCTGATTTTGATGTTGATAATTGTGACCAATTTTTTTTCATCTAAACCAATCAACAACAAAATGAGAAATTAGATCACTTATAACCTAGAGTAAATTTTAGGTTTAGATTTTAATATAATTATGAAAAAATCCTACATAAATAATTCAAATTAATTTAAATGATCATTTTTTCACTTAACCCAACATTTATTTTTCACTTTAATTGATTATCATAATCTATATGAAATCTCTTCGAGACATAACTTGTCTAACATTTTTATTTAAAACCAAAAGAAAAGGAAACATAAAAAGGGCGAGCTCAAATGATTAGTAATGGTAAACATAAGCATTAGAAATTGAATGTCATCAATGAGTAAAAGAAGTGCATAAGGGTATGTAGATCTAATAAGAGCGTATAAGAGAATAAAAAAGGTACTCATACCCATCAATACTTGGATTATCAAATATGTAAACATGTAAAAGGAAAGATTCATCATAACTAATAATCAAAAGCCATATGATATCCATATCAATAATAAGAAACATAACAAACCCATAACTAGCAATTAAAATCTGTTTTGGTAACTTGGAGAATTATTTAAAATAAATCTTTTAAAACACTTATAATTTGAATAACCATACAATAGAATTCCAATATAATCATTACCTAATGTATTAGAGCACTATTTGGGAGCACCCATCATTTATGCTATAACAGGATTACCTGGAAAAATCTAGGACACCACATGTTATGCTATAATGGGGTCACCCAACACTATCTAGGCTAGCCCATGTTTATGCTATAATGATCTTACCTTGTGCTATCTAATAAACCCACTATTTAAGCTATTCTGGGCTTACTCGACACTATCTAGGCCACCCCATGTTTAATTTTTAATGTCCAAGAACCACAACATGAATAAAGTACATAGATATCCATACAGATAAAGAATTAAGATTGTATCAATAAAAAATATACCCATTATAGTCTATGAAACATTAAGGGGGTTTGATAGTGATTAATGGAAATACATTTAAAATATATTTGAAAACATTCTTGATGAAAATACCCTTTTCATTTTAAAAATAGAATTTTTAAACATATTTTTTTTGAAAATCCGTTTCTTTCAAAAAAACCTTAAAAAAATATAAAGTTTTTAAAATTTAATTAAAAAAACTCATGAGGAAAATGTTCTTTTGGATTAAAAATCTTTTTAAAACATTTTTGAAAATATTTTTACAAAACATGGTTATAGGATGAAACATATTTCCGACTGAAGGGAGAAATAAAGTATGATTTTCTTAAAAACATTTTGTCCAAAATTTTAAGTACCTAATAACAGATAAAATCATTGAATTAATTTTAAATATAATTAATGTCCAAAATATAGTATAACTCATGAGTTTCTTGAGAGATAGGTCATAATATCTAATCATTGGAAGCAAAATCATAAACAATCCAGATAAAGGATGAGAGTTTAACATAAAACTCTTACTACATTGGTATCATTGAATAATAAGACCCGTGAAAGGATAACATTAAATAAAAATTAAAATAATAAAAGAATAAATAAATTCATGATATTACATGTCAAATGGTATTTATACACACCTCATAGAATAAAATAGGTGTATAACATGACATAAATCTTAAATAAGGAAAATTATGAAAAAAATCCATTACTGCTTTGGTAACTTTGAAACCGAAAACCTCGTGAAAGAGATATCACCATATATATATAAAAATACCCATAAATTTAATTATAATAATTACCCAATATATTCATGGGTAGTATACACACCACACCACAAAAATAATTGGTTAATTTGGCATGTATCTCGCAGAAATAAAAGTGAGATGAGAAAATCATCACATTGAGTCCAATTCATCATGGTTTTTCCTTATATTATAAAATAATAAACTTATGTTAATTATTTTCTTTCTTGGTAACATTTTAAAAGTTTATTATTACTTTAATTTCACTTATAAAAATTCAATATATAATTACTTAATAAATTAAGTTTAAGTGAGATGTTTTGACTATATTTAACTTGTGTGTCAAAAACTACTTAGTTAGGTTGACTATGGTAAAAAAGGCCACTATTTAAACATATAAAAAATAATAATCATGAAATTATTATAATATGTATGAATAAATTATAATTTTTAAATCAATCAAAAAATATGGTTATGAAAAATGAACTAACATTATGATCATGGAAATGGTAATCTGTACGTATGCATGTGTAACAATTCCATTTTTCAATGATAATTATTGAAAGAAGGTATGTAATATTTTATCTTTATATAATTATAATTACATAATTAAATCAATTAAATTTAATTATATATACATATATATATATATTTCTTATGATGTAAAAGTTATGTCATCACTTCTATGATATGATAATCCACACGTCTACGAATGACATTATCAGTTTTTCAGTGTTTGGAAAGGTAATAAATAAAATAATATATTATATTTACATAAATATAATTATGTAATTAGTATCATAATTATTTCTTGTATATCATAAAAACTTATTATCACTACCCTTATTACCTTCCATGTAACATGTTATGGAAAAATGCTTCACAAATTTTCGTGAGGCGGTAGTTCTTTGTATGCATGAGCAACATTATCATACCCATCACCAAATATAATATAAAAATATAATATATTATATAATGAATCTATAGGTATAATAATGTTATAAATATAATATATAAACTTTATATCCATCATTATAATTAACCTTGAGAGGTGATAATGAAAAAATGAACGACATCATTTGGCGTGGCGGTAGTCCCCTATACACACGAATGGTGATTTTGTTACCCATTTTATGAAAGTGTGTGTAAGTGTTGGTATTACATTTAATATAAAAAACTACTTATATTTAATATAATTAGTTTATTATATAATCATGGTATAAGAATAATTTAAAGAGTTTGAGAAGGAAATAAAATAAATACGCTTATTGAAGAACATTACCACTTCTTGGAGTATCATCCTTTGGTTTAAACTAAACTATTCCTAGGTTGGTTTTATTACAAAAATAAGGATTCTAGTATTAGTATAGTTCAGTTGGGGAGTGATTTGGAAGGGTTTTTATGAGTCAAATAACTTAAGATGTGTGGATAATTGGGGAGAGTGAATGCCGTTTTACAGTTGAGGAGGAGTGACGTTCTTGTAAATACTCAAAAATATTCACTATTGGGAGTCTCCCTTACCTCATTTGATTACAAGATTTAAAAATATTGGAGTGTATGAAAATTATTTTCGTTATATACTCACACAATGAAAAAGTAAAGTTTTTTTTATCATTTTGTTCCTTAGTCTTTAATTTTACTCAATTTTACTATTTTTCTTTTTTACTATGGTAACTAGTTTTCTAGCCTAGGCAATTTATCCATTAAGAAAAAATTAAAGTGATAATTATTATAAAATTTAGACCCACTAATTATATATATTATATATAATTTATAAAATAAAAATCCAATGTGTTTTAGAAAATAATTTTAACAGGAACACATGTAACATGCAAAACACTACTTTAACAAGAACTATTATAAAAAAGTTTTAACTATTTAGGGGTTAATATTTTCATTAAAAATGATATATTGGTAAATTAATGGACAATATTTTTTATTTATAAATATTTTAAAATAAATTTATATAATATAATTTTTATTAATTTTAAATCATTTAATAAAATATCACTTATTATAAGATAATATTAATGTCAATTTTGATATTATTTATTTAATTTTTTTTAACAAATATGAAGACAAAAATGGAATTAAAATATATTAAGTAAAATTATGTGGATAACTATATATTAATATAAAAAAAATGGAATAGAAAAAGTCATTCTATTTACCACACATTTAATATTTTTAGTATCGTTTATTTTATTTTATTATTAACTAAATAATCCATGTATCAGTGTTTCTTAAGCATTTAATTTAATTATATCATCTCTAAAAATTAAAGATAATTTATTATGAAAAAAAAGATAATTTTTCTTTCAAAATAATATTTATGATCGAACCTATATAATTTTTATCCCTATCCTAAAACATTATAGATATTAAAGGTAAGGAAGGTTCCTTTTTTGTCTTTTTCTTTACTTAACCTATTATGTTGGCCAGTTTCATGGAATATTTGTACCAATAGCTCATAAAATTTTGAATCAGGTGATAATGGTTTAAATATTTCTATAAAGTTCTTTTGGACAAGTTGGTAGGTAATTTTACACCTTATATTCTCTGTTTAATCATAAAGTAAAATCATTTTTACCCTAATCACTAAAATTAATTTTATTTGTTTCCACTAATCACTTTAGTAAAAAATTAAGTTAAACTTTTTATATAATATAAATTATTATGATTCCAAATATTTAATCCATTTTACCAAATTCAATTAATATAATTTGAATAATTTAATTAAAAATAATCCCATAGATGTGATAAGAAAGAGGGGTTTTAAAGTAAAAAAGCTCAAAAGTTCACAGTATTTTTATATGAAAATTCTATATTAAAATTATTCGGATGACCTATATTGAATTAATAGATTTATAATTGAGATATTTTAACTTTAAAACCAACTTAAAATAATATTTATCTTTTTAAATAATTTAGTTGAAAAAACGATTTTCCATTAAAATTACCTATTTTGCACTATTCATCAAAAATTAAAACTTTTGAGAAAGATATAAATAATTTTACCCTAAGATAATATTATTATTTCTATTTAAAAAATCAAGTATATTTTTTAAATAAAAATAATAAAATATAAAAAAATATTTTTTAAATAGGTACACCATAAATAGGTTACAATATCTAATCCTTGGAAGCAAAATCATAAACAATCCAGGTAAAGGATGAGAGTTTAACATAAAACTCTTACTACATTGGTATCATTGAATTATAAGACCTGTGAAAGGATAACATTAAATAAAAATTAAAATAATACAAGAATAAATAAATTCATGATATTACATGTCAAAGGGTATTTATATACACCTCATAGAATAAAATAGGTGTATAACATGACATAAATCTTAAATAGGGAAAATTATGACAAAAATCCGTTACTACTTTGGTAACTTTGAAACTGAAAACCTCGTGAAAGAGATATCACCATATATATATATGAAAATACCCATAAATTTAATTATAATAATTACCCAATATATTCATGGGTAGTATACACACCACACCACAAAAATAATTGGTTAATATGACATGTATCTCGCAGAAATAAAAGTGAGATGAGAAAAATTGTCACCTTGAGTCCGATTCATCATAGTTTTTCCTTATATAATAAAATAATAAACTTATGTTAATTATTTTCTTTCTTGGTAACCTTTTAAAAGTTTATTATTACTTTAATTTCACTTATAAAAATTCAATATATAATTACTTAATAAATTAAGTTTAAGTGAGATGTTTTGACTATATTTAACTTGTGTGTCAGAAACTACTTAGTTAGGTTGACTATGGTCAAAAAAGGTCACTATTTAAATATATAAAAAATAATAATCATGAAATTATTATAATATGTATGAATAAATTATAATTTTTAAATCAATCAAAAAATATGGTTATGAAAAATGAACTAACATTTTGATCATGGAAATGGTAATCTGTATGTATGCATGTGTAACAACTCCGTTTTTCAATGATAATTATTGAAAGAAGGTATGTAATATTTTATCTTTATATAATTATAATTGTATAATTAAATCAATGAAATTTAATTATATATACATATATATATATTTCTTGTGATGTAAAAGTAATCTCATCACTTCTATGAGATGATAATCCACACATCTACGAATGACATTATCAGTTTTTCAGTGTTTGGAAAGGTAATAAATAAAATAATATATTATATTTACATCAATATAATTATGTAATTAATATCATAATTATTTCGTGTATATCATATAAACTTATTATCACTACCCTTATTACCTTCCATGTAACATGTTTGGGAAAAATGCTTCACAAATTTTCGTGAGGCGGTAGTTCTTTGTATGCATGAGCGACATTATCATACCCATTACCAAATATAATATAAAAATATTATATATTATATAATGAATCTATAGGTATAATAATGTTATAAATATAATATATAAACTTTATATCCATCATTATAATTAACCTTGAGAGGTGATAGTGAAAAAATGAACGACATCATTTGGCATGGCGGTAGTCCCCTATACAGACGAATGGTGATTTTGTTACCCATTTGATGAAAGTGTGTGTAGGTGTTGGTATTAACTTTAATATAAAAAAACTCCTTATATTTAATATAATTAGTTTATTATATAATCATGGTATAAGAATAATTTAAGGAGTTTGAGAAAGAAATAAAATAAATACGCTTATTGAAGAACATTACCACTTCTTGGAGTATCATCCTTTGGTTTAAGCTAAACTATTCCTAGGTTGGTTTTATTACAAAAATAAGGATTCTAGTATTAGTATAGGTAAGTTGGGGAGTGATTTGGAAGGGTTTTTATGAGTCAAATAACTTAAGAGGTGTGGATAATTGGGGAGAGTGAATGTCGTTTTACAGTTGAGGAGGAGTGACGTTATTGTAAATACTCAAAAATATTCACTATTGGGAGTCTCCCTTACCTCATTTGATTACAAGATTTAAAAATATTGGAGTGTATGAAAATTATTGTCGATATATACTCACACAACAAAAAAGTAAAGTGTTTTTATCATTTTGTTCCCTAGTCTTTAATTTTACTCAATTTTACTATTTTTCTTTTTTACTATGGTAACTAGTTTTCTAGCCTGGGAAATTTATCCATTAAGAAAAAATTAAAGTGATAATTATTATAAAATTTAGACCCACTAATTATATATATTATATATAATTTATAAAATAAAAATCCCATGTGTTTTAGAAAATAATTTTAACAGGAACACATGTAACATGCAAAACACTACTTTAACCAGAACTATTATAAAAAAGTTTTAACCATTTAGGGGTTAATATTTTCATTAAAAATTATCTATTGGCCAATTAATTGACAATATTTTTTATTTATTAATATTTTAAAATACATTTATATATTATACTTTTTATTAATTTTAATTCATTTAATAAAATATCACTTATTATAAGATAATATTAATGTCAATTTTGACATTATTTATTTAATTTTTGTTTAACAAATATGAAGACAAAAATGGAATTAAAATATATTAAGTAAAATTATGTGGATAACTATATATTAATATAAAAAAAAATAGAACAGAAAAATTCATTCCATTTACCACACATTTAATATTTTTAGTATCGTTTATTTTATTTTATTATTAACTAAATAATCCATGTATTAGTGTTTCTTAAGTATTTAATTTAATTATATCATCTCTAAAAATAAAGATAATTTATTATGACAAAAAAAGATAATTTTTATTTCAGAATAATATTTATGATTGAACCTATATAATTTTTATCCCTATCCTAAAGCATTATAGATATTAAAGGTAAGGAAGGTTCTTTTTTTGTCTTTTTCTTTACTTAACCTATTATATTGGCCAATTTCATGGAATATTTGTACCAATAGCTCATAAAATTTTGAATAAGGTGATAATGGTTTAAATATTTCTATAAAGTTCTTTTGTAAAAGTTGGTAGGTAATTTTACACCTTATATTCTCTGTTTAATCATAAAGTAAAATCATTTTTACCTTAATCACTAAAATTAATTTTAATTGTTTCCACAAATCACTTTAGTAAAAAATTAAGTTAAACTTTTTGTATAATATAAATTATTAAGATTCCAAATATTTAATCCATTTTACCAAATTCAATTAATATAATTTGAATAATTTAATTAAAAATAATCCCATAGATGTGATAAGAAAGAGGGGTTTTAAAGTAAAAAAAGATCAAAAGTTCACAGTATTTTTATATGAATATTCTATATTAAAATTATTCGGATGACCTATATTGAATTAATAGATTTATAATTGAGATATTTTAACTTTAAAACCAATTTAAAATAATATTTATCTTTGTAAATAATTTAGGCGAAAAAACAGTTTTCCGTTAAAATTACCTACTTTGCACTATTCATCAAAAATTGAAACTTTTGAGAAAGATATAAATAATTTTACCCTAAGATAATATTATTATTTCTATTTAAAAAATTAAGTATATTTTTCAAATAAAAATAATAAAATATAAAAAAATTATTTTTAAAATAAGTACACCATAAATAGGTTACAAAAACGCTTTTTAGAAAAAATAATATTTTTAGCATAAAATTAAATTTATTTTTATCTATTTTCTAGAAAACACGTAAGATGAATGATAAAAATTATATTGAATAAATTACATATAAATTTCATTTAAATAATCGAGAAAAATTTATTTATTTTATTATTATAAAAGACACCTGTGTGCATTTAAGTAGATTTAGAAAAAGATTATTTTTTATTTTCAAAAGGGTTTTATTTTCATTTAAAATTAAATGGTCACCCAAGAATTCATTATATATACATGTGTAAAACATATTTTCGTAATTCAGTCAATCCTTTACATACCCACCATTCCAATAACTAGATGAAAACTATCATGTTAAATAATAATATTAATAGTATATTGTTGTTTGGTAAAAATAGTCTTACGTGTAACACAAGCTATTGGATAAACTCATTGTTGCATGTATTGTAAGAAAAACTCAATGTTGTGTACCATTTACTATATCAAATATAATTTTATTCTTTTAAAGTATCGGGGTTCTATAAGAACACACATATGTTTTATATCATTTCTATAACATAAACATTACATCCACAATATATCACACCCCAAAACCTATCGGATTAGTGATTTTGTAGATTAGATGTATAAAAAACTTATGTCATAATCATTATTCAACATATCCCAAAAATATTATTAACACATGATACCCTTAAATACATATCATATATAATAATCTTCATCATAACTTGGTAATAGAATCATAAGAAAAAGTGATAAAATATTTTTAGTATTCAGTGACTATAACTGATAAAAATTTAAATTCAAATGTGAACATAAGATGATAATATGGTAATGTGTACATGTAAAAACCTGATTTTTTTAATTGTAATACATTGAAATATTTCTATATATTAGTTCCTGGCACTGAGACACCGTGCGATTACAATGCCTAGTGTGCCATGAATTCATTTTATAAAAATATTAAATATATTTTGTATTACGCGCACTTCGTTCTTAAATAATATGGGTTAACTCTTAAAATTAATCTCATATAAAAAATGTGAGACCACATTTGAGTCCAGAATGTGGTTTTTACCCTATTCATGACATAAAATGGGTCGGCGTGGACTCCTTACTCATTGGCACTATGTTTAGTGGATTAATTAATTATTAAAATAATTAATTCATTCATTTTGACTTAGACATAATTATCTAAGAATTATTCCATGTATAATTCTCTAAGGTTATCCGTAGAAACCCTAATATAATTATAGAGCTTCTCCTTCCTCCTTCATTATAGAGTTACCTCAGATGATGACAAAACTCCAGATTAGAGTAGACAGGGATGTAGTGAATTCAACGAATCCTCTCAATCATTGGCATAAAAATTCATCAATGAAGAACAATCCAATCTCAAGGTAGGACACATAATTTTTTGTTTTAAACCCTCTTTGATTAAATATATTGAATAGATCGATCATTTTTCTTGGATCAGTGCCAATTTTGGCCAATTTTCTGTGCCCATGTACATAAACATAATTTGTTTTCAATGTTTTCTAACCCCATATGCCCATTCTTGATCGTTGGTCAAGAAATATTGGCCAACAGTGGTTAAAACTTTTTTATTATGACATTTCTCCATTTATTTCTTTGGATTATTCAATAGTTGTACCCCCATAGTCCCATTTCAACATTTCCAGGTGGTCTAGAGACTGATCGGATCCCCAAAACAGTAGAGAAATGACAACTGAGGCTTGGATCATTAAAATAATTCCACAATTGTAGGGTATAAATGATCATTTTTATGTTTAAAGATCAAGATTGAAAGGAGGAATGTGACCAATCATGCATGGTGAGAGGAGATTCATGCAGGGCTTCAGAATGCGAGATTCCATCCATTAGAGGACATGAATCCGCTAGTTGGAGTCAAATCCAAAAATCCAAGCTAGAGGCAGGGATAAAATAGAAGGTGAAGACCACATTTGAGGCACCTGAAGTGTATCTGAGTTTCTAGAGAAAACCCTATAACACACTATGTTTAGGGATAAACACACGACATGTATCCCCTTGAGTGCGAAAGTTAGGGTTTTGGGAAATCATAATGATGGCACGATGTATAGTTCTCCAACACATTGTGTACCCCATCCCCGGGTGGGAAACCCATGGGGTGGATCACATTAGTGGGATCCCATGTGGAAGTATATATCCATGTACCTAGTCGGGCAACTAAGTACCTGGAAATGGGGTTAGTATACAGAAATGGGGTCAATACAAGGACATGAGGTCATGTACATGAACATGAAAAAGGTGCACGGGTTGGGACCTTGAGTACTTGGACATGCCATGTAGACTCTCTACACACCATGTACTTCTAGATGGATTATAATTCATGTGATGGCTAGGGACATGGCTAGGCAGTGGAGTGGGGCCACCCACCTTGTGGGTTCCCTCACACACCCTATACCATTTGACCTCTTTTGAAAAAACCTCAAGGTTCTATATCTCCTTAATTTGAACTCCAATTTTTCTCATGAGTAGCATATCCTGAGTGTTTTTTCATTTAGAATGACATGGTTCCCTCAGTTATGGATTTATATATATGTTGTGTTATTTTATGAGTGTGATCTATGGTTAGGAGATGCTTGATGATGAAAGTGATCTCATAGGATCACCGGTGACTATCGAGTAGTACCCTATAATAGAGCTGGGTAGTGGGGTCCTTGATAACTATCAATTAATTCCCTCCAATAGAGATGGAAAATGGAGTCCTCAATAACTAACGAGTAGTATCCTATAATAGAAATTTGTAGTAGAGTCCTCGATGATTATCGAGTAGTACCCTCTTGTAGATATGGGCAGTGGAGTCCTCGACAACTATCGAGTAGTACCCTCTAGTAGAGCTAGGTAGTTAAGTCTTCAACGACTACTGAGTGGTACCCTCTAGTAGAGTTGAGAAGTAGGTCCTCAATGACTACTGAGTGATACCCTCTAGTAGATCTAGAAAGTGGTTCCTTGAAGGATTCTAGAGTGGACCCCCAATGTACTAGGTAATGGGTCCTCTATCTAGAGATTTTGGCCCCTCGATTGTGCGACATAGTGGTAAGGCATGGTTTGACTTGTTTGATTACTTCTGGGCAGATGCATGAGATACTAGGAATCATTAATTTAATTTTGGAACTCTTAGACACTCTTTTTCTTAGGATAAACTATGAGATGAAGATCCCCTTAATCTCTAGTTTGGGATTATTTTAAATGAGCATATATCTATTATTATATATCTACACCTTGGATTTGGTTACTCTCTTTACATGGTAGGAAAAGACATGTGGGGTATTCCACATGCTTTCTATGTTTATATTCTCAGGGATGGATGAGTCTAATCTTCCACTATGGGTGGAAAAGATTTGATGTGTAGTTAATATACTAACCATTTTGATCCCCTTGTGTTTGGATGAGGTTAATTTCTCTTGGTTTGGGTTAATCTGTTGTCTTTCACTGTATCTTTCATCATACCTATTGTCTACCTTTTCCTATTATATCTCTTACGGACCCCTTCAAATTTGGGCCATCCTACTTGGTATGTATATTCTCACCCCTACATGGTATTTTTTTGAATGTGTCATATGTTATGCAAATTATGAATAGGTCGACTAAGAATTTTGAGGATCTTTGGGATACCTGGTAATTTGGAACATTTATGGTGGTTGAAACTTGGGATTCAGGAGATTGACTCTCTCAACAGTTTTCTTATCTAGATTTCAGGTTGGGACATATTTCTAGTTGGGTGTGTATTTTTCCCCTTTACATTCAAGTTTTCATTTTCATACAATTGTGCAACCTAGAGGTTATTCATCCTTGGTTTTCTTTAATACCATGTTGCATATTTTACTATTTTCCTCTACACCTTTTCATCGAGATGGCTTTGTGTGTGCATACAAGTACTTAGGAAAATTCCTACTCATGTTTGATATGCCTTCAGTGCTAGTCACCATACCCTGAATAATGGAGTCAGGCTTGGGGTAGTTGCAGCTCGAGCCTCGACTTGGGTTGGTTCGTGATAGAACATAATCAATATATATGAAGATAACACAACAGAATCATACCAAATAAAACATAGATATAAAATCAGGAGTCATGGAATAAGGGTTTTTTATTACATATTACATGGGTCATATGGGTATGGAAAAAATATTTAATAATCATGATATATGAGAACATAATATTTTTTTATTGGATAATATTGAAACATGAAATTAGAATGTGGAATATAAAAAAGTTTAGAAAATCATTCGTTATGTTGAGGCACACTACCATGACCATCATCACATATTAGACAATGTCTCATAAAATTGGGTTTACTCCCAAATCCTAAACATTTTTACTCATGAGATATAAGGATTTACCAAATTAATTAGATAGTTATATAATTACAAGCCCACCCATTACATAAAAATAGTGGATTGGATTCACCCATCAGTAACTTAAATGCAATATCATGTGGTATAAATCATTCCCAATTCATTGAAGGACTATATAAGACCGAAAAATCATGTAATTTTAAACCAATAATATATTTTCCACATAAAATAAATCAAAATCTTATCATGAAACCCCCATGGAAAGAAGATGTGTTATATAACACTTTGATATTATATCATGTAAAATGAATTCCCAAAAAGAGATATGTTAATAAAGAAAATTCAATCCCCCAAAGAAGTATACAATTAGTGAATTTAAATGGTGATAATGAGCGTAAATACATATTAATTTTTTTACCTATAGTGTGAAATATAATCCAAACCATATAAATTGTTTTCATAATACATTTTTAACATTGTCATAAAAAAGATAATTTTCAAGTCTCTTGCAATAATATTTTTTGAGAAAGCAACACAGATTATTTTAAAAAAAATTAATTTAAAATATTTTCAAATAATGTATCCTTGAATATAAATAATTGTCAAGTCATAAAATTTTGATACTAAGATAAAAAATACAAAAGTGAAAAGAAATATCTTTTCAATCATTTTAGGTAGTCTTTGAGAAAACCCATATGATTTAAAGAGTTATAATTTGTTTTAAAAATACATAAAGATAAATATAAAGAGTAAAATAGACAATTTATTTTTGGATTTAAAAATAATTAAAGAACACATTTTTCATAAGGAAGAATTTTTACATGGAGGATAAATAGTTAACATTTAGGATGCGAATTTTTCTTAGAATAACAATTTTTTATCAAGAAATAAATAAATCAAAAAATAAGATTAAGAATGGAAAATGTAATTTACTCATATAAGAAGAAAAAATAACATATAAAATTGAAAAATGGTAGATTATAATATACTTATAATAAAATATTAAAATAGGAATGTGTACCACTCAATGAAAAGAGATTGAGTCAACAAAAACCTTTATGTTGTTAATATATTTTATTTAAATGGTAATAATTTATAAAATAATGAGAATAGAAAATAAATTTTAAAACCATGAATAAATAAATATGAATCTTCATAGATATAATTAAATTGGATTTTTGAAAAAATTGATCATATATAAAGCATTAAAAATTATTATAACTCATTGAGTGGGATTTATTTAATAAAAACTCTTAGAACTTTTGTAACATACAAATCAAAAGATTATGATGGGTGGATCAGGAAGAAGACTTGTAAATACCATTAATGAAACTTTAATGATAATAAGGGAAGTTAATAGGGTAGTATGTACCCCATATATAAGAAAATGTTCGACATAATATAGAAATTTCTTCAATAAAGGGAAATTAAGACGATTAAACCCAACCTTGGTCCGACATACATTAACCTCATATAAAATCAATTTATATTTATTATTACTATATTTAAGAACTATATTTATATTGATATTACTTTATATCCTGAACTTATAAATATTATTAATTACTATTTATTAATCATTATTTGTTAAAATTAATATTTGAGTGTTAATCGTTATGCACTTGCTTTAGTTTAGTGATTTTGGAACTCAGTCCTTGCTTAAGTTTCAGAAATTAAATAATTCACATGGGGGTTAAATATGATTTTTTGATATATTTATGAAGTCCATTATTCATTTTTTATATTTTATAGTTATAGTTCCCCAAGAATGGTGAAAATATCCTTTATTTAAATTTCACATAAATAAAAAATATATATTTTATTGATGAATATAATTACATATATTTTCATTCCAAGATTATGAAAAAATATTTAATTAAAATTTATTTTATTATATTACCAATATTTAATTTTTATTATTCATTAATTATATAACAATTATAGTATTCTTCATATAGGTTGCTAAACCGACCCAAACAAGAATGCATTATAATGACTAAATGAGTAAGAACATGTTATTGTGTAGTAATAATATAACTTTTACTAAGGAAAAATGATCTTATAAAAATTTGGATATTTTTATAAATAATATTTAAAAATAAGTGTGTGAAGAAGATAATGATTATTATTAGGGAGAGGATAACACTTATGTTTAATACACAAATATCCTCTTATTGAGAACATGGAAATGAGGGATTTGGGAATTTTTATTGTGAACATATGTTCCCAAAAATTAGAGAATATTTTTAGGGAGATAATTTTGTTAGGGATTCAATTTGAAACAGATGTAATGGTGTGGAATAATGGGTTGGTGAAGATTTCTTTTTATAGGTGATCCTGAGTATCACATTCACAAATAATTATTCCTTAATGAGTAAAGAATACATTTTCTTAGGGAAAGTGGATCTATAGTAGAAAAAAAATCTCGTAATATATTGTGAGGTTGAAAATTCTCTCATCCACTTATTTAAATGATAAAGTGTTAGGAAATTTTAGTTCATTACTCTTTAGTTAAACCCATTTTATTCATTTTACCTTTACCGTGGAAACTTATTTTTTAAAAAAGTAACATATATTTTTCCTAAAAATTATTTTTTTTCTTATTTTATAATTTATACATGATTATTCCAAATATGAAATTACTTTTATTATATTTAAATTATAAAAGTGATGAAATTTAATTTTAATATAATACTTCTTAATAGAAAGAAAATATTTTTTAGAAAATATTATTCCGAAGAATAAAATAACTTTATTTTTACTCATTGACATTTATCAACTATTATATGAATGTTAATTTATTTTTTTATTTATATTATCGATATATTTCATTAAAATCATTATATATTATTGACTAATTTAACTTATTAAGATAAAAATACATTTCACATATAAAAATAATTCTTTGAATAAAAAAATATTTTAAATGATTTTATCTTTAATAAATACTAATTAATAATTAATAAATTAATTTTTATTCATTTTTGACATATCTAAATAATTAATTTTATTTATTTTATACTTTAAATGTGTTAAAAAATTTATATTTAATGAAAATATATTTTATATTATAATGTTTTAAAACAAAACACCATTGTTTAGACATAAATTATTAAAAAATGATTTATTATTAAAAATTATTTATTTAATGTAATTTATTTATTTTAAAAAATCATTCCTTGAATTTTATCTATACATTTTATTAATATCATTCCTTAAAGTAAAAAATTCAATAAAGACACTAAATTCATAAAAGTAGTTTCTTTCTGATCAATGCTATTTTCACAAATAATTTAGCACTTTGTAATTATATTACAAAATAATTTATTTTATTGATAAAAATTATTCATATGGATAATGTATATTTTATAATACCTCAATAAGAATTATGTATAGTAACTACTTACTGATAATTCTAAGCTAATAACACATTTATTGTTTTTATACCTTATAGATATATACCATTTTATAATGGTCATATAAAGGCTATATTACCCCATTTATGTCATATAAATTCATTTAATTATATCTTTATAAAGCAAACTTTTCACTCTAATAGTATTCATTTTGGATTTTATAACATGATTTCTCCTTTCATGTTGTTTTTTTTTCATTGTAGTTTTGGTTCTATTAATGATAATTTTTAAGGGCAAGATAGTCTAATGGACTTACAAGTTGTAAATATATCGTTCTTCTATAAATATTTTACTATTTTAATTGATTCCCTTTTAAGGGATGCAATCATCCATGATATGTAATATTCCATCATATAAAATATTTTTCATTATGTACTTTTTTTAATGTTCTATTAGGATTGAATATAATGTTATTATTTTGAATCACACCTTGTATGAATTTTATTGAAAATTATATACATTAAAAAGGATAAAAAAGTAGCTTAGTGACATAAATTACAAATTTAATTCTAGTATGTTACATATATTGTATGTCACTGCTTTCATATTATGTCATGATTATATTCATATATATATAATGTATTAATTTACAAACTTCATTGATGGTGGCCTATTGACTTATGTACTCACACGATGTATGTGAATCTAGATGGGGTGTAGACTATATGGTTAAAATTCAAGTCGAAAAATGATCCCTAGTATAGGTAATAAGAAAGAGTATATCTATGGGGATGATGATACTTTTTTCGAGGTGTTGTTGAGTTGTTTTATGGAAATTTATTCTTTTTCATTATTTTTCATATATTATTTATATGATTATTTTATCGGGAAGTCCCCTGCTAATTTAATACATGAATGTTATATCTTGGGTTTATTTTGACATAGCATGCTAGTTTTCATTTGTTATTTTATTCCATTCCCTATAATTCCATGAATTTTTTACATTCAAAACTATTATATATGATATTTTTTATTTCTTATTTCCTATTGTGATACTGAGATTATAGTCTCCCCTTAAGATTTAACCAACCCAAACCACTTTTTGGGACTCTATAGTGTATGTGGAGTAACAACTAAATAAAATAGATACTCTAAAACAGGCTAGTGATCAGTTACCCAATCCATGTGTTAGGATCACTTTTGGATGAACACGATAATTGGGGGAAAATTAGTGTTGGATGAATTTTGGATGTCCTTAAAATTGTTATCCTAGAACTAATTAAGAATAATGTATGATTAACTATTAAAACACAAGATTAAAGGAATTAGTTTGTTTCTTCTGAAGTGATAAGAAAATATAGAATAAGTCCACTTCAATAGAAAATTATAAACTCTACTCAATATCCTCTAAAAGATAAAATCTATTGTCCTACCTTGAATATAAAAATAAATGGGATGTCTCAGATATATATGAATTAAATAGGCTACTACTACTACTTCTTATTCCCCCATAAGAACAATTTCAATATTCAATGGATTGGTAATCTCAAAATTCCTCAACAAAAAACATCAAAAAATATAATTGTATATATTCTAACATATTCTTCTTGGTGTAGAAATTATTTATTCAACTAAATCACACTATAATTTTGATATTAATATTTTGAAAAAATAACTTTAATAAACATAATGAAACTTATATCTTGATTTTTATATCAAGAACTTATAATCTTAAATCAAATTTATTCAAATGAACTTAATTCATGCATTATGTATTGCATAGTGCACAATATTGGAAAAACTCTGGCATGGAATCATTTTATTACTCCCATTATTTTATGTGATTCTCATGTTCTGTCTCATGGTTTATTAACAATATCTCTTTAGGTTTTCTTATATTCGTCAATATTGTTCGTTAAAAATGCCCTAGATATATCAAGTTTTTCTAGCATGTTACTTCATCAACACATGTACCTATTACTCTTTATGAAAAAAATGAATAACATGTATGGAGTAACTTGTCAACATGATGTCTCAGTATTCATGTTTATTTACACCCGTGATATATATAAATCATCAAATATAATAGTGTATAATCTTCCTTCATGTGACTAGATACACAAGTGGCCTTCTTCTTCTTCTTCAATGAATAATGTAAAAATATAATCACTTATTCTTATTCTTCTTCACACAACTATATCCACACAATTCTATATTCTTCACAAACTAATTAATCTCACAATTCCATTCCTTTTAAAAATATTGATTTCTTTGTGGTATCTAAAGATCCTTAATGTAATAGAGGGTGAATTTTTAGGATCTTGGTTTCTATGTGAAATCCATGTACGACTCTTGGGAGCTTTTATCCTTATTGTAAATAGAGACACAAAGACTCTCTGTTTTATATATAAAGTTATTTATCTCTTTAAAAATGAATAACAATCACTCAAGACCTAAACTTTTCCTTGGTATTTATATAAAAATGATCACTACCTTTCTTCCTTGACTAAGACTCATTGTTTAATTCTAAATCCAATAAAAGTGGTGATTCAAGGTTTATTTTAATATCACAAATGATTTTAGTATTTTAAACTTTACATGACTTATGTGATGCTAAAAAAGATGAATTCTCTTTTTTTTGGAGATCAAGTTATTATTTTGAAAAAACACTTCATGTGCATTCAAAAAAGATCACATCCATCATTTTTAACTCCCTAAAGCTTTTTGATGGATGAAAATTTTACTCTAACATTTGGTATAATCTCATTAAAATACTCATTATTCAGAATGAGATTTTAATAAAAAGTAAAGCTTGCAAGCATTAAGGTTTGTGGTCTCATTACCACAAGATTCATTCATTGACAATCATCTTTATAATCACATGATCACTAGATAAGGAGGATTTAATGGATATGAAAAACCTCACACAGTATTTCTAGGGTGTCCATGAGGATGGATACATGGAACTATTTTATTGGATGGATGAGAATAGTTTGATCGGGTGGTTGTTGTTTTGTCTCAATGTTTTTTTAATTTATGAATAATACTATGTAGTGTTTTATCCCACATCATTATGATGATTTGTTCTGAAATAATTAATAATACTTTCTAATTCACTATTATCTTGATCTTGAACTGAGGTCCTTACCCAAACACACTTCACACATTCCCTGTATTGGATGTACCTTCCCATTATGTGTTCCCTCGGGCACCTGCCTATGCACATGCCATGCACACACCTATCTTCTCCATATAGATTCTATTCTCACCCACTCTCTATCTACATAGATAGAAAACTAGTTTGGCTCTTCAATATGGTTGATCCAAATCCCATCTGTGTGGGATTAAGCTGGCCTAATTGTTTTGATATGGATGTCTATATTTCATGGTTAACACCAAAAATATACTTAGTAATTTCCTAGTTTGAAATTTCTAATCGAACTAAAATTCCTTCTTCAGAATGATTCATTAGGAAAAAATATAAATATATTTTTCCGAGCCTTCAATTTTTTCAAAATTTATCTTTATCCATATATATATATAATTATTCAAAGATTACCGGTGGATGGAAATTCATTCATATTCATTATTATTGAAAATTTTCTTACTCTATTAACAAAAAACACTTTTCCTTAAAAATTATGATTGGTTCAACAATCATTAATTTTATAACTTACTTAATTCCAACATGCAACTTTTGGCCTTTAAACCTATTTTAGATTTAACTTCTTCAAAACATCAACAATTTAAATTTTTTTGATTCAATTCACCTAATATTTTGGGAACATTAATCATCACACATTACCATGCTTGGGTACACCAAAAAAATTTCCAAGATAGTTAACTTCCATAATTCATATTGACACTAAGTTCTTCCTCATTAACTTTTTTAAAATAAATAAAACACAAAAACAAGTGGGATTATATATCTCCCATTTTTTTAATACTAATGTATAAGATTAGATTTTAGTATGTTCTCTTAATTTACCATATCATTTAATTTTCTTCACTCCTCATTATTGATAAAAATGAAAAGTACATGAGAGAGGATGGTATCATTTCATTATTAAAAAATGTTACATCAATCCTTCCATTGTATGTCTTATTAGGTAAACCCAATAAAGAAAAAAAGATTGTCTAAATTAGACTTCAATGTTTTACATTATCAATTTATAATATGATATGAACTAACATACCAACTCGTTTCTTTCCTCATATAGTGTTCAAATATTTCTAGGTTCATAGAAATTTTTTGATACCAATTGATATATTGCGATTGAAAATTTTATGATACCACTTGTAAGGAAAAAATCTCTTGATACATTTATCCTAAAATTACTACACTCATCTCAAAACAAATATTAAAAATATTCAATAATGATAGGTAGTAAACGTTGATGAACATATCCCTGGAACTTCTTTGATATTATTTTTTTCATTTCATTGATTTATTTAAGTACCCCCTTTAGATTACAATTCATTTCAATTTTTTTCTGAATAATTATTGGATATTTTTTTAGCATACCACATTAATGATTTCTTGAACAATTAAGTTCTAGAGATTCCATTTTTTTAATAAAATGGAATTCTATAAAAAATTATTTAAATACTACCCCTCAAGGGATGATCTCTAATTTCAATTCATCAATATAGATATTCTCATTAGTCATATCTTAATAATAATTATTAATGTTAATAAAAATTATTTTGATATCGTCTATCATAGTAACTTAAAATATTTTGATCATTTATGGTATCTTGATCATATATATCGAGGCTGATCTTTGGTCTTTTGTATAAAATAGTCATCAAAATATCAATATATAGATCAAATGAGGATGGTGACTTCCAAAATTCTTGGAATGAATATTATATATTTCAGATATAAAAATATGAATTCATTATCAATCCTCCTTATAGTATCTACATCACTTCAATTCCAGAAAAAATAAAGAGAAAACACAATGTAGATGGGAATAAGTTGGATTTATTTTTCTTTTCAATGAGAGAAACATGGATGATAATTTATTTTTAACCATGAGACTCCATTATTTTTTTCAATGTGATGTAATACTATTTATGATATTTTTTTTTATTTCTTCATGGTTTTGAGTATCATGGTATGTTCAATTTGTTTTCTAGAAATTTTGTAGGGAATTTTCATTTTGACACCGGTCATCAAGGTAAATTTATTACTAAGAGATTTCTAATTCTTATTTAATATTTCTTCATGAGACAGTATTATGAAAAAACACACATTAGACATATTTCAGCCCATTTAAATATTCCATAAAGTGCATATGATATACTTTGGTTATCATTTTTAGACAACCACTCATGAAATTTTATTTCCTGATGTGGACTCATATGTTATCTTTTGGTATTAATTTTATATTACTCTTCACGAATTTTGTTTTCTCTTTCCAACTCACCTAGAGAAATTATTGGTATATCATTGGAATATATTGAACATTCATGGTAGTTCTACATGGATTTTAAGTGTTCCCTTTTCCACTTTATTCCATTTATTTTGATCTCAAAAAAGTCTTCAACTTTATTTATTATGCTTGCTTCCATTCATTTTTATATATTTATCCCAATTGTTGTGATCCATGGTGTGACCTCTTATTACAAAAATGAATCATCTTAACCTATTTGGTGTGGCACCCATTTTGTTCTTCTGGTGTTTTTTTGATCATTACTCATTCCGATTTCCATCCTTTTTCGACTTACCTATATTATTTGAAAACCTCTAGGTAATGATCTATACAAATATTTTATACTGATTCTTTATTAAGGTAGGATTTTATACAATATTTAGATTCTATGGTCTTTTCTTCTGAATTTATTTATTGGAATACTTCAATGATTTATACTTGTATACCTCATCACCATGACACGTTCTATTGATAATACTATAGAGGTTCTTAAAAAATTTAAAAATATTGTAACAAGAAGATCATTTATTTCCATATGTGGTCTTATATTATTTACTAATTTCCTTCCCCTTTATGTATGTGTCATTTAATTTTTAAATACTTTTATATTATACCAACAATCAGATGCACTATGCCTAAATATCTCACCTATAGTATCTAAAAAATCTTGATCTTATATTTCGAGTTAAAGTATGGATAAATTATCAAGATTTATTATTTTCAACTTAATACATATAATGGTATTATTTATTGTAATAAATTATTTTATTATTATCTTCATTTACTACACATATAGTGTTAAGAACTTCATTTCCCTTATTCATTAATTTTTCATATGTTTTGTTTTTGAACTCTTTTTTTAATAAAATTAGGAATAGATTTTTTTTGAAGTGGATGAAACCTTCTATTTAGATAATTTCTATGATTAAACATTGAATTATTTCAACTTTTTCATCCTATAAAGTATAGGTCTTTCAGGATAATAATACTATTTATAAGTTTGTGTGGAAACAAATCCTGTAGTAACAACTCAACTTTCATCTTATTGTGAAGTCTTATCTTGAGTATTTGAACAATTTACCAAATTTACTCCAATATCATGTCATTTACTATTAATAATTTTTTCTCATCCTCTAATAACTACAATATATCTTCAAAATTATTTCTTGATCTTTAGAACTTCATCAAAATGAATTTTATACCTCTCATGTATCCATGTGTTAGTATCTTTGATATTATTTTCCATTATTTTAGGTTGATACATCTTGAAAACAATAATATTATTATAATTTCATTTTAATTCATGAAATATATAGTGAACCTAAATTTTATAAATTAAATACCCCATTTAAGTGAATAAATTCCAAGTAATGTAGTTATAGAAAACACATGAACTACTTTAGCTATTTTGGAATGTTATAAGTTATATCCAATTATATTTGAATGACTGTTATGAATCATAACCATTTATAATATAACCATTTTCCAATTACCAATAAGATAATTATATTAAGAGTTATGATAAATTCCAATTTATACATACAAAGGAAGCAATGGTCTCAATTAACTGGATCATCCTTTATACAACCCTTTTATTAGAGATTTGGAGGGAGTTAATATCACTGGACTTTTCCCTTGACAAATACAATGATGATATTCAACAACTAGAGCAAGAGAAAAACCATTTAAGGGAGAAGATCATTTTCATTGATATCACAACCAAAATAATGTTCACTAAACGACCCCATGAAAATCTCCCCATCTCACACCTTACCCTTAGAGATTTTACTTGTGTAATAAAGGGTTATGTGTCTAAAACCTAATAATATGAATTTTTAAAATTTTATTTTTAATAAAATAATGATTATATTTATCATTTTATTATTTATTTATAATTATTAGTTAATAAGTTTGATAAAAATCAGATTTTGATGTGATGAATCAAAAATTATATTTTTTGGAAATATATATTTTCAGTTGAGAAACTATTTTCAATTAATTCATAAAATTTTAAAATAAAATTAATTTTTAATAATATATATTTATTAAATAATATTTCTTAAATATAAATTATAATATAATTTTACGAAGTAAAATATAATTTTCATATGGGTAAGAAAATTATTTTTTTTAAAAAACCTATATTTTTCAATAAATGGGGATTTTAATTTAAAATTTTAAGTTGTCATACTTATATAATTATTTTGATAAATTAAATATTATATTTAAAATTATCACTTTGAAATTATGTAATAGTGAATTTTTCCTAATTTTTTGTGAAAGTAAAATTTTTGTGTAAAAAATAAGTATGTTATAAATATACGATATGTATTATGACATCATAATGACCAAAAAATAATATAATATATTACATGAAAGGTATCTTGGAAAAAATATGGTTTAACCTTGAAAATAACTTTTTTGAAGTTATTTTGTTAATTATATAAATTCATAATGAATCCACTAGAACCAATATTATATTTTATGTTTTTAAAATCAAATCTTTATAAAGATGATCAACTTCCACCTCACCAAGGGTATTATTTTAATGATTTTGGTTCATGTCATTATAAAATAATGAAAAAAAATCCTATTTTTTAGAAAGCACGGGTAAACACGATGTGAAGGTTTTTGGTTTCTAATAAATTATCATATAGATTCCAAAACCTATTGTTTAAAAATTAATAAATAATTCTCCTCTATTTGGCTATAAAAACCCATAGAACCTTCCATTCCTCTATAATAAAAATAAATGGATCACGAATTTACTCTACCATTTCCTCTCTTTTGTCCCCCAAGGTGCCTCAAATCTCTTACGAATCTCATCTAAAACATTTAGAAGCACCCTCTCAAGGTAAGGAATCCTATACTTTTCTTATTTATTCAAGCACCTTATTTATGTCATGCCTTTTGATTTAAATTTTTTTTAAATTGAGATATGTTTTTACACATCCATCACACAATCTTTATGATTACCATATAATAACAGACCACTTTCTCCCTCATTCACCCTTTCTATAAACCATTATGTACACAATTATGCTTCCATAATTATCCTATGATTTTCCATGTCAACCATCTGTATAGTGAATACCTTTCTACATTTCCACTCAAGTGTATTCACCTAGTTAGAGATATCATTCATCTATTTATAATTTACATTTATGTTACCCACACTTCTTAATTATGGGTTTAAAATTGATTTAATACATCCTTATATTGTGCGATATATGTGGGACACTTTTGCATGTACACGATATTAAAGTGATGGGTGGGAGAAAATTTATATAGTCTTAGAATACATTGGGTAATGTTTTTATCTCATGAGATTACATTTCTGGTTTATGGGAGGTTATATTAAGAACATAATTTTAGGAAGTATTAGCAGTTATCCGTGACTATGTTTATGATGTCATGATTTATGTTGTTGCCACATTCCATTGTTACCTTAAGGTTATCATCATATATCATGCATAGATGTTCATGTTTTTTATTCTCACCCATTTTATGTCCTGTTGATATTCCTACTGAATAAAATGTATTAATTTCATCATGAATTGATTATTTCCTTACTATTCTTTGTAGCTCACCTCATTTTTATGTATGTCCCCATATCATCCCTTGTAGTTTTAGACTGTCCAAGGAATATAAAAGAATACTTCAAAGGTTTAAAATAATGTTGTTTTACCCATGTTTTAAGTTATTGTTTCATGTACCTAATTTCCCAAATACACTAGTCTCAGTGAACTTTTTGGATTGTGTTATGTATACCTTTATGTAATAAACTTTTAAATAAAGTGTATTAATGATATGGGTTATCATATCTGACATCAAAGGAATGTTTAGTTATTTTGGAGGATTACTATTAGATACATTTTGTGAAAACCTTAGGGGTAAGACTAAATATAAAAAATAATCCATAAATTTTGGTAAAATATATAATAAGTGGTTTCCTTGAAAATAATTCATTTTTAACGCTACAAGTGGACGTGGCTTTAAAAAAATTTATAACTAGGGTAATAATCCTAAAAAAGTGGAATTGATATATTTGAGTTAAAAAATCTATGTTTAGGGGAGCATTATTTTCCATGAAAATAAATCATTTTATAAATAGGCATGTGATACTATAGTTAAAAAATATATATTTAAGGGATCATTTTTTTATAGGAGTATGTGTTACTTGGTACTCGAAGAAGAGAAAATTAGTCACACTTTGAAAAATCAAGGTTCGCTTTATTATTGAATCACAACCCACAAATCAAATGATTTGTAGGATTTTTTTATTTAGCATATAAGAGTGTATGTCATATATATAATAGTGATTGGTTATGAAAACTAATGTGTAATTAATATATCATATAATTTATTAAAATATTCAAGATTTAAACATATGGTTATTTAATATCATTTCATAAAATAGAGATAGAGTGTGGTGATATAAAATGGAGTGTGTTTCAAAAAAGTATAATTTTTTGGATACCAATATGAATCCATTGATAAATGAGTCCTTTTTCACTCATGAGTTTTATTGTTAGGGAATTATGTCCAAAAAATTTATCTTAATACACTATATATTTTAATTTTTCATTATTTTCATTAGTTTATAAAATTAAATAATATTTTAGGGGGTTCCTTTTAAAGGGGGAGTATTTTTTTAATTTCATAGTAAATTAAAAGGGGATAAAAGTTTTGGGTGAATTTCTTAATTATGGAGATATTAGGAGGTTTTAGTTGATAAATGTTTTTATGGAAACTTAGTAAATGTTTCCAAAATATAAAAAAGGGTGATTGAAGATCCCTTGAGAAGTGATTTTCTAATGGGTGATATAGAAGATCCCCCAATGACACATGGTCAACATAGTAATGTTCTTTACACTAATTGTTATAGTTCTCTCACAAATAATAATTTATCTATTATTGTGGTGTTTGGATTTCTCTTATATTGGGAGTATACCATAACATCGCTTATTGAGTTATTGATTCACAGGATTTGAATATATTTTAATGCTGAATTTATTTTTAATAATTACATTGATTTTATTGAGATTTAGTTGTGTTAGGTAGCTTACAAAGAATTTAATAAATTTAAAAAAACTTAAACCATATTACGGTGTGTTGAAAAAAAACATCATAACTTTATGTTTGAGAAAATGGATTGTTAAGAAGTTAGTAAATACACCATTAGTATGGATAATGGTTCTTAAATAAGTAAAAAATAAATCTAAAAAGTATAAGTGGAGAAACAGATGTCTTGGTTTTGATCACCATGTTGTGATTTTTCTCACCGTGTCATGGTTTTAAGAAAATTTTCGTAGTTTCAAAACATGGAATGATAGAGTTTATTTGAGGAGTTTGTTAGTTTAACTAGTTTCCATGAGAATAAACTACATTATAGTTTTTTAAAAACGTCATGGAATGAATTCAAAATGTTTGTGGTGAAGAGATCATGTTTTAAATTGATTAAAGAGAATTTATAGAACTCACTTTCACCACATGTAGAAAAATAACATTTCCTTATGGGTTACTATGTCATAGAATAAAGTAAAAAACAATTTATTTTCTCAAACAAATAAATAAGGTCTCTCACTTTGAATATTCATAGAAAAATTCCAAACTTATTAATATAATTAAACTTAAATGAATTACCATGATTTCACTATGTCTAAATATGATTCATATATTAACTAATGTTTCAGGGAAAAAATAAAAAACCAATTTCATGAATCAAATACCCTTAGAAAAACCCAAAAATAAAAGTATATCCCTTTAAAACACAAATATTTCTTGGGGATTCTTCACTATTAGAAATATTTCTGGTAAAAAAAATCTCCCAATTTGGATTTTATTTCAAAACATAAACTATAAATCAATATCAACCATAAAAATAAATCACCATTTTATTAATTTAAGCCTACTTGAAAAAACTAAATGTAGAAAAAAAGAATAATGTACAATAATATAAAATTTGTATATAAGATCAATTCACATTCACTTTTAAATAGTAATCTTCTACTTCTCTTCTCAATTAATATTCTAAAAAATAATCCCTATATATGTTCAAACATAACATCCTACACACATACACAAATAAAATGTTAAAATAGATCATACACTAACCAATTAAAAAACACACATGATGAAATCATAAATTTAAATAAATATACAACTTTTTTTATGATGAATTCATAGATTTCCCCTTCAAAAATCTCCACAAAAATATATACTCCCCCTAAATAGGAGATTTATTCTCCATTAAAAAAATTCATATATATTTGGATTCATGTATCAATAATTTTCTAACATTGAAAAAATAATCCAATCAAGAAGTTGGAGAGGTGATAAGTGACCATACCGAAGCTCTGTGAAGAATGAGTTTCAACTCCCATCAACAACCTTGACAGTTGAAGTAAATCCATTGGCAGTGGTTTGTTAAATACACACACAAATTATTATTTTTTTTATAAAAATGATCCAAATTCATTAAAACTTGTTTATTAATTACCCTTATAATTTTATACTTGATATATATGTGCTTAGTGTGAGAATATTGATCTAGTATTCTCAGAAAATTAATTTCACTTTGATTATCACATCTTATAAGTACTCGTAAATTCAAATCCATATAGAGATCCTTAGGTTCACCTATCATCCATATTAATTGGGTTATTTCTTATGTTATGGAAACATGATCTTCTTCTACCATATATAATGTAATGTAAATTTTCTTAAATATTTTTTAAGATACACATCATTATCTTAGGAAGAAAAATCCATCAAATATAGACTTTATTATATCAACACTTCTTTCCCAATATGAAATAACATTTAAAAAGGTTCAATATTACCATTATTATTATATTTGAATCCGATTTTTATAGTACTTTTTATGAAACCTAATATTATCTTATCTACTATGGAATATTATTTTTTAGTTCACCTTGATATCTTGCACATAATTTAACAGCATAAAAACATATGATCTCCAAGATATATAATTGAATAAAATCGTAATAAGTTTTTGAATGAATTTTTATCAAACTCCTTTTTACATTAATCATTAAAAATCATGGTTTCACCAAATTTGGGGTACAAATATACTTAGTATCCTCTATTAAAAACTTCATTATCAACTCATAAGAATATTTCACTTGTGATAGAAATATATAATTAATATCCTAAAAAAATAAATCCTATGAAGTATGGTATATCTCTCAAAATAAAAATTACAACCATATTCATAATTTGAGTGGAAAATTTATTGGTAACACTTTACTTGTTTCTATAAAATATAACCTCATCAACATAAATAGTGATAATAATAGATAAATTTTTAATTTATTTGAAAAACAGTTGTTTCTCAATATTACCTTTTATGAAATTCAGTATGTTTAAACATGATAAAATTATTTAATACCATTATCTTAGTTATTTCATTAAATTATATATAACATTATTCAACCATAAAATTATTCCATTATAATCTGAAATAAATAATGTTTTGGGTTTTTTATTAACACATATTCTCTAAGTTTACCTTTAAAAAAATAAGGAGTTGATATCAACTTTGGATGATCATAGATCATCCTTATGTAAAAATAGAAAAAAATACTTACAGGCTCAATCCTTGAAAGTAGGTAAAATTTACTATCTACATAAACACCTTTAACCTGATGGTAACCTTTCAAAATAATCCTTACATTATTCCTCATCACTTCACAATTTTTATTCAGCTTTTTATAAATTACTCACTTTGTTCCAATAAGAGTCATATTCATTGCCTTAGAACTAAAGTGTTGTTCTTATTAATCAATTATAATTATTAATTAAAAAAATTCAAATATTCTTAATGCTTCAATTACTTGCTTATAGTTCTTACTTTTACTTGAAAAATATATTAATTATATGATTATTTCCTAAAAATTATCTTCTTTAAATCCCTTGTTATTGATAATCCCTTATATTTTGAACCTATACTTTCTTTCTCACACATGGATAAACCAAATCTTTTCTTTCTTCAGAACTTAGTATGGTTGAAACAATTTTTTACCCATGAACATCACATGATTCTTATGCATCTCCATAATTTTCAATGTGTTATCCAATGATTTCTTCTTAATCTCCATCTATTATATAACTTTATATTCACTATCTATAGTCATTTAATGAGTATCTTAATAGCTAGAAATTATCATAATCCACAATCTTCTATAATTCCTTTTTTAAACTGTGATATCCCTTTCTATTTAGATAATAAACTTATAAAATTCTATCAACACCTATTTTTATAAACTTCGTAATGTTTTATCCTTTAACGTTGTTAATACAAGGGATTACAAACACCCTTAAATACCTTAAATAAGGCGTCATCTTATAGTATATTTCATAAGGAGGTATCTTTGAATTGGGATGATATAATCAAATATTTAAAAAATGCACTAATTTACAAATATCTTGTCTCCAAAAGAACCATAATGTGTAATTCTCCACCAAAATCATTTGAAACATTTATTTTTATAGTGTATAGTGTTCTTAAATCATATAGGATACCTTGATTTTCTACATAATATTCAAAATTTTCACTCATGTACTCAACTCCAATATCTATTCTAATATGATTTGAAGAGAAACCAAACTCTTTTATGACACTTATCTTTAAATTCGTTTATAGATTTATGAACTCTAATTTATGATTTAAAATCATAGTACATGTAATATGAGTAAAGTAATAAACTAATGATATAAAATCCCTATCAGTATTTTTTTCAATTTATTATTTATTATGCCATATATATTTGAATGAATAAGAACCAATGGGTTTGATGTTTTAATCTATACCTTCTTGAGTGAAAATTTAAGATTTATTTCATTTTAGAAGATGAAAAAAATAACATTTATATATCTATATTTAGTATTTAAAAACCATGCAAATTTACTTCTTAATTAAGATTATTCATGTTATTTTGTCCTTGGTGGCCAATTATTTGAAGCCACAACAATTTCTCTTCCTTCAAGCATAAATAATAACAATTCTTATATACCCACTTGAAACAAGTTAACACTTTTTCTCTATACTACAGTCATAAAAAGACCTTATAATAACATGTTCACCTTTAAAATATCTATTCAATTAATCATGTCATTTAAATTACCACCAATTTTCTAGACACTAATAAAACTACACTTTAACCCATTGATTTAAAGTGTATTTTTAAATTTCAACATCCTCTCTCCAATATTATTTAATCCAAATTATTTGATCTTTATAAACCCATTATTTTCAAAAAACATTTATCCTTACCTTCACATTTCAATATATTTTAAAAGATTAAAATATCTTATCATATAAATTGAACAATCACTATCTAGAATCAACGAGCTTTCCATTTGTGAAAATTTTAGTGAAACTTCTACCTTCGCCCTTTACTTTCTCTATTTTATTTAGAGCCTTCATATTATTAAAATTTATGGTCAAATGAGTAGGAAATATGGTGAATCAATTTTCAAAATCATTAACTATTTCAGCACACCTTCCATGAAGTTCATTAAACATTAGAAATTTATTCTTTTTCATATAATAGTTTTCATATATATTTTGAAAAATTCATCATTGAGTGGGATGGATTATCTAAAAATAAATCCATATAAATATTTTGGGTTCATATAAATACCTAAAATTGAACTTAAGTATCCTTTCCACATCTCTAAAGCCACTATAACACTATAAATGGACATAAAATGAAATATTTATTCAATAAATAGCTTATTTTCCAGACTATGTCACCTATTTTATGTTAGTCTTTTGAACTACGATCCCAACCACTTTCTGTGAACCAAAATTATTCAATACTCCTAATATATTGCTTTCATTATCAAACTTCCTCCCTAATTTTTCCCATTAATTTATATTAATCTTTTTGATCTAGTATACATTTTCATAATTTTTAGATTTCTGGAATTTATTTTGTATTTCCACAATATTCACTTCTTATCATGAGCCAACCTGGGCCGACCCAAAACTGGTCACTCGAGCCGATCTGTGATAAGGTCCGAAGGGCATTCCCTATCCCCATAGGTTGTAAACTAGCATCAGGAATAAAAATAAAATACATGGGAATGATTTAGACCATAAAAAATATAAATAAATAAATATAATCTAAAAAACAAATATAGCACTAGCGGTGAAAATAAAAATAGAACTAGGTGGCTAAACATACCTCTAAGTGGCCTCGTGGGTCACTACCAAACATAGAAGCAAACTCACTGCAAGAGCGATCCTAAACTCGAACATAAAACTAAAAATATAGAGTAGGTGTGAGAAATAATATTATCTATAGAAATTCTAGGGATAAACAAATCCCTATGCTATTACATTAAAAAATTAACCCAAATCATGCTAGTTTGAAAATAAGACATAATAATAAAAATATTTTTTTTTCAGTCTTATCAAATTCTAGCAACAAATTTCCATTTTTAGTAAAACCATTTCCATTACACCATGTTTCCAAAATAGTCTCTAAGAATGCATAATATTTTCAAAATAAAAAGAAATCAATTTAGATTAAAACATGGTTTTCAAAAAAGGGAGAACAAGCATGAAGCAACTGAAATGGAAATTGCATCTCAGGCACCATGGGAAATCCCTAAGTAGCTAGGGTTAGTGGGGACCTAGGATCATTATACCTAAATTAATCCTACTATAGTGACCACAATAAATAGTGTTCTCAGGCACGAGCCACTAGAGAGGAATATATCCAAAATTATAGTGGTATAAAATCATTATAAATGTCTTGTTAGTGTTGCAGCGTCAATCATGTTAGATGAATCTGGGACAGGCCACTTCCGAGCCAACTAGCATACTATTCCTAGTATGCCCACCTAGAAACCTAGGGTTTCCCATGTGCTCTATTTATAGTGGTGGGAAGTTCTTATCAAACTAACATACATGACATATCATTTTCATTACTCAAAAACACATCCAACCTATCATCAATGATCTCCCTCCTTGAGAACATCCCCTTTTTACGTCACACAACAACACACACGACTCTTCACAAAGAACTTATAAAAAATCATACATTTAACATACACTTCATTTTCCTAAAAAAGGGACATGCCTATTGAGGGGGTTTCCATTTTCACAAACTATTCTCAATGTACCAAATAGTCCCCATTATATTACAATAAGTATTATCTTTTTATAAAATACAATTTCCCAACACATTTAAGTTCTAAAACCATTTAAAATCAAAATTACCCAACCAAGGAACCACACTTTTAAAAGAAAGATTAAAAACATGCTTAAATTAAAGAAACCCATTTGAAATACTCATTACAAACTAAAACAATTGAGGAAACTACCTTTAAACATTTAACATTTTAAACCAATTGATCCTTATAAATACATCATGATTTCCAAACAAGGTCAAAACATGTTTCAATATGAAAAACTCATGCTGGAATCTTAGGTTAATTATGTAAAAAATTAAATAACTATTTATAACAACCACAAACAGATTACATAACATGTAAATTATAAATAAATATAAAACTTATTTTTAAAACAATCATGAAATTATGGATTTAAAATTAAAGAGATAGGCATCGGGAACCTACTTCAAACATGCCACTTTGTTAGAGACCACACCAACCGACCTTTCTTACTTACATTCACATGCATTTACACACACACACATATATATATATATATAAATAACCACTGATTCATTGTACATATTTCCCTCTTCATGAGGGAATATGTATAAATAGGGAATATATATATATATATTTGTTACCCATGCATGCATGTATAAGCTTTCTCGACACCCATGGTCCAAAACCACCATAGCGAGGTGCAACACACTCTAGAAAAATTACTGATAACTCAAAAAACACACAAGACTTAAATTAAAATTGATCCAAGGTTAATAAATTCAAAACCCTTGCAAAAATAAGGGTTGGTAGACTAAAATAGTCTGAAATGTTCTACCTTTTATGGGGGACACAAAAAAACACCTGAAGGAGGCCTAAAAGACCCATCTCACACACTATTGATGAAATAAAAACAAATAATTAACTCCCCATAACCCCTAGGGTTCGAGAAATCTCAGTTGGGTGATATAAAAGGGAAAAAACACCAAATCAATGTAGAGAAGAAATTACATTGATGAGCCGACCAAGAATCCTTAATAAATTAGGAGGAAACACTAGCAGAGAGGGATCTCATAGGACGGGGTGGCATATGGCATAGAGGAGAGGAGAAGGGGGCGCACATGAGGGGGGGAAGGGAAAGGGGTGTCACACCATGCATGGAGAGGAGGGGGAGAAAGGGGGAATCCCTTTGGGGTTTAATTAAAACCATAATAATAATAATAATAATAATAATAATTATAATAATAACTTAATAATAATAATAATCTTAATAATAAACTTAATAATAATAATAATAATCATAATAATAATAATAACAATAATAATATTATTATTATTAATAAATTTCCTTTTTTCCTTTTTTCATTTAATTTTATTTATTTTGAATACTGGGAAATCGCACGATTCACACAAGGTTTACCAAGTCATGAACTAACCATGCACTGGCCACTGCTAAGGCCAAAAACCCCTCACACGATTACCTATAGGTAGACATACTATTGAGAAAACTATCCTCAAACCATGCCACTCGACACTTCCCACTTACAAAGCCAAACCACATGGTTTAACAAACTATGCGCAAGCCAAGCACCACAACTCAGACCCACTTGGTCATTCTCACAAGCACTATACATTTACACTTAACCATGAAAACTAACCGTACAACAACAAAAATGCTTCCAAAAGTTTAAAATTTGACCTGATGACTAACGAAACTCAAAAGTGAGACTAAATATAATTAAAATAATTAAAAACTCAAACATCATCATACCTCAGTTAAAGGAAATCAATTTAGATTAAAACAAGGTTTTCCCAAAAGGGATAACATGCGTGAAGTAACTGAAATGGAAATCACATCACAAGCACCATGGGAAATTCCTATGTAGCTAGTATTATTGGGGACCTAGGATGATCATGCGTTAGATAAATGTTGTATAACGACCACATTGAACAACATCCTCGTGCATGAGCCACCATAGATGAATCTATCTAAAATTCTAATGGTATCTAATCATTATATATGTTTAGTTTGTGTTATAGCATCAATACTGCTAGATGAATCTATGCCAATCCACTTCTGAGTCAACTAGAATACTATTTCTAGTCATCCCACCTAGGTACCTGAGGTTTCCCATGTGCTCCATTTCAAGTGGTGGGGATTTCTTGTCAAGAAAATATACATGAACATATCATTTTATTTACTCAAAACCACATCCAACCTCTCACAACTAATCTGACTCCTTGAGCGCATCCCCCTTTTTACATCACACAACAACACACAATCCTCTTCACTAGGAACATATTACGAATCACACATTTAACATATGCTTCATTTTTCAAAAATAAGGTGGTATTCCATTAGAGGGGTTTTCTATTTTCAGAAACCATTCTCAAAATTTAAAATGAGCCACATTACATTTCAACAAATACTCTCTTTTTAGACAACACTATTTCCCAACACCTTTATGTTCCCGAACCATTTAAAATCACAATCACACAACCAAGGAACCACACATTAAAAGGAAATCTTGAAAACATTATTAAATCAATGTAATCCATTGGTAGTACTCATTACACACTAAATCCATTTTGGAAACTAGATTTAAAGATTTAACATTTATAACCAATTGAGAATTAGAAATACATCACGATTTCCAAAAAAGTTCAAAACATGTTACAATATAAAAAACTTACACAGGAAGCTTAAATAAATTATGTAAAACAAATTAATAACTATTTAGAACAACCAAAACTAGGTCACACATCATGTAAATACTACATAAAGATAAAACATATTTTATAAAAAATCAATCAATTTTGGTTTTCAAATTAAAGGGATAGAAATAGGGAAGCTACCTAAAACATGGAACTTTTGATAATAACCACTTGAATCGACCTTTCACGCTCACACACACATGCATTTATATACAAATATATATATATATATATATAAATACCCCAAACTGCATTGCACACATTACCCTCTCCATGAGAGAATATGTACAAATAGTGAATATATATATATGTCGTACCCATGTGTGCATATATAAGTGATCTCTACACACACATCCCAAAACCAATGCAGTGAGGTTTGATACACTCTAGAAAAATTATCCAAAACTCAAAAACCACGAATCCCTTAAATTAAAATTGATACAAGGTGATGAAATTGAAAACCCTTATGAAAATAATGGAGGGTGAACTGAAATGGTCCAAAATGCTATGAATTTGGAAGTGGATGCCGAAACATGCCTAAAAGAGTCCTGAAAGACCCATCACACATCCTATTGAGGAGAGAAACACCAAAAATCAGATCTCCTAAAACCCTAGGGTTCGACCAAGCTAAGTCGGGAGATGTGGAAGGGAAAAAACACCGAATCTAGGGAGAGAGAGGCTTACCATGATGAGCTGACCAAGAATCCTGAGGAAGTCATGAGGAAACACTAGAAGATAGAGAGTTCATTAGAGGGTGTGGCACACAACATAGAGGATAGGAGGAGGGTGCTCACATGAGAAAGGGAGGTGAAATGGGGGGGGGGGTGTCATGCCTGGAGATGAGTGGAAAAAGGGAGGACCCCTTTAGGGTTTAATTAAAACCATAACAATAATAATGATAATAACTATATAATAATAATAATAATCATAATAATAAACATAATAATAATAATAATATTATTATTATTATTATTATTAAGGCATTTATTTTTTATTTTATTTCAATTTATTTTATTTCATTTTATTTTTCGCTTAATTTTATTTTTTTTGAATACTCGGAACCCGCATGGTTCTCGCATGGTTTACCAATCCATGTGCCAACCATGCACTGACCATTACCAAGGCGAGGCACCCCTTACACGGTTACCTATACGCAAACACATGGTTAGGCAGACCATGCTCAAACTGTGCCACTCGACACTACCCACTTGCAGAGCTAAACCGCATGGTTGACGCATGGTTTAATAAACCGTGCACAGGCCATGAACCACAACTTAGACCCACCTAGGCATTCTCAAGAGCACCACATGGTTACTCCGACCCATTTGAGCTAACCATGGAATAACAAAAAGGCTTCCAAAAGTTTAAAATCCAACCCACCGACTACCAAAACTCAAATGCAAGAAAAAAATAATTAAAATAATTAAAAAAAATCCAAGTTTAGGGTGTGAAAATTATCCCCACCAAAAAATACTTTCTGCCCCCAGAAATTCATTTATCCAAATGAGGAATTAAACTTGATCTCGAAGTTTAGATAAATTATGTAAAACAAATAAATAACTATTTCTAATAACCACAACTAAATCACATAGCTTGTAAATGCTACATAAATATAAAAAATACTTTTAAAACAATCAAATAATTATGGATTTTAAATTTAAGGTCTTGGCATATGGAACCTACCTCGAATATGCTGCTTTTGATGATGACCACTCAAACCGACCTTTCACACATTCACGCACATGCATTTATATATATATATATATATATATATATTAATAAACCTAGTTGTGTTTCACATATTACACTTTCCATGATATAATATGTACAAATAGGGAATATATACATGCCTTACCCATATGTGCGTGTATAAGAACACTCAACACCTGCAACTCAAAACCACCGCAGTAAGGTCCAACGTAGTATATATAAATTACCAACATCTCAAAAACAAAAAAAACGTTGAATTAAAATTGAGAAAATTTGAAGAAATAAAACACCCTTACTAAGATAATGGTGGGTGGACCGAAATGGTCTTAAATTCTTCAACTTTTGAGGTGGATACCAAAAAACACCTGAAGGAGGTCCGAAAGACCCATCACACACCCTATTGATGATAGAAACACAAAAAATAAGCTTGCTGGAAACCCTAGGGTTCAACCAAGATGGTTATGGTGATGAGGAATGGGAAAACATTGAATCAAGGGAGAGAGGGGATTAACTTGATGAGCCGACCAAGAATCTAGATGAAATAGAGAGGAAAAACTAGTGTAGAGGGAGCCCATTAGAGGGGGTGGCACACGACTTGGAGGAGAGGAGGAGGGGGTTCGTGCGAGAGAGGGAGGGGGTAGTACCATGCATGGAGATGAGGGGAAGAAAGGGGGGACCCATTTGGGTTTTAATTAATACCGTAAAAACAACAACAATAATAACTTAATAATAATAATAATCTTAATAATATAATTAAAAGTTAAAATAATATTATTATTCATAATAAAATTATTATTATTATTATTATTATTAATACATTTCCTTTTTATTTTATTTTATTTTATTCTATTTCACTATATTTTTCATTTTTTATTTTGAAAAATGGAAACTACATGGTTCGAACATAGTTTACCAAAATGTGCACTAATCATGTGCTAGGCACTTCTAAGGACAGACATCCCTTGCTTGGTTATATGTTGGGAGATACACGGTTGATCAAAACATGCTCAAACCATTCCACTCAGTACTACTGGCTTATAAAGACAAACCACACAGTTGTATCATGGTCTAATCAACTATCTGAAAGTCGTGGGCCACAACTCAGACCAACCTGAGCATTCACATGAGCCCCACACAGTTAGTCCTAATCATACAATCTTACTGTGAATTAACAAAAAGGCTTCCAAAAGTTTAAAATTAGACCCACTGAATACCAAAACTCAAAAGTAAGACTAAAGATAATTAAATTAATTAAAATAATTAAAAACTCCTTGGTCATCATACCTCAAGTAAAGGAAAGAAATTTAGATTAAAACATGGTTTTCATAAAAGGGAGAACAATCATGAAACAAATGAAAAGGAAATAGAATAGTAGGAACCATGGGAAATCCAAAAGTATCTAGGGTTATTGGGGATATAGGATCATTGTACCTGAGTGTAATGTGGTATAGTAACCACAATGAACAATGTCCTTATCCATGAGCCTCTAGAGAGGAATTTATCCAAAATTCAATTGGTCTCTAATAATCAAAAATGTTAACTCAGTGTTGTAGCAGAAATATTTCTAGATAAATCTGGGCCAATCCAGTTTTGAGACAAATAGAATACTAGTCCTAGTTTTCCCACCTATGTACACGGGGTTTCCCATGTGTTATATTTCAAGTGGTGGTGAGTTCTTGTCAAACTGTCATACATGAACATATCATTTTCTTTACTAAAAAACACACCAAACCTATCATCACTGATCTCCCTCCTCGAGTGCATCACCATTTTTCTGTCACCCAACAATGAACAAACCTCTTCACTAGGCACTTATCACAAATAACACATTTATGATATGCTTCATTTTTCTAAAATGAGGGGTCATGCCTTAAAATAGGTTTTTTTCATTTTAAGAAACCATTCCCAAAGTACCAAATGACCCCCACTACATTACACGAAATTTTATCTTTTTAGAAAAAACTCTTTCCCAACACCTTTATGTTCTAAAACCATTTAAAATCACCATTACCCAACCAAGGAACCACACATTAAAAATAATGAATGAAAACATGTTTAAATTGAAGAAACCCATTGGAAATACTAATTACACACTCAAACTAGTTTTGAAACCACATTTAAAGATTTTACATTTAAAACTAATTGAGAATTATAAATACATCACAATTTCTATACAAGTTTAAAAACATGTTTAAATATGAAAAAATTACAATGGAATATTAGATAAATTATGTAAAACAAATAAATAATTATTTCTAACAACCACAACCAGATCCCATAGCATGTAAATACTAAATTAATATAAAAAATATTTTTAAAACAATAAATCAATTATGGATTTCAAATTAAAGGTCTAGGCATAGGGAACTGACCTCAAACATGCCAATTCTGATTAAAACTACTCAAACCAACCTTTCATTCTTACACGCACATGCATATACATATATATATGTATATATATATAACTCCAGCTTCATTGTACATATTCCCCTTACCATGAGGTAATATGTATAATGTGGGAATATATATATATATATATATGACTTACCCATGAATTCATGTATAATTTCTCATTAATGTTGTGAACTAAAACCACTACAGTGAGGTCTAAGACACTTTAGAAAAATTATTGGCTACTCAAAAACCATAAAAACCTTAAATTAAAATTGATCCAAGGTGAGAAAATAAAAAACCCTTATTAAAAATAATGTTGGGCAGACAAAAACGATTCGAAATGCTTCACCTTCAGCAGAGAACACTGAAACACACCCGAAGGAGGCCCGAAAGACCCATTGCCCAACCCGTTGAGGAGATAAACACCAAAAACCAGCTTGCCGAAAACCCTAGGGTTTGGAAGAGCTTGATAGGGTGATGGAGAAGGTGGAAAATTTTGAATCATGGGATAGAGGGGATTACCTTGATGATCCTACCAGGAATCTCAAAGAAATCGATAGGAAATTCTAGTGGAGAGGTAGCTCATCGGAGTGGGTGGAAAGCTTCATAGAGAAGAGGAGGAGGAGGCTCATGTGAGAAAGAGAAGAGAGGGAGCGGGGAGGGTTGTGCCGCGTACGGAGAGGTGGGGGAGAAGGGGGACCCCTTTGTGGTTTAATTAAAACCCTAACAATGATAACAATAATAACTTAATAATAATAATAATCATAATAATAAACTTAATAATAATAATTACATTCATAATAATAATAATAAAATTATTATTATTATTAAGATATTTCTTTTTTATTTTATTTTATTTTATTTTAGTTTTCATTTAGTTTTATTTATTTTGAATACTAGGAAACCGTACTATTTTCATATAGTTTACCAAACCGTGCACTAACCATACGCTGACCACTAACAAGTCTAAAAACCCATAACATGGTTACCTATATAAAGATTCATGGTTGAGAAAACTATGCTCAAACCGTGTCACTCGACACTGCCCACTTTATATAGTCAAACCTCATAGTTTTCACACATTTGGATAAATTGTGCGTAAACCATGGGTCATGACTTAGACCCACATAAGAATTCGCACAAGCACCACATAGTTACTCCAAACCATGTAGGGTAACCGTGAAACAAAATAGGGGTTCCAAAAGTTTAAAATTCAACCCAACAACTACCGAAACTCAAAAGAGATACTAAAGATAATTAAAATAATTACAATAATTAAAAAAATACATGGTTGGGGTCTGAAACTTCCATTTAATTTATCTTAAAATTAGAATTTTTTAAAATCTTCCATGACTATGAACTCATGTTGAGTGTGGTATTTAATAATTAACACAATAATGACTCTTCTTTAGGATTTAAACATTGTTTAAAATTTCCTTCAACATTTCTCCCACTTCTTGAATGTATTTATTAAAGTTAACCATAGACCTATTTAATTGAATTTATGCATCCAAATGAATTTATTAAATATTTTAAATATCTTTTTCTTTCCCTTTAATAATATCTTATATAACCTCTTAGAAATTCTCTTCTTTAGTGAGTAAAAAGTTTAAAAATTAATTCTCCTTCAACAACTTTAATCATTTTTCAACATGAGAAATATCAACTTTGTTTGATGCATGAGTCTCCTTTTTACATTTTTATTCTATTTATGTAAATTTTATATATTTAAAATGCATTCTTTCATATTTCACTTTAACATAAACTCTATCTTAGTTTCATCCACCTTTTTTTCACTACTATATTCATCATTATTAATTTCATCATTATTCACTTTAGCAATCAAAAAATTGTACACATATTCACTTACAGTATTAACTTCAGTTTTATCCTCACCTCATTTTCTCCATCCAAATTAGTCAATAAATTTATTTTGAAGAATTTTGAGAAATTATTACCTTTAACTTTCAAGCACAACTTCAATGTTTTAAAAATTGAATATTTTTTAATTCATCATTACTTTATTCTTCCATTAACATTAGACGCATGGTAGTAAAATGTATGAATGCTCCACATTTGAAATAATTAAATGAATTATTATCCTTATAATTTCATTTTAACTTTATAATCACTTCTTGAGATTAATGATATCAACTTACTAAATTTTATCTAAACATATCCATCATCTTTTGAATTGTATTCTTCCTATTTAACTTCATTATAAATATTATCTTGATTTATAACTTTAAAGGATATATTTATTTTATGATTTAATCTTCTTCTCAACCTGAATGGCCCAAAGGACTTATTATTATTATTATTTTTGATAATCCACCTTTCCTGGTGTGAGGTGGAACCCTTACAAGGCCCAAAGGCTTAAGAGACAATTACATGACCCATAGGTCTTAAGATATGACCTAGAAAAGACAATTTGGAACTTCTCCTCCCCAGAAAATGTCATGATATTAGCACTCCACCTTCACAAGTCTTGTTGGATAGCTATCATGTGCATAGCTGCACATGCCTGGTACCATGGAAATGTCAAACCCTCTCATTCTTCCAATTCTAGTTAGCTCTCCTATGGTGAATGTGCGAACTCTGAATCCTCATTTTCATCCTTGTCCCCTTATAATATGACTGGTACATTTTCATATTTTGTGTGGCCCAAAGGCCTGGGGGTGGGCTGAAGGCCTTGAGGTGTCCTAAAGGCCTTGAGAGACAATTGGCCCGAAGGCCTTGGGTGTCCTGAAATCCTTACAGGACCCAAGGACCAGTCTGGTGGCCTAAAGGCCCATATGGATGAATAGTTCTGGCTGCTATAGTACCGAACAATACTTGCTACAACGCTGCTAAAGTACCGCCGAAAATATATCTCCACCCGTATTTGATCACGGGTCTCTTGGATGCACTTTCCGAGATACTGAGTTTATTTTGGAAAACTATGGATTAATTAAAAGTCCAACTAAAACCTCTAATAGTGCACACAACTTCATTGACTCTTATGAAGATGTTATCAACAAAATTTTCATCAAAAATTTTAACAGTATCATACTTTAAATGTGAAATATGTAATTTTTCTACTTTCACTTTCATAGTATTTTCAATGACATTCTTTGACTTATACCATATTCCTGTACTATGTTAATCCCAAAAAAATTAATGAATATTTCTTTAAATGTGATTAATTAAATTCATTATGAGCTTGACCATCATCTTCTATAAGTTTTTTATCAACCATGGTCACTAAAACACCTTTCACATGAGAAAAATACACATTTGTTTGTCATAAATCACCTAAAAGATAATATATAATATGTATAAAATAATTTTACCCTTTTATATTTGACATTTTTTCCTAGAAAAAATTATAATCCCATTTTTATTCACCAAATTTATTTAATCTATTGAAGATATAAATTCCATAACAAGTAAATATTTTAAAATAGAGAACATTTATCACTTTTAATCTTTAAAGAACGTGTTATCTTCAAAGAAAACCAAGAAAAATTCCCTAATGTTAAATATGGATACCAGGATTATAGTAGGTATTTAAGATCTCTATGTATTTAATAAGAGTGTTGGTTGAATCAATGAATCAATTTCTTTTCTAATCCACCACTGAACAACCTTCTTCTCCTTTTAAAATGTTCAACATGTTTGATGATTTGAATTACTTATTCTCTACTAAATATTAATTATCTTAATCATTTGGTTTTTTATTTAGAAAGATCAAACACTCACACAAAGTGGGAATAATGAATTTATTGGATATATTATTCAAAACAAATTGTCATAACCATAGAATGATAAAAAAACACGAGATATCTATAATACACTAATTATCATGGATATAAATGAGTAGGTTTTATCCATGAACTCTTATTATATATAAATTTATTCATAATTATTTAATATAATACTCCATAATTAAATTGATAATAATCAATAAATATAAAAATGTGAGTCTTCAATCTCAAAAAATAACTCTAATTTTCAGTATAATAACAATACATTCACTTCTTTCCTTGACAAAATTAAATTTTCATTAAATAGTTTATCAAAACATTCGTTGGTAACCCCCACATCCTAATCATTTATTAACTAATAGATCCTAATGAAAAAAATTCAATAAACTTCAATCAATAATAATAAACCTTGAACTCCACAAAATAATCCACAACAATCCACTTTCTTTTCAAGAGTAACTTCAAACTTCAAATTCAAAGAGCTTTAATATCAATAATTGAAGGGATAAATATTACATGAACTTCCTTTAATCTATGGTTGTCTTCTTATTCTTCATTTTATTATTCTAATTCTTTCAAACTATCAAATTCATATAACACTCGATATTTTTATAAGACCACACCTCCCTCTCTAATTCATTAAAAATTTTAATTTCCAACTAAATATGAAATAAAATTCAACATCTAAAATATTATCATACATTATGATCCACTAGATCAATAAAAATATTTTATTTACCCTTGAAATTATTTAGGGACTTTAGGATTTGCGTTTGAGTATCATGTGAGTCATCCATAAAGAAACATCATCAAAATAACTCGAATTTGGAATTTCACACTGGCCATGGAATACTGAGACCATTGAAAAAGAATAATGTTATTAAATTACCTAATAAATTTCATAATATATCATCAAACATGGTATTTTAAGTCTAACCATGAAATAATTTTATGCCATTTTTCTAGCCAATAATCATAACATATTCCAAATTTCTATTAACCATGAGAAATACCTTGAACATTTTGGCATTCAGAACCTGAACACTTCACAGAAACCCTGACATAGTTGATATTATTTTTCCAAAGAGCATGACCAACCAAAAATAACCATGAAATTTTTGAAACCACATATTTCATGCACCTATCAAAGATCATGGATACTTTTCACATGACCTTGACATAGTGATCAATCCATAAGGTGGATAAAGATTTCAAAAAATAAATCACTAGAAAATATGAATTCCAAGACACTCATTTCAAAGTAATCACAAGTCATTTTATTATTATATATAGACCATGTCATGGTTTTTACCACACAATGTTATAAATATGTTGATATTATCTAAAAAACTCAAAAAATGATTCTTTCACTTCTAATCTTCTACGATGAACATTTAAAGTTCAAAATAACATTATCCTTAAAATAATTACAAATACCCAACTAATTTTTAACACGTTCCTTATATTTAAAAATGTATTAAAAATGATAAAATTAATGTCATATATCTCATCCACTTCACATTGGTAATAACCAATAATCATTCTCTTTATAAAACACACCACTCTTAGGGAATCATCACTCTCAATAATTTTCCTAGTCACAATATATATGCCACATCATATATAAAAACATATGAAATCATATCCAAAAAAAGTCGTTTATATTCTATAGAGCTCCATTTATATAATATATAATTAATTTTAGCTATATGTCAAATAATATGTTATAACATGGGAAAATATATTTAAATCCCATTTTATATCCTCTGAAACACTTTTGATGTAAATCTAATGATTTTTTTAAAAAACTTAGTGACAAAACATAATTTTCATTCATATAAAAACAAAGTGAGACACCATTGGAAATTTTTTCATTTACAATAATTATAAAATTCTTAATCCACAATTGAAATTAAAGAGTTCCCTATAGTAAAAAATTAATTCCACTCAATAAAGGGATCTTGCATGATTTCCAAGAAACACATTGTTGTAGTAAATTTTTTTTGAAGAATTTTTTTTATATCTTAAATTTGACCACTATTTCAGTTAAAGATAATTTATTATCACTAAAATTAAGAAATTAAGTATTTGTAAGGGTTTTAGTTCAAGAACATTGAAGGTTTTCTAAGAGATATTGGTTTTTGAATAAAAAGGTTTAAATTATAATTTCATCTTTAATAGAGTATTAGATCGAAAGAAAAATAATTCATTATATCTAGAAGGGGTTATTTATCTTGACACATTAATTTGAGAATTTCCACTTAAGAATTGAAATTTTTAGTAGATATGATATGAATTTTCAAAAAAAATTATTTACATAAAATGTATTTATACATATTTTTTCACAAATTCAAAACTTAAATGAATTAATATAGAGTCTAGGGTTAGAGGATGCTCTCAATAATTAGGCTATTGATAAATTAATATGATACCCAAAACAATTATAAATTTATGAGAAAATGTATATTTCCCATATTAAAATTTACCAATAATATAATATACAATTCTTCAAATTATACTCTTCCTTTACTTCTTATTTATTTTGAGTTAATGTATGAAATCCATATATGTTAAAGATTTAAAGGTGATAAATATAAAAAAAATTCAATATAATTAATTCAAATTATGGATTGAAGTTTTTATTAGGGTGAAGTTTTATAATCCCCCATATTTATCTAAAATTTTAAGGCCTTAAAATAAAATTCCCATGGAATGTATTTTTTTTGAAATCCTTATTTTTATAACTTTTTTGGATGTATAAATTGTAATTTTATTAGTTATGTTGCAATTAAAAAACTAGAGATATTTTTGGAACATATTTTCAAAAAAAATTAATTAACTAAAACTATAGGAATAATTTCAAATATAATATATAATTTTTTACATAATAATGAAAAAAATATAACAAAACCAAACACAAGAAAATATGAATAATGAATTGGGTATTCCTAAAGATATAATTTTATCTTTTCTCTAAAATTTGGCGGCATTATATTTTTATTTATAATTAAAAAATAATATTTATTTTCCTCTCAAGATAATATAAGAATGATGAAATATGGTTTGTGTTAATAGACCCAATATATTTTTATGAAACTTTAGTCAAACTTAATGAAAAATTTACATTGTTAATGAACATCTCTAAAAATTTTGGAATTAGGATTTATTATAAAAATGAATAATGAAGATAAATCAATGTAAAATATAACCATATAACATGGTAATATTATAGATTAATTCAATTTTCAATTCTTTTTTAAATTAAAATAAAAAAATGGGATCTACATAAGTAGTTTTTGAATTATATTGGCATCTATCTTGAGTATTTATATTAATAAAAGTTAAAATAAAATAATGATTTTAGTAATTTTATGTTTAAATGTTAATTTTTTTTATAAATGTTGTAAATTCTTGTTAACATATAGTTCTAGAATAATTATAATATATAAATCATTATATGAAATGTTATATAATAACCATGATAATGATGTAATGTTTTTATTATTGCTATTAATCAGTTATCATCCCTCATTGATAACATTCTAGTTTGAAATTATATATTTTATTTTTCTATAGAATTTTGATCATTTAATAGATATGTAAAATATAAGACCAATATAATATAGGAAATTTTGAACTGTAGAATGGGCTCTATTCCTACCACATAACCCTTTGTATCATTATTCTGGATAAATGAATAATTTTACCTTGTTTCTATTTTTTAAAATAAAATGTATATTTGATTATTATTTTCTTTAAAGAATGTGATGATGTGTCTTTATAATCCATTTTAAACCATTTAAGTAAATTCTATCATCTTATAATGTTAAATAATATAAATTTAATAATTATAGTAAATTGTTAATGAAAATGAATAGGAGTGTAGAGCCCTAGGCTAGATTCTACTATGGGGGGGGGGGGTGAATCAATGATAGTATTTTATGTATTATTTTATTTTAAATAAAAATATTTAATTTTTAAGGTTTTAAATCATATTAATGATGTCTCAAATACTCACCTCATTTTCATAAATAATAATAGAGAATACAACACACAATATTTATAAGGTTTGTTACTAAGACCTATTCCATGCCTTGTTAGTAGGGTTCCCCAAAATTGTATCTCTAATATAATATTATCATAAAAACAATTATTTGGTAGATGGAATTTATACACCCCGTTATTTGATCCTCTAGTAGATCATAGTTCAACACCCTAGTAGACAAATATTGTTCCTTGGTAGGTTAGACACCCCAAATATCTTCTCTATTGATTGATTTGTTATACACCCCAATCATCCTTCTATTAAATATTGATATATAGATAGAAAGTTATATAAAATCTACTAGTTTCTTCTTAACCAACTAAGAATTATATCCCACTACAAGGTTACTAGATCTAGTCTAGTCATGTATAATTGTTCATGAACTTCAATGACCATTGATCAGGTTTTTTAGTCTTGCTCAATGACTTCTAATCTTCAGTGAATGATCAGGTCTTCCTTATTAAAATCAAATAGCCAGACATCCAAAAACCTATTTTTTCAATGAATATTCCAAAACTAAATAGATCCTACTTATTATATAATTTAATTTCAAGAATAAACATTCAAAAACTCAATATAACTTCAATATTGAATTATTAATTCAAGTATCTTAGGTGTACTTCATGAATGTTTCACATGGGAATCTCATATCTATAAACCCTAGATTATTAATTTTTTATTATTCTTATTTTAAGTTCTCCTCAATTTTATTCAACCTTTAAATTTGATATTCCTAGTATGTTTTTAGTTGAATTTATTTCTATGAAAATGTCTTATATATTTAAATGCATATATATTAATTATATGTAACATGCATGTACCATTGATGTATGTGTTTGAAAATAATTTTATTATATAATCAATAACTCACTACCTCATGGAGGCTATCTCCTTATATTTATGAATGTTTTTATATAAAATACACCTACTTATTTTGTAAAACTATAAAACATGAGTTTTTCTTCTTCAGGAAATCTAATGTGCTTCAGGGAAGTCTAAGATCCATCATGTAACAGTGTCTATGCAGTATATCCTTCTTCCATCATGAAATATAGATAATGAAAATATGTTTTATTCATGATGATTTTTTGAAATTAAAGAAATCATAATGCCTCTTTCATTTATAAAAAAAAGAGAACTTATACTTCTTCATGAAAGTCCTTTCATAATATCCCTCATGTTTCATGAATTTTTGTACAAGTATGAGATCTCCCAACCTCTTTGCATAGAATAAATCATAAAGGTGATATATTTTTATTCTTAAAATGAGAGGTGATCAAACATAAATGGAATAAACCATAATTTTTACATTTATCCCTCAATATTTATTAATGAGGTACCAAATCCTATCCCTATTATTCACTGACTCAAACTTCGACATATCATACAAAGTCAATTTTTTTTTTAAATATTCAAATATATCAACAATTCAATGAAACTTTAAAATTAAAATATAATGGTATTTTTTTTCTTTACATACTCAGATCCTTCTTCTTAAATACTGAACTCACAAGAATATGAAAATAATAATATGCTTTATCATTTTAAAACTTCAAACTCATGCATGTTTTTAATTAAAGAATGAAAAATTGTGACACTTGTTTTAAAATGATAGTATCATATTCGTTAATCTAATGAAACCATGTAAAGCATAACATGCATTAACGAATGTTCATTCCCTCATCAACTAAAAATTTTGACCATTTAAACTTAGCTAGATGATGTAACTCACAAAATATAAAAATAGATGTATATAAACTCTTTTCCATGGTTGGAGATATAAGATGGCTCAAGTTATTGAGAAATGTCATTTATAGACTTTTAATCAGATTGAAAATATCAATATGTCTGAGAATCCTATGTTATAGGAATAAAATTTTATATGGGGGAATACTATCATGCACCCACCTATCCCACATTGATTATTATTTTTCAAGGTCAATCCTTAATAAGACTACTTTTTCCATCCATCACTCTATATGAGTACTTGAGTCTGCTCTGAAAAACTACACACATATTTAATAGATTGTGTCAATCCTGGTGACCATCTCTTCATTCAAATCATGTGCTCACCCTAACTATACATTCCTAGGCTCCACTATTAATCCCATTTTATCATAACTAGCATAGGGGTTCCATGGCTATATTTGTTGGCTGGATTTTTTTAATAAACTGTGATAGAAAAACATAGCTATTTCTCATCCTTAATATTATTTTATATTCTAAAGTTAAAAACTTCAATTCATCAGTTCAAAATCATTTTAATATCATACAAATGTTATTTTTATTCAATCCAAGACACTTCAAATTCTTCACTAGAATGAATAATGTGTTCTATTTAAATTTTCATCATTACCTATATTAGAAATTAAGATCAACTCTGTAATCATCACAATATTTATTTCCACTATGTATTTTAACTTTACATACAAGAACACATCAATCTAGTAGCCTCAAGTTCCTTTTCAATAGTAAATATCAATACCTCAATCAACATATGGTCTTAGATGGATACATTATCAACCATGAAATCCAATTCCCCTCCAGGAATCATTATCTCCTCATTTATGTCTTCCTCAAGCATTGAATTTATGATATATTGAAAAAATACAATATTTATTCTTTAACCATTCACTTGTTCTCTTCAATCCCACCGTTTAAATTTGGTGTGGATAATATTTTCACTTTATAATGTAAATATATTTATCCCCCTTATTGATTATAAATAAAAAGGTATAGTTTGGGTATTCTCATCTCATCATTTTCTCATAACATCTGGGTACCCTCTTCCACTACATTCATTTATGGCCTGAAACCTTACCAATTATTCTAGAAGTATTACATTACATGTTTTTCTTAGGAAAGGTTCCTTTATCTAGATAGATCTAAATATATATGGGAAATCCCTTTGTTAAAAAACAGGTGTATAAAACAAAAGTGATCAATGTTTTTCCTAAATTATATGTATGACACACCAAACTAAGATAAATTCCTTGTCATATTATGGTACTAGTCAAGAGAGATCTATCAATAAATACATTGTATCTTGAAAATATATCAACAAACACAAAAATATGTTCAATTGTGTAAATATATATCACCCCCTTATTAGCACAATATAACCACCCCTTGATAATAATTATCAATTCATTCAGAGTACGGATATGGGAGATATTATCACACCTCATCATTTATATTTGAAAAATATATTCAAACTTTCCATATACATGGTGTAGTGAATATTTAATAGTTTTTACTCATCAATTATCCCCCATAAAGGGATATATCTATCTCCTTCAATTTCATTCATGTTAGTATAAAATCATATTCATAATGGAAAAAGGTGCCTATTTGTTCCTCAGAAAAAGAACTCAAACTAAGAGTTTCCTCTCAACCATTCTTTATCCCTCTTCCTTTTTATCTCAAATTGGGATGATTTCACCCTCTTATTCATTCTATTCATAGGTTGTATATTCATATTCTTATTATGAAATATTTCTTCTTGTTGATCAATATTTTTTATATTTTTATGTAAATAAAATTTATTTTCATCCAATTTCATAGACATTTTCATAAACTAATCATGGGATAAGAATATAATCATACATTTCTCCAAGTAATGCCTAATTTTTTCACATCAATTCTTCTGATTCTCCATATCATCACCAATAGATGAATTCATTTTAAATTTATCACCATCAATTGATATCACCTTCTTACCCTTATCTAGATCATCCATGTGATCTTTCTCCATTTTAACCATTTCTAGTTAATCTATAGAATCTTTTAAATATTCATTATTTTTTATGTTTATCCTTTTTTTTGTCTCACATTTCTTTTATAATGTACATGTATTACTCTATTTTTATCATATTTTTTATTACCATTAATATAATAGGTAAACTTTATAGGTCCTTTGGCCATGCATACATCATATCTATTACATTCTAATCTATATCTAAAATTATTTTAACCATTTATATCAGTTTTGTATTGTTATCTTGGGTGGATTTTCTATCACAACATTATTATGTTGAGAACTTGTTCTCATATACTCACTATAACTCCCCCAAGATTTATACCACATCTCTAGAGATAACTTCTTATAACATTAAGAGTAGGGTTTATTTTCATACCATCCACAATACTAGAAAAAACCGATGAATGTAAATTTTCAACATTGATATGTATTCTATACTGATAGTTTTTGTTGTTAAACTTCTTCAAACCAAGCCTTATTTTGGTAAGGGTAATGTTAGTTTATTGATCTATTTTCCCTCCATTCGATGTGGGAATGTATCTCTAACTTATCTTATTAATCTAAGAAGGTTTATATTAATTTTTTCAACCTTCACTATTAGTAGTAACAAATATCTTTTGTGACAAATTAGGTGTACATCTATCTTTCCTTTTTATACCCTTTATCTCACAAGTGTTAGAATATTATCCGTTAACCTTAGTAGAAATTGTGAAATATTATTTAAATTTTTTTATTTCATTTGTTGACTATTGTTATACTTTTTCATCTTGGGTGATGATATACACTTCATTTTTATTTTATTTATTGGGTATTGTTTTTGATAAACTTCTCTTATGATGCATCCTAAAGATATACTGATGGTCCTTTTCTCTTGGATTCTGCTTTTGGTAAAAATATTTTATATTTTCTTTATCTTTTCTCCTGCTTTATTATGGTCCTATATTATTTTCATGATTTTCATGTCATGAAAATATTCTAATTACTTGTTCCAAACATTTTAGAAACACACAAAACATACTATGAATCTTCTTCACTTATTTTTAGGTTTGGTATGTCCAGATTACATACGTTGTGTACCTTTATTTTTTTAGTAGAACCCCCACCCTTTTGGAAACTTCATGGGGAACATCATTTGATATATCTTCTCACATCCACCTTCGATGATATATTAGATTTTTAGTATTTTTTACCATTCATGTTTTCCTAGAATTTAGGTTGATTCCTTTACAATAATGTAAGCGGGAATTAATACATAAGAATTATTCTTAATAATGGGGTTCCTTCCATTTGGAGGATGTTTCCTTTTGATTAGAGGATGATCTCATTCTCTATACTAAGTCACAAATTCTAATACAAAATTGTGTTCCAGTATCGCCTTCTCCAGTAACATAGGATGTTCCAAATCTTAAAAAGCATAAATTCCTCCATCCCACCTCTATCTCAAAACACATTATGTTAACGAAGTTTCATCTCGTCATCAATAAATATCTTATTCTATCCAGTATATCATTTTGTTCTGTAATAAAGAACTCACTACCATGTAGATTTTTATTCTTTTATTCTTTCAAGTGTGTATATACAAGACAACTACTACCTTTTCTCAAGATATAATACATGAGTTTATCTTATTCATGAGTAAAAATGTGTGTAATATAAGATTAAGCTCATTTTCATTACAGAGTGTGTACACTGGATCTCTTTCATCCTTTAAAAAATCTAGATCGAGTGAGGATATGTTCTTCATAATGATTTTTTAAAACTCAAGACTTCATGATATTAGTAAACATCACATAAAATAGATAAGTACACTGATTATTCTTTACACAATTTCTATTTTAAGATGTAAAATCTTCACACAGTCCAATTCAAGTGTATCATATACACACTTCATCGTGTATATGGACTTGTAGAAGTGCTATATTTTTCTTCAAAAAATGATCTCATATCAAACTTGAACAATATAAACCACAGTTCTAGAATTTTTTCCTATATATTTATATATGAGGTTCCACCAACTTATCCCTTATGATTTACTAACTAAAACCCCCTAAAATCATGTTTTGTCATGTATGATTTTGAAATCTCCAAATATCTCGCTGATTCATAGAAATTTTTAATGGAAAATATCAAATACTTTTCCCTTAACCCACTAAACTACTTATTCCTCAACACTGGGCTTAGTTATAAGAATACATTAATCAAAAAATTATCATTTTAGTATATAAAACTCACGAATTATTTGAATTAATGAATGAAATTTTGTAACTCCCATTGTACACTGATAATGTCATCTTATTTGATCAGATAAAATCATGAAAATCATAGCATACACGAATCAAGGTTCATGGAATCAACATCTCCATATCTTGAACATTTGATATTGTCTTGATGATGGTTGTAATGTCATGAAATAACCAATTTATAGAGAATATTCACCAAGGATTGAGGTAGAATACAAATTTGGTTGTTGAGTGATTCTTTTTTCAAACCTTCGATTAGATAGTGGAAGTCAATCTAGTCAGGCATTCAATGTTATATTCACAACATTTTAAGTGAGGAAATAGTACCACACAACCAATTATACCATATCAACTATTATTTTGTGATGTCAATACTTAATAAGACACTTCATTCCATCGATCACTCAACACGAGTACCCGAGTCCTCTGCAAAACACTACAGACACGTATAATAGGTTGTGCTGACCCACGCGACTTGTTCTTCATAAACACCATCTAGACACCCCTACCAGTGCATGACTAACCTCCATTATGCATCCCCTTCAAAACTAGATGTCTAGTGATTCCTTAAACTATCATGGTTCACCAATTTTTTAATAAACTCATATCAAACCACTTAACTAACAGATAATCCAATATTACTCAAAGCTCTTTCTTATGATTATTTTTTTAAAATTCTTAAATTATGAACTTCAATTATTTAATTCAAACTCTCAATAACATCCTTAAAATGTTATTTAATCCACTAAAAAATACTTCAAATTTTCTATGTTGTATAACATTGTGATATCTTCAAATTGTCTTTAGTGAATGTATTATATATTAAGACTGGCTCTATAATCATCAAAATATTTATTGACATAATTTCAGAAACATTAAAAATAAGAACAATTCAATATTATAGGATCAGGTTTCTTTGAAAAATAATATTTCAATACCATAATAATCCTATGGAAAATCATGGATGATATATCAAGAATGACATCCAATGCCTCTCCAAGCACCATAAACTTTACATTAATTTCTTTTTCATACATTTAATTTTTGATAAAAAAAATTATTCATCAACCATTCACTTGTTCTCTTCATGGGAAAATCATTAAATTGTAAATATTTAATTTATGATATTATGTTTAGTTTAAAAGTAATTATTAATTCATAATCATAAAAATGAGTTTTTTTCATGGTTTTATAGTACATGGAAGGAATATAAATAATGGGTTGGTATTAAGTATTTTAGAACTAAAAAAACTAATGTAATTAAATGATAATTATAATAAGAATTATAATAATTTTTCATAGAGTAAAAATGAGGCATTATATAGATCCTTCTTGATATAAAGGTTCAGTGTGATACCATGGTTGAATACCTCCCTTAACTATCAAATTTATTGACCTTCCTTGGGAACATAGTATGAAACTTGATCTATTCTATACCATAGGATCTAATAAAATTAAGAGGTTTATTAATAGTAATAAGAGAACATTATTTTAGAAAAATCAACTCAACCAAAGCAAAGTAATCCAATCCATCTAGTGGAGAGATGCTAGATAAAACACAAATATTAAGAATTGATCCATAAAATGAATTAGACAATCAAGAATTATTACCATGACTACTCAAAAAAAACATTAATCAATAACATCAAATTACCTTTATAATTACCTTATGTTGCTTCAATATAAATGGGAGCTACTAAAGTCATCACATAAGATATTGGAGAAGGGTTTATCACTATAAAAACAAAAAATAGATTTTATTTTAATTAACTGTGTATTGGAATTTCATCTATTAACAAGTTTACACATATATTAACTGAGATAGAGGAATAAACTTAGGAAAAATTATTAATGAAATATATAACCAAATAAATTTATCTCATTTTATCCTCAATAGGGGAAGGAGGAGAAAGGGGAGAAGAAATAACTCTGTAATATTTTAGACAAACGAAATTATCGAGAAATTGTAACCTCATCCACCCTTCACCATGAGAAGGACTGTATAATATCAATGGGGTTAAGAAAATAGTTTTATATGAAACCAACTACTAAATCATGAAGAACCATTAAGATCATACACTATTATACATATACACTTTGGAAGAGACTAAAAAAGTCAATGTCTATTCAAATGAGGGAATACATTAAGTTGTTATAGAAATAAATCATGTCATAAATCGAGTAATAACTCTTAAATAGACTTGTAATGTACTTGAAAATAGTAATTTTTCAGAATATAAGAAGAAACCCTAAAAAATGAATCTAGAGTCAGTCGTTTTCACTCTCGACCCTCACTAAATTCAACCTTATATTAAAAAATCTATAAATTACTTCTCCCATACTAGCATGGTTAAAATTACCAATATTGGGAATAAAATATCAAAAAAAGTTATACAAAAATGTCTATTTTCATTAATCTATATTGCCACTAAGAATACAACACCCAAACAGAATTGAAAAAACATTCCAAATTCTCCATAAGAGGTCAAATGATTCTAAACTTAGTGATGAGAATACATGAATAAATTATGGTAGGTACATGAAAATATATTTATAAAATATAAATTTTAAGTGAACTTTTTAAATTCACAATAACCTTATCCATTTTCTATATTAGACAATTGAAAGGAATCTAATACAATGAAGCGATACATAGAAGAGAAACATTGGGTAATCCCTTATCAAATTCAACAATACACTTATTAGAATGGTTTAAATAAAGCTCAAAAAATTCCTTTAAATGTCTATATTTCATAACATTATTTATTAATAATTCTTAAATTAATATGAACTCTTATATTTATCCATGGTTTTTTTAATTTATAAACACCTTCTAAATCTAGCATAAAAATTTAAGGCTTTAATCATTGTTTTTAGCAAGTGAATTTTTTTATCATTTAAATCCATAATTTTGATTTTCAGTTGTTCAATAGGTACCCAATTGATAAAGATTTTTTATAATTTTAAGAAAATATATTTTTCATTAAAAATGAATAAAAACATTGATTTTTTTAAAAAATCATGGTGTTCTTTTTTCTATAAGAAAACTCATACCAAGGGAACCAATTTTGTTTTCTTTGGATCATTCCATTATAAAAAAACATTCAATATGCTTACTTTTTTAAATATGGTATGGTTCTTCTTAGTTTCAGTATAATTTTTTGATATCTCATTTCAATACTAACTTTTATCACTTTTTGACAAAACCACACCATAAAAAACTTTTCTACTGCAACTTTTTTAGATTTTTTTACAATTTTTTTACTTCAATCATTACATGGTTTAATAAATTATATTTAATAATGATTACTTTTATTAAAATACAAATTTTATATAAAAGGATTTAACAAAAATTACCTTTTTCATGAAATACATTGTGGTTCTAGAAAATTACATTTTTCAGGACTCTTTGTCAATTAAAAAAACTCATATATAAATGATTTAGAGGATGATTGGATATTAATAATGGGGTTTTGAGGTGGAAAAAACATATCCAATGAATAAAATTCTCAGTGAGTGTTTTTATATTAGAAGAAACACTTTTCTAATGATATAGAGGAAACTCAGATACCATTAGAAGAAGGGTTTGAGATTGAATAAAATATAAATGAATAATTTAATTTTTCTTCGATAAATCATTATATATAAGATCTTATTGTATGATCTTGATAGATATCCCAATTAGGAAAATGTATCCTTCCATTGAAGGTACTACATTTTCCTAATGAATCACTGAAAACATAGAAAATATTCTATTTCCTCACATTATGCTTAATCCGTTCTTAGATAGAGAGAATATTCTTGGATTTGAGGAGTTTTAGTGATAACATCAATGTGTCACGCACACCCAATTAAAAAATCATGAACTTGTTTATATATCCATCAAAATACATCCATTGTATTTGAAAATTATTCTCAAATATTCTATCATTTAATGAAACATTTCCTAAATGTTTCATATGTTAGAATACTTCCAAATTCTTGGTTGATCATTATACTAATTTGTTTAATTTTTTTTAAAAAATTAATTGTAAATTCAAAATAATAAGAATATAATCATATGATTTTATTGATTTCTAATTATAAATTATAGGGGTAGAAATAGGTTTAAGCATGTGTTATCACATAACAAATTCACTTTCATGCATAAAACTACAATATAATGACCATTACTACATCGTTGTAATAGCATCACAAACCAAAACATAGTTTATACCAATACATCATGGTTTAAGATTTAGTGAATATTTGTAATATTATTTATAGAGTTATCATGAACTCTTGGCTACCCAATGGTGACAATTAAGGTGTCATGAATCCACTTCATTATGGAATACTTTAATTTATTCAACATTTTCCTCCTCTACATATTGAATAAACATTAGTTTAATATTTTAAGGGGATAAAGAATAAAACATGAGGAATGATCATTGTAGAACACATCATTATGATATTGGTAAAAAGATCAATATTTTTATAAAGATAAAAAATATATTTTCACTTAGGATGGTTTGGATTATTTTTCTTAAATGTTTGAAAATATTTCCATGGTAGTAGAGTTAGAATTACATATTTATTAAAAGATATATATTAAAGGGAGTAGTAAGAGAAATTGGAATATTCCCAAGAGCCGAATTTTGATCCTTAAGGTATTTAGCAGATTTGATACATTACTCCACATTCTAGGAAAATTCCAATGAATATATCCTCTCTCACATTTCTATATTTTCTCTCCAAAGAATATTATTTGAGTAAGGTATATAGTGAACTATGGATTTGGTGGGTTCCATTATAGATAATCTTTATATTGAGTTGTGTACCAGCCCTATGTCACCCTAATCACCCATTTAGGAGTTTTTACCACATATAATATGAATAATGATATGATTGATTTTTTATATTTATATATACTTGAACCTCCAATGAAAAATACCACTACTTCAGTTGCACAACCTCCAACTGAGGTAACTCCCTCAACTGAGTCTACAATTATCCCTTTAACCACTATTCATCATCCTCTTGATGTGGGGAAAAACATTAAAGGCTATTTTTTAATGTAATAGTTAGATAAGAAACCAAGATGAATATAAATTCTAAATAGAAAAATAAAAGGAGTAAAAATAGTAGAAAAGGAAAAAAATATGGTAAAATGGTAAGAAATGGTTGTATTAATGAAATAATTATATACAGATGATATTAATATTGATATATAGAGGAAATGGAATATTATAGTGCTAATTTAAGAACTTATATACTAAAACCTATGGGTTTTCAGGCTCAATTACCTTTGAAATCCGTGTGAATTACACTGGAACCACATTTTCCCATCACTTTACCCAACAATGAGTTGTTTCCACCCCCTTATTGATTACTCACTTATATATAGTATCTTATTATAGCCTCAATAAAAAATTTAATGAGTTTAATGTAATCATTTTTTAGATATTACCACTATATTTATTAAGAAGGATAAGGAAGGGGAGAATGTGGGGAGAGACTTAGAGTTGAAATGTAAGAAAAAGTAAGGGATTTTTTGGTTTTATTTTTAGTTTTTAATTTTTTTGTAGTTTAAGTATTTTATTATATTATAGAAATCATTTAATTTCATTTTTATAGATTTATTAGAAGAATTATTTTTTATTATTTACTGATATATCTATAAATACCCTAACCCTATAGATATATATTTTTCCTTACATTGATTTTTTTTTCTATATTTAGTATATTTTTAGTTTATAGGGGTTTAGGATGTTACAAAACATTTAATGTGGTGTTGGAGGAAAATTGGGGAGGTGGTTTGTAGTGGTAAGAACTGGGTACTCAGTGTCTTAGTATTGGATACATAAAAGGGAACGTAGGGTTGTATATTTCTCAATTAGAGTCACTAGGTACCCGAAGGTTTAGTTATAGTTACCCAAAAGACTCCTCAATAGAACTACCTTTAAAAAGGAAATTATTTTATTTAATGTGCTAATTTATTAACTAAATATATTAGGGCTCATAATCTCATTCCACATTATCCCATTTTAAACCTCTTCCAGCCTCTTCCTCTACCAATATCTAGAAGTTAATTCTTCCTCTAATCCTGAATGATGCAGATATGTTTGGACATAAAATCTTTCTTCTAGAATGGAAGTATCTTGGTTCACCTCTAATATTTCCTCTCTTTATAATTTCTAATAACAGTGAATGTAATCTTCTATTCCCCCTATCCATGTTTTTTGAAATCATATGATTCTTATCAATTTATTTAAGACATGCAATAATGAAAGTTCTACCGGTAAAAATAAAAGTTATGAATACAATTTCACATTTGGAATTCATTTTACTTGAGTCACATAAGTGTCAACCTATCTTTAATCCATTATTAGGTGGTTAAATTATTATTTTTTGAATCAAATTTCTCCTAAGTGTAAAGACCGGTAAAATTCAAGGGAAATTTGTTTTCTTAATTTTCTTTGGAATTTTACAAGAATGCGGTTTCTGACGGCACCTGATTCCGAGGCCCGGTGTGCCCGGAATCATTTTCCGATGTTTGGATCATGTACGTTCAGTGAACGAATGAGTGGGTTTTCCTAACTTTTGAACAGTTGCTCGGAATCGAAATCTGAGGGCACTGATGGAATCACAGTGCCAATAATTTCTTAGGAACACCTTTTCTGGAGTTGCGTTTGCTCGGGTGTGGTTTTAAAATTTTTGGGTTAAGTAAATGAATAAAATAAAATGGGGAAACCAATTTATTTTATTTTAAGTTGTTTAATCTAATCAAAGTGGGTGAAGTGGGACCCACAATATCCTACTCGACTTGGTAGGATATTTTTGGGGTGGGGCCCACATGAGCCCCACTTTTTCAACTTCCACGAAACACCCCACCTTTAATTAGGTAACGCACCCGCACCCCCTTTTAATGTAAGTCAACTCGAGCGTTTAATTAAATATTAAACGCCTCTATTAATTGGGCGGTTAAACGTTGCAATTAATTCAATTAATTGGTTGATTCAATTTTGAATTGATAAACGTTTGTCTTGTGTGTTAATAAAATAAGACAAGTCTTATTTTATTAAGGGTTTGGTTGTGCGGGAAGGCTTGGTAGAGTTTGCTCAAGGTCTTGAAGTTCTTCTTCCACGACGAAGAACGCAAAGAACGTGAAGAATGCCAACCTTCGAAGAAGGTCGACAAGAACGCCAGATCCATGGAGATCTACGACGCGATGCTGAAAAATCTTTTCTCCACGACACAATGATCCTCCTTCCGCGACGACTTCTTTCGCGACGTGCAATTCCGTGACGAGCCTTCTTTCAACTATGCTCGAGGTAGGGGATTATTTTAATTGTTTGTTCGTGATTACTTCCAACACCATTCTTCATTTCAAATTGGGCCTCCTGTTATCGCAATAATGGGAGGCGGTCGGACCGCACGAACACATCCGACCCCCCTCTCTCCTTAGTTGTTTGATATTGTTTGTGGCACGAGCAAGGCAATGTGGTGCCGAAGCACCGCGCAGGAAATATTAAAGGAAGGGCAGAGAAGCGTGGCGCCGTCGCGTGGCGCCGTTGAATACGAACTACACCGCGGCGCCGTCGCGCCACTCCGGAGAACCACAAAGGCACCATGGCCGGAATAGGGCCACAGAGGAGGGGCGCGGCGCCGTCGCGCCGCGCCGGACGGACCAAGGCCACGGAGGAGCAGGGAACGACAGCCGGTTTCCAGCCGCCGGCGTCGAAGTAGGGGGACGGGACCGCCCCGGTCCCATGGCGGTAGCAGCCAGCTGGCCGGTGCAGGTCGGCCGGTCAGGGGGAAGTGTCGGGGGTTGTAACCCCCAGCTGGCCAGCAGGAGTGGCCCCCCTCATGGGGGCCGCGGTTTCACAACGCGGTGGGGGGCAGCGCCCCCCCCCCCCCCCTTCGCTCGGCCGTTACGGCAGAGCCGCCTGGCTCGCTGGCCAGACCGGGCCGCACCCAGGCCGGGCTGGGCCGGGTCGCGCCCAAGCAGGTCGGACCCAGACCCGGGTCGGGTCGACCCAGTTCGGGCCGGCCCAGGGTGTATCGGGCCGGGTTGGACAGGGCCCGAACCCCCCATTCCCGGACCTCTTACGATCTTTTTCCCATAACATGGGTTAAGAACCTACGATCGATAAAACGTCTACTGCGATGCAATCCTTAGATTGAGACGGTAGTTTCGGTATATTAAACTCAAGGTTTCGGAGAACTTTGGGTTCGGCCGGGTTGTTTTGAACACGAAACCAACCGGGCCCTCAGAGCGGAAACACTTATAATTTGAGTTTCGGACGTCCGATTGATGTTCCGTTGACTTTGTTAGATTCCTATTAGTGAGACAGACCTTTTGGATTACTCCTCTTGAGGTTTGGATGCAGTCAGAGTACGGTCGGGTTGGTTTTGACTTAAAAACCAACCGGGCCCCTAGGACGAAAAAGCCAATAACTCTCGGACCGGGCGTCCGAATGATGCGCCGTCTGTCACGTTGAGTTCCTATTGACGATACAGAACTTTTTGATACATCAACTCCGGACTTTGTGTCAGTTGATGTATCAGCCCCTCGGCTCGTGGAGCGGACGACCGGGTCGGACCAGGCCCGAACCCCCTATTCTCGGACCTCTTACGGTCTTTTGCCCATAACTTGGGTTGCGGACCTCCGATCGACGCACCGCCAGCTGAGATGCGATCCTTGGATTGAGACGTTCGTTTCGGTATATGAAACTCAAGGTTTCAGAGAACTTTGGGTTTGGCCGGGTTGGTTCGAACATGAAACCAACCATGCCCTCGGAGCGGAAACGCTTATAATTTGAGTTCCGGACGTCCAATTGACGTGCCGTCGACTTTGTTGGATTTTTCATTGTGAGACAGAACTTTTGGTTTACTCTGCTCGTGGTTTGGATGCAGTAGGAGTACGGTCAGGTTGGTTTTGACTTAAAAACCAACCGAGCCCCTGGGACGAAAAAACCAATAACTCTCAGACCGGGCGTCCAAATGACGTGCCGTCTGTCACGTTGAGTTCCTGTTGATGATACAGAACTTTTGGATACATCAAATCCAGACTTTGTGTCAGTTGATGTATCAGCCCCTCGTCTCGTGGAGCAGACCCTCCTGAACGAGCTTGCTGTGTGCGGGAACCCTAGAGCTGGCTGCGACTGCGACGACGATGACGACTGTGCAGAAATCCTTCGTGGATTCGACGGCGACGACTACAGCACTCAGTGATCCTACGTGGATTAGTGCTACCGATCATGTGTGGGTCAGATATTGTGTGGGTCAGCGCTCAGCGGTCTTGTGTGGGCCAGCGCCTACCGATCCTGTGTGGGTCAGATCCTGTGTGGGTCATTGCGGGGGTTAGTACCTATCGATCCTATGTGGGTCCGACGACTTAGATGAATCAGTGTCTACATATGATCATCTCTATCGTCTTACGAAGAAGTATACCTGTGTGATCTGCGTCTTTATTTTCAATCCTTATCTTCGATAATATTGACTTGATATCCTATGTGGATTACTTTATGCTTTCTTGTGTGGACTGGGTTGTGTTTTACTGTGTGGACTGGGTTGTACTTGGGCTCGGATGTTGGAGCCAAACGAGAATTGATGACTTCAGTATATGTATGGACATATACCTAAGTAGTGTTGAATATTACTTCGTGATTGTATCTTTCCTTTGTGTATTATCCTTTGTGGATTCTGGGAGACCTTCAGGGGTCTCGGGGTCCCTACTGAGTAGCGTATACTCACCCTTGTACGGGCTATGCCCACACTACATTGTGTTGGTTACAGATGACGGACAACGCTGATCGTGGTTGGGGCTTGCGGAGCAGGTCGGTACCTGGAGGTGGACCACTGGGCGGGACGTACTCAGAGCGGATGGATGGACCCGAGGAACTATGGAGGCTATCTGTACCCACCCTTCATGTGGGACTTCCATTGGACGGCTCGACGTTGCGGCTTTAATTTTCGGTTGCTGTACTCCCTTTTTAGTTGTACTTTACTTTCAGTTTGGGTTTGTATTCTATCCCATTTACTTTCCACACTTACTTGTACTCAGTTTACATAGTGTTTACTTATGCTGGCTTACTCTGTGGTGTTTGTTTACTTTTAAAGGCAATGCCTTCCCTTTTTGTTGGGATATACGCCTTGGTGCTAGTCACCAACCCCAGGCCTATGGAAGGCGGGCTTGGGGTAGTCACGACATGGGCCTGAGGACGGGTCGTGACAAATTGGTATCAGAGGAGTTCGGTTCTACCGAAGAACTATGGACTCTGATCTTTCTTCCATATGAAGCAATAGTGTTAAGGGTATTGAGTGTGGTTAATTAGTCCAGGGAGTCCAGTGTTGGTGCAGCGGCTGACGAATCCGTACACCAGGACCCTGACTTTTGATTTCCGACTTAATGCACGAAAACATTTATTGCATGTGTGTTTCATGTTTTCTTTGTGATTAATATGTGTCATCTCACTAGGTATACTGTTTGACCGTGGTGCCCCTGTTTCTTTTCAGGATAGCCCCAGGACAGCAGCCAACTAGGGTTCCGACTGTTGTGCAGGATGACAGCCCACCGAGCGACGAGGCCTCAGTACAGGGCCCTTTGACAGCAGAGGCACCGGCGGTACCTCTACCTGCCGAGCCACCGATGCTACCAGCCCCAGCCGCTGACAGTGCACGTCACCTTACTGCAATGCATGAGTTTCAGTATCAGCGAACACCCAGGTTCCGCGGGGAGACGGACCCTCAGGCAGCCGAGGATTGGCTGGAGGCAGTTTTACGAGTTTTCCGATTAGTAGGGACACCAGCAGACCTCATGGTGATCCTTGCAGCGAGTCACTTGCACGCGAAAGTAGGCATATGGTGAAGCTTGATGTTCCCGGTGCATGTCGAGGCATCACTCCTCTGGACAGACTTTGAGAGCCTCTTCCACTCAGAGTTCGTCACATCCACCCTCCGTGTGGTGCGCATCCAGGAGCTTCTATAACTGCGGCAGGGCAGCATGACAGTCGCCCAGTACTCACCGGGATTTACCGACCTCTCGCGCTATTCGACAGACATGGTACAAAACCCATTCTTTCGGGCCCAGACCTTCGATAAGGGATTGCGGCATGAGATCAGGGCATCGCTGATCTCCCTCAGCATTCCGACATAAGCAGGAGTACTGGAGCGATCCCTTCTCATCGAGAGATTTCTTGCTGAGTCTACACCAGCGGCGAGACCAACCGAAGGGAGGAACGTAGTAGAGTCTTCTGCAGCTGGCAGTCGACGGATTACACATGGGTCTAGGAGGACCAGACCCTTAGGAGGACGACCTCAGGACACTGGCTCGGAGGTGCGGGGCACACAGCGCAGAGCCAGTCTTTCGAGAGGTAGACAGTGCTACGCATGCGGCGGGCAGGGCCACATGGATCGTGACTTCCCGACCCACCGTGCGGAGGAGCAGCAGACGGTTGAGGGACCACCCAGGCAGAGGCAGAGGGTCAACTGTGGCGGTTCGCAGGGAGAAGGCAGATGAGGCAGAGGAGCTGGCTGAGCAGCGGGTGGTGGGCGACGCTTTGAGGCTCTACCACCACCACCACCAAGAGGTCCACCCCGACCACAGGGAGCTGGCGGGCAGAGACAGGCACAACTTCAGGCAGTGGAGGCCTACGACCACGGTGCGCTCGAGATGATTTGAGGTACTATCTGTGTCTATTACACCCTTTTTGTAGTTCTTATAGACACATAAGAGAGTCATTCTTTCATTGCCGCTTCCCTTGTTCGGAGCTCGGAGATTCTGACGGAGCCGTTGGCTTGATCCTTATAGCTAGAGACTCCTACGGGAGCAGACTCAATGATTACACACTGGTGCCGGAAGTGTGAGATTACTCTAGGAGGCGAGATCTTCGGCTGGGATCTTCTTGTAGCGGCGTCGAGGCCTTACGACGTCATCTTGGGCATGGATTGGTTATCTACATTCCATGATCATATTGACTGTATTAGGCGCAAGGTGCGGTGTGTATGCACCGACGGGAGCAGGTTCACCTTCACCGGCGAGAAGGGAGCCTTCAGAGAACAGGAGGGACTCTCGCAGAGGAGAGGACATCCCATCACTCATCAGTTGGCTAGTCTCATCCTAGGAGAAGTTGATGTGTGGAGTCTTGGTTTTCCTGCAGTGGTGGATCAGTATGCGGACGTTTTCCCCGATGACGTCCCAGGGCTACCTCCTGGCAAAGAGGTAGACTTTTATATTGACATGTACCCCGGGACAGCCCCGATATCCACCCCAGCATATCGGATGGCACCCGCCGAGCTTCTAGAGCTACAGGTACAGCTGGAGGACTTGCAGGGCAAGGGATTCATCTGACCCAGTGTTTCGCCCTGGGCTTCCCCGATATTGTTCGCCAAGAAGGCGGACGAGAGCTTGCGACTGTGTGTCGGCTATCGTCGCCTGAACCAGGTGAACGTGAGGAACAAGTATCTGCTACTGAGGATTGACGACCTCTTCGATCAGCTCAAGGGAGCACGGTGGTTCTCAAAGATAGACCTTAGATCAGGCTATCATCAGCTCAGAGTTTGAGATGAGGACGTGAAGAAGATGGCCTTCAGATGTCGGTATGGCCACTATGAGTTCTTTATTATGCCTTTCGGCGTAACCATCACTCCAGTAGTGTTCATGGGTCTCATGAACAGGATCTTTCAGCCATACCTTGATCGATTTTTCGTGGTCTTCATCGATGACATTTTGATTTACTCGGCCATTGAGGAGGAGCACACCTATCACTTGCGGGTTGTACTAGACACACTACGAGAGCACCAGCTTTATGGAAAGCTCTCGAAGTGTTAGTTCTTGTTACGTGAGGTCCACTTCTTGGGACACGTCATCTCTGAGGTGGGAGTTGCGGTGGATCCTATGAAGATAGAGGCAGTGCTAGCTTGGGAGCCACCCAGGAGCGTGACGGAGGTGCGAAGTTTCTTGGGACTAGCTGGGTACTACCGGAGGTTCGTGCTAGACTTTTCCAGATTTGCAGCACCACTCTCAGCTTTGAAGAAGAAGGGGAAACCCTTCGTGTGGTCAGACAGATGTCAGCAGAGCTTCCAGAAGCTGAGACAGAGATTGACCAGCGCGCCTATCTTGAGGTTGCCGGAGGAGAGAGTAGGGTACGTAGTCTACTACGATGCATCAGGGACTGGACTCGGATGTGTCCTGATACAGGAGCGGTCCGTGATCGCCTATGGATCACGTCAGTTGAGGGAACAAGAGCAGAACTACGCTACCCATGACCTGGAGTTAGCAGCAGTGGTCTTCACTCTGAAGATGTGGCGACACTATCTGATGGGCGAGTGATTTACAGTCTATTCTGACCATCAGAGTCTTAGGTACATCTTCTCGCAGAAGGACCTAAACCTGAGATAGCGGCGATGGCTCGAGTTCCTCCAGGACTATGACTTTGAGATAGTCTATACTCCTTGAAAGGGGAACATAGTAGCCGATTCTCTCAGTAGGAGGACGGACATCCAGCTACTCGGGGAGGCGATGAAGCAGTTAGCCGCTTTGCAGATATCCTTCATGGATAGAGACAGAGCAACCTTTCTTCAGTCACTCATAGCCACTCCTCCACTACTGCAGCGGGTCAGAGAGGCATAATGTGGGGACACCGACTGTGAGACGCGGCGTGCACAGATATCATTAGGACATGCACCTGATGGATTCTCTGTGGGAGGAGAGCACGTCATCCTTTTTCAGAGGACGTACCATGGTACTAGCTGCTTTACAAGAGGAGGTTCTGAGAGAGTTCCACACTTCCCCTTTAGTGGTACATCCGGGAGTGGAGAAGATGTAATAGGACCTCAGACGATAGCACTGGCATCCGGGTATGAAGAAGGTTGTGGCTGAGTTCGTTTCTCGATGCCTCACCTGCCAGCAGGTGAAGGCAGATCACTATGTACCAGCAGGCTTGGTACAACCCTTGGAGGTCCCGGAGTGGAAGTGGGACGGGATATCTATGGACTTCATGACTGGACTTCTACACACTTCCAGAGGTCATGACTCTATTTGGGTGATTGTTGACCGACTCACCAAGTCGGCCCACTTCTTACCTATCAGAGATCAGGGCTTAGTGGAGAGGTTGGGATGCCTCTACGTTCAGGAGGTTGTACGGCTTCATGGTGTGCCATCATCTATCGTCTCCGATCGAGATGCTAGCTTTACTTCCCGGCTTTGGAAGGGGTTGGAGGAGGCATCTAGGACCCAGCTACGTCTGTGCACCGCCTTTCACCCTCAGACGGATGGTCAGATGGAGAGGACCATTCAGACTCTCGAGGACATTCTCTGTGCATGTGTCCTCGACTTTGGTCATAGTTGGGAGGACCACCTACCCTTGGTGGATTTCGCATACAACAACAGTTACCACTCCACCATCGGGATGGCACCATACGATGTGTTTTACGACCGACCTTGCAGATCACCGCTGTGTTGGACAGACCCTGGGGAGTCAACACTTGTGGGACCGGAGATGGTCCAGGCCACGACAGAGAAAGTCCAGGTCATCTAGGAGCGGATTAGGACAACTCAGAGCTGGCAAAAGTCTTATGCTGACAGGAGGCTGAGGCCACTAGAGTTTGAGGATGGCGACCAAGTCTTCTTGCGAGTCTCACCTCGACGTGGATTATGGAGATTTGGCCGAGGCAACAAGTTATCTCCGCGCTTCATCAGACCAATCCAGGTCCTCAGCAGGATAGGCGAGGTGGCTTATCGCCTGGACCTACCACCTCAGTTGAACCAGGTGCATGACGTCTTCCACGTATCCCAGCTAAGAAGATACGTGAATGACCCAACGCATATCATTGACCATGAGGAGATGGACATTAATGATGCGGCGACGTTTGCGGAGGTCCCGGTGGAGATCAAGGATCGACAGGAGTGGGTCCTACGTGGACGGTCGATTCCTCTAGTGTGCATCATATGGCAGCACGGGAACCTCCAGGAGAGCACTTGGGAGCGGGAGGCTTATATGCGTACTCAGTACCCACATTTTTTCCCATAGTTTATGATGTATCTTTACGGGGACGTAAAGCCCTGATGTGGGAGTAATGTAAAGAACCCTAAAATTTGAGGGAAATTTTTTTCTTAATTTTCTTTGGAATTTTAGAAGAATGTAGTTTTTGACGGCACCTGATTCTGAGGCCCGGTGTGCCCGGAATCATTTTCCGAAGTTTGGCTTGGGTACGTTCAGTGAAAGAACGAGCGGGTTTTCCTAAATCTTGAATCGGTGCTCAGAATCAAAATCCAAGGGCACCAATGGAATTTCAGAGCCGGTAATTTCTTAGGAACACCTTTTCCGGAGTTGCGTTTTCTTGGGTGGGGTTTTAAAATTTTTGGGTTATGTAAATGAATAAAATAAAATGGGGCAACCAATTTATTTTATTTTAAGTTGTTTAACCTAAGCTAAGTGGTTGAAGTGGGACCCACAATATCCTACTCCACTAGGTAGGATATTTGTGGGGTAGGGCCCACACGAGCCCCACCTTTTTAACTTCCACGAAACCCCCCACCTTTAATTAGGTAACGCACCCGCACCCCCTTTTAATGTAAGTCAACTCGGGCGTTTAATTAAATATTAAACGCCTCTATTAATTGGGCGGTTTAAATGTTGCAATTAATTTTATTAATTTCTTGATTCAATTTTGAATTGATAAACGTTCAGCTTGTGTGTTAATAAAATAAGACAAGTCTTATTTTATTAAGGGGTTGGTTGTGCGGGAAGGCTTGAGAGAGTTTGATCAAGGTCTTGATGTTCTTCTTCCACGATGAAGAATGTGAAGAACGCGAAGAACGCTAACCTCCGACGAAGGACGACAAGAACACCGGATCCTCGGAGATCGACGACGCGATACAGAAGAATCTTTTCTCCGCAACGCGACAATCCTCCTTCTACGATGCCTTCTTCCGCGATGTGCAATTCCGCGACGAGCCTTCGTTCAACTACACTCGAGGTAAGGGATTATTTTAATTGTTTGTTTATAATTACTTCTGTCGCCATTGTTCATTTCAAATTGGGCCTCCTGTTATCGCAATAACGAGAGGAGGTCGGACCGCATGAACACGGTCGACCCCCCTCTCCCCTTAGTTGTTTGATATTGTTTGTGGCACGAGCAAGGCAATGCGGTGCCGGACCACCGCGCGGCAAATATTAAAGGAAGGGCGGAGAAGCGCGGCGCCATCACGCCGTTGAAGAGGAACTACACCGCGGCGCCATCGCGCCACGCCGGAGAACCACAAAGGCATCGCGGCCCGAGCGGGGCCGCGGCGGAGGGGCGTGTCGCCGTCGCACCTCGTCGGACGGACCAAGGGTGCGGCCATAGGCCGCAACGGAGCAGGGAACGGTGGCTGGTTTCCAGCCACCGGCATCAGAGCCGGGGGACGGGACTGCCCCGGTCCTGTGGTGGCAGCAGCCGGCCGGCCAGTGCGGGCCGACCGGTCAGAGGGATGTTCCGGGGGTTGTAACCCCCAGCTGGCCTGCAGGAGCGCCCCCCCTCATGGGGGTCGCGGTTTCACAATGCGGGGGGCAGCGCCCCCCCCCCCCTTGCTTGGCCGTTACGGCCAAGCCGTCTGGCTCGCTGGCCAGACCAGGCCGCCAAGCCGGGCCACGCGTGCCGGACCTAGACTCGGGTCGGATCGGGCCCGAACCCACCTATTCCCGGACCTCTTATGGTCTTTTTCCCATAACTTAGGCTACAGACCTCCGATCGATGCACCGTCAACTGCGATGAGATCCTTGGATCGGGAGAGTCGTTTCGGTATATTAAACTCATGGTTTTGGAGAACATTGTGTTCAGCCGAGTTGGTTCGAACACAAAACCAACCGGGCCCTCAGAGCGGAAATGCTTATAATTTGAGTTCCGAATGTCCGATTGACGTGCCATCGACTTTATTGGATTCCTCTTAGCGAGACATACATTTTGGATTACTCCGCTCAAGGTTTGGACACAGTCAGAGTACGATCAAGTTGGATTTGAATTAAAAACCAACCGAGCCCCTGGGACGAAAAAGCCAATAACTCTCAGACCGGGCATCCGAATGACGCGTCGTCTATCACGTTGAGTTCCTGTTGACGATACGGAACTTTTGGATACATCAACTCCGAAATTTGTGTCAGTTGATGTATAAGCCCCTAGGCTCGTGGAGCGGACCCTCTCGAACGAGCTTGCTGTGTGCGGGAACCCTAGAGCTGGCTACGACTACGACGACGATGACGACTGTGCAAAAATCCTCCGTGGATTCGACGACGATGACTACCGCACTCAGAAATCCTATGTGGATCAGTGCTACCGATCCTGTGTGGGTCAGATCCTATGTGGGTCAGCACTCAGCGGTCCTGTGCGGGCCAATGCCTACTGATCCTGTGTGGGTCAGATCCAGTGTGGGTCATTGCGGGGGTTAGTAACTATCGATCCTGTGTGGGTCCGATGACTTAGATGAATTAGTGGCTATATCAGATCATCTCTATCGTCTCTTGAATAAGTATCCCTGTGTGAGCTGAGTCTTGATTTTCAATCTTTATCTTCGATAAGATTGACTTGATATCCTGTGTGGATTACTTTATGCTTTCTTGTGTGGACTGGGTTGTGTTTTCCTGTGTGGACTGGGTTGTACTTGGGCTCGGATGTTGGAGCCAAACGAGAATTGATGACTTAGGTATATGTATGGAAATATACCTAAGTAGTGTTGAATGTTACTTCGTGATTGTATCTTTCCCTTTTGGATTATCCTTTGTGGATTCTGAGAGACCTTCGGGGGTCTCAGGGTCCCTACTGAGTAGCGTATACTCACCCCTGCATGGGCTATGCCCACACTACGTTGTGTTGGTTGCAGATGACAAACAACGCTGATCGTGGTTGGGGCTTGTGGAGCAGGTCGGTACCTGGAGGTGGACCACTAGGCGGGACGTACTCGGAGCGGACGGCTGGACCCGAAGAGCTGTGGAGGCTATCTGTACCCACCCTTTAGGTGGGACTTACAGGGGATGGCTCGATGTTGCGGCTTTACTTTTCAGTTGTTGTACTCCCTTTTTAGTTGTACTTTACTTTCAGTTTGAGTTTGTATTCTGGACCATTTACTTTCCACGCTTACTTTTACTCATTTTACGTAGTGTTTACTTCTGTTGGATTACTCTGTGGTGTTCGTTTACTTTTAAAGGCAATGCCTTCCCTTTTTGTTGGGATATACGCCTTGGTGCTAGTCACTAACCCCTGGCATATGGAAGGTGGGATTGGGGTAGTCACGGCACGGGCCCGAGGACGGGTCGTGACACTAAGGACCTTTAGGAAGAATTTTTATATCTATTCAAAAGACATGCATTTCTTCCCATTCTTACTTATAGAGAGATATCCATGATAGTGTTTGGGGTTGAGTGAACCAATTGAAAACCAAGGGTATAAAATTAATAAAGTATTTTCCTTAAACATATTTTTGATAAAAATAATTTTCATGCCTCCTTAGATTCATTTTTTTTGTTATGTCATGTTTTTCATTGAAACATGTCTCCACTTTTTTCATTCCAATTTGTTTTTATGTGGCATGAAAATTGTATAAATTTAAATTAATGAAGACTTTTAGATTTCTTCCCTTAATTATTGGCTATTTTATATGAATATTTAATGTTTATAACTAGATATATCAAACACCTTACATTCCTAACATATTAGATTTAATTTTTTTCTACTTTATTGGACACATTAGATTTGTATAACATGTAGATATATCATATTGATTTTGATCTTGAAAAGGTATCCTCTTTTATGATATAAAATTTTCCTGACTGAGATGAGAATTAAGCCCTAACTTATTATATCATTTTATGTAATGACATGTTATTGAAATTCTATGAATCCTTATACCCATTCCCATATTCCCTAGGATAGTTTTTCAAATTTCCCTGATTGGTTCTTCCTAATTATTCTTGACTTGAATGGGTCAATTACACCCTAAATTCATTGTATATATCTTCCCACATAGGTAGGTGAATTTGAGTACATATATAACCCATTAAATGTTATTATAATAGCTACTATAGGAGAGTTCTTTAGGATATCATGTCAGATCCCAAGACGAGGGTTAAGGGAAGTGAGTAATAATGGATCCTTCCATTCTAGGGAGTTACTATAAGTACTTATACATGTCTAACATTTTATTTTATGTTTTTTTATTCAGTTTAACTATTCATATAGTATTATATTTTTTCTAGCATAAAATCTACTTTATTTTAAGTTTTTAGGTGTGGAGTGGTGACCATTTACTGAGTTTTAAAAATCTTACCTTGCATGGAACCCTATTAGGATGTGTGTAGGCCATTTTATTCATAATATTGGTAAGGTAAAGACAAAAACAATTCTGGTATAAACTAATGACAACCACATAGGTTAGGGATACTTATATTTATTGTTGGGTGGGTGATATGAAGGGATTCACGTGGGTTGTCCTTAGCACTTATTTGAATTTATTCACACCTAATAGCACTATTATATGTCTTTAATCCATTTTTGACCTATGAATATATATATATATATATATGTTTTTTTAAAATATTATCACTTTAATTTTCTATATCTGGTAAATTTTGATTTTATTTATGAAGTGAAATGCATTTGAATGTTATATTCACCATTTACACCATGATCGTCACTCTTAACCTCATTTCTTATAGATTTACTATATGCATGACCTCCGAGACTGAGATTTTTCATGCCAAATATAATAAAATAAACAGAAAAAAGAATAACATATAGAAATATTTTATCATTTTAGATGAATATATAATACACAACACAAATATATATTCCCAAGAGCTATAAAGTTTTAGTGTCTTTAGAGAAAAATTATAAAAAAATTATTTCATAAAGGATCTTTAACATCTACCATAATTTCCTTTATGTAAACCCCCAAGATTTTTTGAAATATTTTTTTCTCAAATAAATTTAATCTTTTCAATATTTTGTGTTATATGTAAAACTGAGTTTATCAGGAATTAAATGCCATAGTGTGTTAAAACCAAACATATAATAATATTAAAATATTATTATTTGATATCACAATTATTACCTAGCCATTAGAGTGATATGTATAAATTGTATTAAATTAATTATGAAAATATATGGGTTACACATGTATATAAAATTAATTAATTGGTGATTATTTAATTAGAAAAGAAAATAATAATTATTTTAAAATAAAGGATTTTTTTTTTGAAATTCTATTTTTATCCATACAAATGCATTTTACCACAATAAATTAAACAAATAACTTTGGTGAAAGATTTTAATGAAATTTATATATTATATATTCAATAAATTTTTAATATTCATATTATATTTTTTCTTGACAAGAGAAAAAACATATCCAATTTTATGCTTAAAAACTATATTTTTTCTAAAAAATGATTTTTTCACCTTTTGTATAATTATATTAAAATTAAAATTATTGAACTTTTAAAGAATTTATTCGAAAAAATAATCTTAATTTTTTAATTCATCATGTTAAAATCATCTTGTATTGAATTTTTGGAAATTTTCCTAAAAGATAATTTTTTGATGAATATTGAAAAATACTTTTTTTAATTAAGAATTATCATTTATTTAAAAGAATTTAAAAACATAAAAATTATTTTAAGATATATTAAAATGTAAAATTATTTTAGTTACATATCTATTAATATGATTTAGTTCATTTTAATCAATTTAATATTTAATTTTGATATGAAATCTTTCAAAACCTTTTATCATTTTCTCTTTGAAAAACCTCTTTCTTGTCATGTCTGCGAGTTTAATTTTAAATTAAGAGTTTCCACTTCTGTGAATAGAATTTGAAAAAATAAATTCCATATTTTAACTATAAAAATTTATATTATCTAATATGTAAATATTTATTTTTACCATTATGAATAGTAAACTTAGTAAAACTTAATTTTCATGGTTAAGGTTGAAACGAGTTTATCAGGGGTTAAACTAAAAAAAGTAGCGGTAAAATGAACTATAAACCAATAAAAAATCCATTTTATGGACATATTTAGACCATATAACCTCTAATACTAAATTATGGACCATTTTAGATGATTTTTTCTGGAGGAAAACATGGGTAAACATTTTACTTTTCCAAAATTACAATAGTGCCAATAATCTCTCTTATAAATGAGAACCCCCTCTTCTATCCTCTTTAAACTTCCAAAACCAATTTTTTCAACCAATACCTACCAAAATAACTTACTTAATCCCCTAATATAATAATATAATCCTTATTTTGGATATAAAAAACCCTATAATCCTTTAGGTGTAAACCAAAATAAGTCGTCCAAAGAAGAGGTAATGTCCCTTTCTGAGAGTTTTATATTATTTATTCCTATAACACCTTAAATTATTATTAAAACTTACTAATATAATAAAATCAGTATAATAAATATATAAATACGTTATTATTTTAATTCAACACCCTAATTTCCTCTTCTATTCCATCAAATGGGTTACAAAATCATAATTCATGTGTACTGAAGACTATCATCTTGAGAACCGATATTATTTGTTTTCGATCACCATACCTCATGGATTGATATAATGATTTATTAAATGTTTATATATAATATTTATGGTATTATTATACCTTTTTAATTATAATATGACATAAAAATATTTACGCCCCATCTCATTCAAAATTAATAACGTCACTAGTGTGTACGACATAGTACCACCTCACGAACTGATGCGATGTGTTTTTCAATTATATTTTACATGAATGATATTAATGATAGATTAAATAAATATATATTATATTGGTAAATAACTAATACTTATTTAATTATTATATCAAATATACCTATTTACTTACTATTTTGTGGGAAAATAATAACAGTGCTCGTTTGCACGGTGTACTTCCGCCTTGCGAAGCGATGTGATTCATTATTCATGTATGATTTATGTTGAAGTTAATATGGTCACTTTTAAATAAAAACATATGATATATATTTATATATATGAAATAAAAATTATTCTGGATTTTTAATTTTTAATTTACCTTTCATTCTTCTAAATCATTGAGAAAATGGAAACAATATTCATGTGTACGTAAGGCATAATGTCTGTAGGAATATTTTATTTCATTTTCTATCCCTAACTTTTATGGATTTCTATAAATAAATATATACTGAACATATATGATAGATATTTAATGTTTTAAATTCTATAGATTATGAAACCATGGTCAAAGTAAGATAACCAAAAATAAAAATTTAAAACTTACGCAAAAAAACAAAGCATTTATTACTCGAAATGTGATTTTAACAAATAATTGTTAATAATTGAGTAATAAAATATATTAAGTTAAACATATAAGTATGTATATAAATAATTTTGATTATGTAGTTTATTTATAATAGCATATATTTATTGTAAATAAAGTTCAAACATCTAAAAAGGATGTTAAGACTTATGGTAAGGGATTTCCATCTCACTTTTTTCTTTATGTGAAACACATGCCATACTCACCACCTATTTCATTTATGTTGTATATATAAATCTCATGAATTTATTTTATTATTAATCTCATAAAAAATATTTTTATTTACATATCCATTTTTGGATCTCTATTTTATGGGATTTAGGTTTCAAATGTTACCAAATTGATAAGGGGTTTCTATCTCAATTTTCCTTCTTTGATACATAAGTTGTGTTATGTACCTATATTATTTTATGAGGTGTTTATAGAGACAATTTTATAGGTAATACCATGATTTTATTTATTCTTATGGTAGTTTGGGATTCATTTAATTTTATTCTTTCATGGGGCCTACGATTCAATGTTATTAAAGTGGTAATTTTTTTATGGTATAATCTCATTGATTATCATGATTGTTTTTTTATGCTTACAATGATGAAATATTATTATCCACCTCAAAAGAAACTCATGAATTTATTCTCCTCGGGTTTTTTCAAGAGAATACATGTTTTTTCCTTCATTTTCCTATATTCCAAAGAATGTTTTTAAGGAAACTAGACATTATTTTTCTCTTTGGTTGAAAATCCTTTTTCTTGAGGTGCCCTGTGATTCTGTATCAAACTCCAGTGGAAGAGAATTTCTGCTGTAAGGGAGTGACACATACATGATGTAGGTAGGCGGTGATGTAGGCAAGATGCATCTAGGTGGTGATGCATGTATGATGTAGGCATGCAGTGACACAAGCATGATGCAGGCAGGCGGTGGTTCAAGAATGAAACTGCACTGGGCTTTTGGGATAGATTTTGGGTCTTTGGGCCATGTAATGGGATTCATGCCCACTGGGCCATTGATCCATGAATTGAATAAATATGGTTTGATGGGTGAGTTATCCCTTAAGGGGCTATGACCTAGCTTTTAGTCCTGTGTGTGTGGTGTGTGTGTGTTTAATGTAATTTTACCCCCAAGAACCTAATATATAAATTTTTATTTTATTGAAATTGTAAAGGGGATATTTATTTTAACACGTATGTAATTCTTAGTGTTCTTGGTCATCTAATGTTCTAAATATTTTTTTAAAGAAAAAGAAGTTATAATTTTTTTTAAGAACTTTTTTACTAAGTGAAAAAATATTTTCCTCAATAAATGTTTTAAATTATTTTTAAAGATTCCTTTTTTAAGTTTAATAGTTTATTTTCCAAGAAAAGTATTTCCAAAATATTTTATAAATTTTAGGTTTTAAAAAGTTATCTTAATTTGTTTACTTTCCTTATGAAATGTTTTAAGTGACATTTTAAAATAACTTTATATCTAAGATGAAATCCTTTGATGTTACTTATTCTTTTCTGGGGATATGATGGTAGGATAAATTTCTTATAACTTCTCTAAATATTTTATGTTTATAATGATAATATGTTTATGAAATTGATTTATTTTCCATAGGTTATACTAGGATAAAATGATTATGAAACCCACTTCTTTTTCCAAAAGTTAAGGTATGATTAATTGATGAGATAATTATGAGAACCATTTTATTTGTATGGGGATTTCTATAATGGAATGTTTTATAAAACCCATTTATTTTCATGGGTTCTGATATTATTAATGCTTTATTATATTATGTCACACCTATATATGGATTTCATTATATAACGGTGGTTAATATATAACCAAGGACGGTGATCATGTTATAACCAAAGATGTATGGGACCTTTTTCTCACTCTGATGAATTGGGTGATGATTAATTTTATATAAGCTAAAAGGGTAATGGGAGGTTATCCCAATCCCAAAATATTGTACACAATAGGTTATCCTAAGCCTAAAAATGGAACACAGGAGGTTTTCCCAAGCTCGAAGTTGGTACAAGAGTGGTAAGCCTAATTCTAACATGTTATGATTATTATGGTGGGTAGACTTGACATCAGATTTTCTATGCTTGTGTATACACCAAAAATCTATGTCGTATAATAATTATATGTTTTTATGTCTCATGTTATTTGATCCCATTATGATTAATATCTTATGAACGACTAATATTTATACCATGAATCAATTTTATGATCTACGATATGCAGTTTATGGCCTTTAAATGTTATTCTCAGGTTCCCATACCCTTATGATTATGATATGTTGATATCTCTCTCATTCACCCTTACTGAGAATCTGATCTCACCCTTTCTTATGTTTCCTTTACCTATGTTATGAATAATGGTTTTAAGTAGAGTATGTCTAATAAGAGTATTATGTAGGATGATCATTATGGTATTTGTTGATTATTCTTAAAGAAGTGACAATATTTTGTGTCTAGTCTCAAAATACACTAAACATATATGGTCCATGGGTATGTATTTTTGAAATTTATTGAATATTTATCTAAAAATATGTAATATTTATGTATTAGAAGTTGGGGTCTCCATAGTTGGCATCAATGTAATGTTTTAGGTAACCTTTTTAAACTTGGATGATAAAATTTCAACGACATCCCTAGGGATATATCTAAGGTTACTTATAGACATATTTCTAAGAATAAGTTTAAGGATAAGCCAAATTAAATGAATATTTATTATAATTTAGGGGAAAATACACAGTAAGTGTTTTCTAAGAAATGAAATCCATATCTGTATAATACAAGTGTTGTGTATTTAGCACAGAGGTACCTAGGGGTAATAACTTTTGAAAGGGTTTATTGAGATGGACTTAATTATCAACTGGTTTATAATAACGGTCTTTTCTCTACACCTAGTTTGACACTCCCAAGGGATATTCTTTGAAAATACATAAAATCATCACAAACCATCATGATATATTTAAATAGATGATAAATATGAATAACCTAGGATAAATCTCTAGTGTCATAGATTAAAATTAAGTTTTCATGGTTTAGACACCATATAAGTGATTTTCAAGATTATATGGTTTCCTACTGTGATCAATGTTTCTCACACTATGATTTTTTGTTTTACTGAAATGAGGGAACCTGAAGAAACTAGGTTAATTTTGAATGTGATGCAAATTTTTTTATGAAAAACCAAATGGGGTGATGAATGGAGTAAAGAATATTTTAATTATTCCAAATTATTTTTCATGATATATGATCAACAACTTAAACTTTAACTAACTCTCAGACCGGCTAAAGAAGGCTAGTATAATATTTATTGAGATTTTGGGTGGTAGAGACCATATAGTAAAGATGATTTAGTTTCTTATATACTGGTAATGTGGGAAGAATCATTCAAGGTAATTTATTAAAGGTATAATATTATGTCTTGAGTGTGGAAAAGAAGAACAAAAATAATTCATTTCCAAGGAAAATGAAAAGTGTAGTTAATGCGATGGATGAAAATAATGGTTCCCCAAAGGAATCATCAATGGTAGAATTTTATCAATGTGTAAAGTATGATAATTATACAAATATAATTCATAGGGGTAAATATTATGAAGATAATCAACAAGGTGGTATGAGTAATGGTTATACTACTGATAGTGAGGATACTAAAAAGGATATATAAAATTTACGGGTTGTTATAATAGTATTTTTTATGTTAAATATGAAAATAATGATTAAATTTCATTTAAGAATTGTAATACATTATTCATAATTCATATTGTAGGAAATAGGTATTAAAAAATAAGATTATTAACCCTTCTCAATGTTTTAACAAATAGGTGGACTGATTGAAGTGTTTATGTTTGAGAATTCAAGAATTGTGTCATATGAATCATGAAATATATATGGATTATTATTCAGAAGTTTTTCATTAAGTATTTGAAATAATATGTTGAATGGTACTTATTACCTAGAAAATTCATTTAATATAAATGTGATATGTTATGGAAAAAATATGATTAAGGGAAGATAACCCTTAATATACTCCTGATGTTGAGAAAATTCTGTTTTGTTTGGATAAAAAGATGATTGATATGGATAATTTGAACTGTATAGTGTTGATTACCCAAAAATTGATAAATTATTTTTTGACAGTGAAATATATGTTATCATTAATGGAGTTTAAAAAATTATTGGATTTATTGAATATATTTAATAATATATGGTTTTATTCAAGAAATGAGGAATCATGTATGTTTTCATTCTGGATTTATGGTATTTCTAGTTTTTACCATGTTTTATTATAATTTATGGGTAATGTATTCACATATTTGGTATTTGAAAATTAATACCTACTTTATGATATTTTGGGGACTAATGATGAGTTTATTTTCAGAGTTTTTGTAACATTATTTATAAATCTTGAATTTTGGAAGGGTCATAAGGATGACCATTTATGGAGAGGTTTAAGTCAAATATTGGGTGATATTTTAGAGATTAATGTAATATTTCACTATAAGAATATTTATGCATAACATGTGAAAACTGTAACACCCCGATATTTTGTGAAATATTTTTTTTCGAATTAATTTAATCTATTTGATATTTTTTATTTCATGTAACATCGAATATGGATTGTTTTATATGAATGAAAAAAGTTATTATTTCTTTTTACATAACTCTATGTTGATATTATACTACACACAACACTTATATTTTCTTTTGGTACATGAAACAGTATGTTTGTATTATGTTATACACAATGGCGAGTTCCCTCAATAGGTTGTGTTACACACTAGACCTAGTTTTTCCAAACTATAATTTAGAATTAAGATCATTACTAAAATATTTTATAGTTTTCACCTAGATATTGGAATGGTGGTTATAAAAAAGGATAAATAAATTAATAAAATTTGTTTTTAACGTGTATATACAAATAATTATTTGGTGTCCAATTAATTATAAATGAAAATAAATTCTTTTGAAAATATTTGAAATATTTTGCTGGAAAACTATATTTATGAAATCAAAAACGTTTCACCTAAATAAATAAATTAATCCGATTTTGATAAATTATTTTAATGATATATATTTATCTATAATATATTGATGAAACTAATTAACTTTCATATAATGTGTTCTATTGAAAATAGATAAGAATAAAACCAATTTTACACATAAAGATATATATTTTTCTAAATGATACTTTTACCACCTTTTAATGGAGTGACTATTTTAAATCTAAATTTTGAATCTTTTAAAAATTAAATTTGTTAGAATAAAATTCAATTTTTAATACATAATTTCAAAATTAGTTTAGGGTGAAATTTTGGTATTTTTCTGAATAGTTTTTTTGGATGAATGGTGAAAAATATTTAATTTTAATTTGAAACTAAATTTTTTGTATAATATATTTATAATTATAATTATATATTAAATTATTTATAAATTATAATTAGACCAATTATACATAATTTAATTCAATTTAGGCAATTTGAATCAATTTCACATTGAAATTGGTTATAAAAAAATTCAATCTTTTAAACTTTTCACTCAATGTATCATCTCTTCGACGTGATCAATTTTAAATTAATTTATAAATTTGTTTTATTTATAATTTAGAAAAAAAGGATTCCATATTTTTAATCATAATAATTTATAATATCTCATAAGGTCAAAATTTTTTTTGACCAAAAAAATCTGTGAAAGTAATTAAAATTAATTACAGTAATTAAGGTAAAAATGAGTTTACTGAGTGGTTAAACGTTAACTCAAGAGGCCAAATAACCTAGAAAAATTTCCAAAATCCATTGGATAACCATATTTTGACTATATACTCCCTTGGGTAAAAAATGGACCATTATTGGAGACACACAGTGTAAGGGAGACCTCTCAATATTGTTTTCCTTTTTATATTTACAAGAATGCCACTCCTCCACTATAAAAGGGAACCCCACTTATTCACGCCTCTCAAGCCCTTTGGATAATCCAACACCATACCGAATAAAGTCCAAAAATACTTACGTTAATAATAAAATCCTCCCTTTGGGCATAAATCCAACCAGGGAATCCCTTTGATGAAAACCCAAAGGAGTTACTCAAATAAGAGGAGGTTTGAATGTGTATAAAGAATGTTGGGACTTAAGGTAAGGGTTTTCTCATCTCACTTTTATTTCTATGATATATATGCAGTATTTAACCACTATTCTTATCATGTGGGATATATATTGACATATTACATGTTATATCATGAATTTACTTTATTTCATGATATTAAAAGTTTTAATTGATGTTATTATTTTACAGATCTCATGATTTAAAAGTTACTCAAATAGTAAGGGTATTTCTAGTCTCACTTTTATTTTTGCGATACTTATACCATATTCATGAATCATTTATTTTTTGTGGTGTATATACATACCATGGATTTATTATATTATTCACATATTTAAATTTATGGGTATTTACATATCCATTTGATGATATATATTTTAGGGGTTTTAACGTTATAATGTTTCCAAATCTGTAAAGTGATTTTGTCTCAATTTTCCTACTCTGAGAAACATGTTATGTTATGAACCTATATTATTTTATGAGGTGTATATAATTTCATTTGAAATTTTATATCATGAATATCATTATTTTCGTGATATTTTAACCTTCATGTAATGTTAATAATTCTTGGGGACTTTGATTAAAAGTTACCAAAGTGGTAAGAGTTTACTGCTAAAATAACATCATTTATCAGTACTGTTTTTTATTGTTATTCCATTGATGAAATAATATGATAAATATTGATAATTATCCTGAATTTTATTCTCCTCTTATTATTAATTATATCTTCAAGTAATGGTACCATTTTCCCTCTCTTTAGTACAAAAGATAATTATGATAATGATTTTAAGAAAATACAACTTTATTTCTCTCTTCCGTAAAAAATCTACTTTATTCAAAGGCCATGTTTCATAATTTATTTTAAATGTTATTTTAAGTTTATTTTCAATGAAAAGTATTTTAAATTTTTTTTATGTTCCAAAAAGATGATTTTTTTTCAAGATTCTATAATAAGTTTTCAAATATATTTTCAAAGAAAAGGTTTTTAAAATGATTTTAAGATTCCTTTATAAATTTTCAAAGATATTTTCAAAAAAAACGTTTAATTTTTTGTCAATATTACTTTATATGTTTTCAGGGTTATTTTCAAAGAAAATGACTTCAATTATTTCAAATCTTCCTTTATATTTTTTCAATGTTATTTTCAAATAAAATTGTTTCCAAAATGTTTAATGTTTTAAAAAGTGTTTTTCAAAGTAGAAAGATTGTTTTCATCAAGAAATGTTTTTAATGATTATTAAATATTATTTTTAATGTTTTCAAAGTAATTTTTAAAGAAAAGGATTTTGAAAAAAATTTATTACTTAAAAAGTGATTTTCATAGAAAGGTTATTATCCTTAAAAAATGCTCCAAGTTATCATTCAAAATACTTCTCAATATAAGATGAAATGATTTGATATAGTTTCTGATTTATGTGTAATATGATCCAAGTACACTATTCTTATTATTTATTTGAATGAGTTTTTTTTAAAATGAAAAGTTGTTTATGATACATATTACTCTTTAATGGGTCATACCATAATAAAATGATTGTTAAACTCACTTACTTTCATGAGTTATTCAATGATGAAATGATTATGAGACCTACCTATTTTCTACAAGTTATTATATGATGATATGTTTAAGATACCCATTTCATTTCATGGGTTAGGATTCAATGTTTATGAAACCATCTGTTTTTATGGTTCATGATATAATGAATGTTTTATTATATTGTGACACATGGATGTATGATTTTATTATGTGATGGTTGGGACCTATATATCTCTCTAATGCATTGGGCAGTGATAAATGGTACATGAGCTCAGATTCTATATAGGATATACCCTAATCCTGAAAAAAGACGGTACATGATTTGTATCCCTAGGCAAAAAATAGGAGGGTACATGGGTTTTATCCCAACCCTGAAAACAAGAGGTTACATGGGTTTCAGCCTAAGAAAGAAAACAAGGGGGCTACACATGTTGTATCCAATCCCAAAAGAAGAGGGTACAGGGGTTGTAGAGAAAGATTGAAAACAATAGGTAACACGGGTTTTAGCCCAAGCCTAAAAACAAGAGGTTACATGGGTTGTTACAGAAGCCCATAAACAATAGGGTACATAGGTTGTAGCCCAAGACTATAAACAAGAGAGTTCATAGTGTCACGTCCCATCCCCTGGGGCCCATGTCGTGACTACCCCAAGCCTACCTTCCAAAGGCCAAGGGCTGGAGACAAGCACCAGAAAGGCACATCCCTAAAACCGGGAAGGAATTTCCTTTTAACCTGAAACTCACACAATCCAAGCACAGAACAAGATTCAAGCACAAAGTAAACTGTATAGTAAATAGGGCGAGTACAGTAAGTAAAGGGGACCGGAATAGAAGCCCAACTGGGAAGTACAAGTAAAACTGAAAACATCTCCTATGAACACCCACCACGGATCATACCTGAAGGGTAGGTATAGCTCTCGAACAGCCGTCTCTACGATACATCTCATCTAATGGTCCACCTCCGATCAGCCTCCAGTCCTGGCACCCTCAGCCTCGATCAATGTTGTCTGTCGTCTACACAAGACACAACAAGGTTCAGGTGCAGCCCGTGCAGGGGTGAGTATAACAATACTTAGTAGGGACCCCGAGACCCCTAAAGGTCTCTCAGAATTCATGAAGGATAAACCACAAAGAAACAAATACTTCACATACATGAAAACAATAGTCAACCCTACTTAGGTATATTCTAATACATATACCTACGTTATCAAGTGTACCCTTCTCGTTCATGGGGAAACACAAGGCCCAACTCTCCAGCCAAAAGTAAAACCATTCCACGCAGGTAAGTACCACAAAGGTAACACCACAATGAACAATACCACGAAGGTATCACTACAAAAATGTGTACCACAAAGGTAAAGACTCAGCTCATACCAGGTATAACTTAGGTATGAAAGTATAGATGACTAGTTGTAATGCTATATCATCTTACTTCGTTGAGAAGCTCTGCTATTGACCCACATAGGATCATAGATGACCCACACAAGATCTGAAGATGAACCACATAGGATATGTAGATGACCCACACAGGATCTGAAGATGACCCACACAAGATCTGAAGATGATTCACATAGTATATGAAGATGACCCATACAGGATCTGAAGATTCTTCAAGTACAACCATCCACAGGGTTTCTACACTACGCACGCTTGATTACGTGACGTTCCACTCCTCAATCCAATGGTCGATACTTCAACTAGCACGAAGTCCCATGAAAAAGTATCACGAAGGTCTATCATGTCAAAAGGGACACAACGTGATAGACGATGCATCAATAGGACGCTGGGTCTATAAGTTATTATCCATTTAGTCTCGAGGGCCCAGTTAGATTTGGGTTCGATCCAACCCAGCCTTACCCCAACTTTATCCAGAACTCAAGTAGAGTATTCCAAAAGGTCCGTCTCAATCCAAGGATTCTAGCACCATAGACGGTTATTCAAACGAATGAATGGTTCTAAAGATATGGTAAAAAAGGCATTTCTGGGTCCAGATGGGCCCAGGTCCGGTCCGACCCAATCCGGGTCTGGCCCATTGGGCCGCGGTCTGGCCTGGCCTGCTCGACACCCCCCACTCGGCACGGCACGCTGGGTGCGGCCCCCTATGCTGGGTGTGGTCCGCTTGGATGGGTGCGGTATGCCCGGCTGGGTGGGGTCTGCCATGGCGGCGCCCGCCCTAGCCGCCACTCGGGGGGGGGGGGGGGGGGGGGGGGGGGCAGGGCGGTGCCCCCCTGGAATCCTGAACGGCTCAAAGGCCATTCAGTTTTGGACAACCTGGTGGTGCCATGTGGCACCACCTATTGGTCCGTGGGTCCTGCTCGACGTAACGTGGCCGACCGAAAATCTGGCCAGCTCCCCTTCTAGTGGAGTGATGGTGCCACTGTCCTCTTACGACCGACTGGTTGTCGACTGCCATGGTGCACCACCATGACTTGATAATCGTAACCTCCACCTCTACTGGTGGCGCGAACGGGTGTCGTCCTACCTCCTCACGGCCGGCTGGCGTCCCGGCCACCGTCCTCCTCCACTGCGACCGACGGGCCGCGACCTCCTCTGGAGACACGGTTGTGCCGCCGCCACCATTACACCCAGCCGGTGTGCAGGCTGCCGCCTTGTTCCCTGCCGACACTGGCCACTGGAACCAACTTCCGACGGACTTCCTCAGGTCACCAGGTGAACTCCGGTAGCCCGTTTTTCAATCCAAATAGTTAAAAGTTCATCCCAGACATCGTTGTCACATCTACCCCGATGTGGTCGGGTTCCGCTCAACTTGAAGATCCGCCCGTGAAGAACACATCAATCAATGAGGTTGCAGAGGGATTGGGTTGTTTTCGTTTGGACCACACACTCCATGTTAGACTGATAGCATGCAGTTCGAAAAGATAGATTCAATTTAAATTAACGAAGAACAATCCTAAACAAACCTTACCTCGATCGTTCGTTGGAGACGGTATGAGGAAGAAGATGAAGACGGCGAATGAGTCACCGACGTTTGTCTATCCCGCAACACGCTTCCGATTCGAGCTCAAGTGTCGGTTCCTCATTCTTGATCTGGGGTTTGTTCTTCGTTGGAGGAGGTTCTTCCACCAAGATTTCTCTAAAGGCTCTCCTAGGTTCTCTCCTCCCTAAATCCTTTCTTTGCCAATGATTTCCCCCCAACCGAAGAGGTGAGTATCCAACTTAATTAAGTTCATGTTAATTAGATCAATTAATGTTGGCTCATTAATTGGGGAGGTTCCAAGATTTACATCACATTAAAACGGGTTTCAATGTCGGGTGGTCCCCACCACCATGATTCAAATGAGAGGTTTCAATTAAATAAAATAAAATTTAATTGTTTTATTTTATTATTTTTTTAACCCTCCCACGAAAAACCAAAAATCCAGCTTCCACCCTCGACCTACTACGATCGAGGTGAAGGTCTTTTTAAGAGAATATCAGCACTGCGAGTTCAATGGTGTCCTCAGATTTTAATTCCAAGCACTAGTTTAAAATTTACTAATTCTCGCACACATGTTAACTGAATGTTCCAAAAGAAAAAGATCAGAAATTCATTCCAGGTACACTGAGCCTTGGAATTATGCACCGTTAATTTTCACAGACTCAAAATATTTCCACATAATTAAAAAGAATTCATGGAAACTGTGTTTGGTCTTTATATTCTCCCAAACTCCGGGATTTGTGTCCCCGAAAGTCACCACAAAAATTAGGGAAACAAGTGGGGGTATTGAGCACCAATCTGAGCCTCCTTCTCCCATGTTCTCCCCTGGAGGTTCTCGTGTTTCCAACGTACGCGCACCAAAGGTATCGATCTACCATGAAGGACTCTCTCCTGTTGATCCTCAATATCCACTGGATCCTCTGGAAACATCTCCCCAACATCGATGTCCAACTCACCCAAGTCAATGATGTGTGAAGGATTATGTACGTATCTTCTCAACTGGGATATATGGAAAACATCGTTCACCCAGTGTAACTGAGGGGGAAGTTCTAGGTGGTACGCCACCTCGCCAACTCTGTTGAGGACTAGGAAAGGTCTAATGAACCTCAAAGATAATTTTCTGCCTTGACCAAATCTCCACAAACCTCGTTGAGGTGAGACGTGTAGGAAGACATGGTCACAATCCTCGAACTCGATAGGTCTTCATCTCTTGTCAGCATACGACTTCTGCCAACTCTGTGCAGTCTACATTCACTCCTGGATGATCTACACCCTCTCCATGGAATTTCATACCATCTCTGGTCCCATGAGTGATAACTCCCCTAGGACAATCCATCACAGAGTTTATCTACAAGGTAGACCATAAAATGCCTAGAATGGTGCCATATCGATAGTGGGGTGATAATTGTTGTTGTATGAAAAATCCACCAAGGAAAAGTGATCCTCCCAACTACGACCAAAATCCAGGATTAAAGCACGCAACATGTCCTCAAGGGTCTGAATGGTCCGATCTGTCTGACTATCCGTCTAAGGATGGAAGGCAGTTCTTAATCGAAACCAAGTACCGAATGCCTCCTGCAACCCCTTCCATAACCGGGAAGTAAAACTTACATCACGATTGGAGACAACCATAGGTGTCACCCCATGAAGTCACACAATCTCCTCTACGTAGAGGCATCCCAATCCCTATACTGATCCCTGCTCTCTAATAGGTAGGAAGTGGGCTGACTTGGTGAGTCGATAAATGATCACCTAGATAGAATCACGACCCCTAGACATGTGTGGTAGTCCTGTCATAAAGTCCATTTAAATTCCATCCCACTTCCACTCTGGCACCTCTAGTGGCTAAACTAAGCATGCTGGAACCAGATGCTCTGCCTTCACTTGCTAACAAATAAGGCACTGTGAGACAAACTCTACCACTTCTTTCTTCATTCCTGGCCACCAGTGCTAACACTGAAGGTCCTGGTACATCTTTTCCACTCCAAGATGTACCGCTAGTGGGGAATTATGGAACTTCCTCAAAACTTCCCCCCCGTATCCCCACCAATAACATAGTACATCCTCTGAAGAGGATGACGTGCTCCCCACCTTTAGAAAATCCATCAGGTGTCTATCCTATAGTTATCTGAGTACATTGAGCCTCACAGTCAGTGTCCCCAAGCTGCGCCTCCCTGAATCACTGAAGAAGTGGGGGAGTGACTATCCGAGACTAAAGATAAGTTGCTCCATCTCGATCCATGTAGGATATCCGCAAAGCGTCTAGATGCTCTATCGCCTCACTCAACAACAATATACTATATCTCTTACTAAGTGCATCTACTACTACGTTCCCCTTCCAAGGAGTATAGACTATATCGAAGCCATAGTCCTAGAGGAACTCAATCCAACGTTATTGTCTCGATTTTAGGTCCTTCTGAGAGAATATATACCTGATACTCTTGTGATCAAAGTAAAATATAAAACTTTCACCCATCAAGTAATGTCTCCACATCTTCAAGGTGAAAACCACTGATACTAACTCCAGGTCATGGGTAGCATAGTTCTGCTCATGTTGTCTCAGTTGTCAAGAACCATACGCGATCACTGCTTTCTCCTATGTCAGGACACATCCAATCCCAATCCCGGATGCATCGGAGTAGACTACGTACCCAACATCCTCCTCAAGTAACCTCAATATGGGGGTACTCTTCAGTCTCTGCCTCAGCTCTTGGAAACTCCCCTGGCATCTCTCCAACCACATGAAGGGTTTCCCCTTATTCCTCAACGCTGATAAGGGTGCCACAACTCTAGAAAATTCAGGGACAAACCTCCGGTAGTAACCGGCCAAACCCAGGAAACTCCAAACCTCATTCACACTCTTGGGTGGCTCCTAAGAAATAACAACCTTAGTATTCGCTGGATCCAATGCAAATCCAGCCTCCAAGATGACGTGTCCCAAGAAGTGATCCTCTCAGATCTAGAACTAGCACTTCGAGATCTTACCGTAAAACTGGTGCTCTCAGAGTGTGTCCAAAACTATCTATAGATGATAGGCGTGCTCCTCCTCTGAAGCTGAGTATATCAGGATGTTGTCGATGAAGACTACCACAAATTCATCGAGGTACAGCTGGAAGATCCTATTCATGAGTCCCATGAACACTGTTGGGGCCTTGGGCACACCAAATGGCATAAGAAAAACTCATAATGGCCATACCAACATATGAAGGTCATCTTCTGCACATCCTCCTCTCGTACCCTGAGCTGGTGATAGCCTCTTCGAAGGTCAATCTTTGAAAACCACCGTGCTCCCTTTAGCTGGTCAAAGAGATCGTCAATTCTAAGGAGTGGGTACTTGTTCTTCACGGTCACATGATTTAGGTGCCGATAGTCCACACAGAGTCTCAAACTCCCATCCACTTTCTAGAAAAAAAATCAAGGCTACCTAAGGAGAAACACTGGGCCAAATGAACCCCTTCCTCTGTAAGTCCTCTAGCTATAATCGCAACTCTCGAAGCTCTGTAGGAGCCATCTGATATGATGGTGTAGATATCGGTGTCGTCTCGGGGTATAAGATGATATAATATTCCACCTCTCTGTGAGGAGGTAGACTCATAACATCATTAGGGAAAACATCAGTGTACTGGTCCACTACTAGAGGATAGCTGAGACTCTCAACATCAACCACTCTGAGGGTAAGGCTAGACAAAAGATGTGTGATCGTCTACACCCTCTTCTGGGTAAGTCCATCATATAATGCAAAGGTTCTCTTCTCACTGGTGAAGGAAAACCTAGTCCCATCCTCGCGGACACACCGCACTTTGTGCCTAATACAGTCGATATGAGCATGGAATGTAGATAACCAATCCATACCCAAGATGGCGTCGTAAGGCCTCGATGCCGCTACTAGAAGATCCCATCCAAATCTCTCACCTCCAAGAATAATCTCACACTATCGGCACTAGTGTGTAATCGTCGAATCCTCTCCCATAGAAGTCTCTAGATATAAAAATCGAGCCAAAAACTCCACTGGAATATCCGAGCTCTGAATGAGGGCAGTGGCAATAAAAGAGTGACTGGAACCTATGTCTATAAGTGATGCAACTGAGCTGAATTATACATAGATTCTACCGCGGATCATCTCTGGACCGTTGTGGTCATAGGCCTCAGCAACCTAGAGCTGAGCTCCTCCCTGTCCACCTGCTCCCTGTGGCCGGGGTGGACCACCTGGAGGTGGCGGTAGTAGAACTTCGAATCGCCGCCCACCGCCTACTTCACGACCAAATCCTTGCCATATTCGCCTGTTGCCTATGGAACTCCTTGATTGAATCTTCGCCTCTACCCAGGAGGTCCTTCAACTGTGTTCTGGTCATCCGTATGGCGGGTCAGCAAGTCGCGAGCCATATGACCCTGCCCACCGCACGAGTAACACTGCTTGCTCTTTTCCTATCCTGCTCTGTCTCAAGAGCCCTGCACAACTGACCCTGTATCCTACAGTTGTTCACCTATAGGTTTGGTCCTCTTAGACCTTTGAGTCATCTGTCTTCTACCAGCTGCAAGTGGAGAAGTTCATGTATACGCACAGAGAGTAAGGTCATTGGGACGAACTCTTCCCTAAAAGGGCTCTTGAAATCCACCCAGATGAGAGTCACCTCGTCATGAACCTAGATCATCAAGATCCACCATATTCCCACTGATTCTTGAAGAATACTGGTGGAAAGGATCACCATGAGATCATCTGGTGTCCCTACCTATCAAAAAACTCTAACCACGGCCTCCAGCCAGTCCTTAGCCACATGTGGATCCATATCACCTCAGAAACTCAGTGGCCTATGGCCCTAGAACTCATGTGAAGAGCTGAAATGGAATGCACCCTCTTTTGCTAGGGTTGGTGGCATCGACTGCCCAATAGGTAGTGGTGCTACAAGTACACCACCTGATTGTAAAACTGCCAAAATGAGGCCATGCACCGAAGCCTCGTCAGTCTGTCTAGTGTCATCACATACTCTACCTAAAACCCTGGATGACTGTCTATGTGGAGGCAGCCTAAAAATAAACAGGTGCTTCACGGTCAATAAGTTATACCTAGTGAACTGACTCAAAGATATCACAAAGAAAATTTCTCAAAAACACACATGAAATCAGTGTTTTTGTGCACTGGGTCAGAAATCAGAAGTTAGAGTCTCTGAAGATCACGCCACAACCTGAAAGACCTGGATTTTATTTTGAAGCACCATCAACATTAAATTTGACCCATCCTGGCATTAGGGATTTAAAGAATACCTCAAAAGTGCGCATGGGTGGTTTATAGAGGCCCTTAATCCGAAGTTTTCAAAGAATTTCAAAGTCTCCAATAGAGTTGTTGCAATAAGATTTCTGAATTGACGCGGCCTCACGAGCAGCAATAAGAATCATATCTTTACCTGAATTTAAATTTAATGAGAGTCTATTGAAACGTAAATCATTTCTATCATACCATATCACATGGAGTAGCTCATTAATAGCAGTTAGGAAAACATTTTTAATTTGCTGAGAGGAATCAAGAGACACACATCCTTTTAATTGCGAGATGATATAGTCATCAGAAAACCATCTGCAATTAAAATTTTCAAAAATGAAATTCAATAATGTAGAAGAAGTAGCATAAGATAGAAAGAGATGATTGATATCTTCCCTATGTTGATTGAATAGTTAACATTTAGAGCATAATTGAATGCCGAAATATTGGAGACAATGATTACCACATTAATGAATATTTTAAATAACTAAGAATGTAAATATTAAAATAAATTTATTTTGAAACATTTTATGCCATAAAATAATTTTATGGATGATTATTACTTGTTATATTCAAATTCATGAAGTTTTTTTAATTGATCAAGTTTTTATGAATTTCTAAAAATTCATGATATGAATAGTATAAAAATTGACATAAATGAGTTTTTAAATCAATTAATATTTTATTAAATGATAAAATAGTCCTAAAAATCTATCATTCGGACAACTGACATATATGATGTTAAAAATGTCATTAATGATACATTTTGGGTCTCTTGGCATTATATATTAAAAAAATTAACCATATAGTATAAATATACAAGAAGACATAGTAAAATATAATTAAGTTAACAAAGGGTTAAATAAAAAAAGATAATGATTAAAAAATATCAAAAAACTGTCCAATTCTTATTGGATGATTTTATTTAAACATATATTATACTTATAGTTTTATTTAATGATTTTTGGAACTTTTGAAACTGAAAATCATTTTGTAATAAAATTATACTTTTAAACTTTCCTAAAGAGCCCCTCCTCCCTCTAATAAAAGGACACCACATCTAACCCATTACTCACACCTTTCAAGCCCCTTGGATCATCCAAAAGTTTCTCCAATAATCTTTCATAATACATTTATTCCACCTAGAAGAATTACTTTTGGAAGAAGGAAATTCAAGAGAGCTTTTTGGTTCAAACCAAAGGGAGGTACCCGATTAAATGGTATCATCTTCTATCAAGTTTTTTTTATTTTCCTTCTCCAACCGCCTAAACAGAATTTATTAAAAAATTTTATAAAAACAATAGTATATTCAATATACTATGATTATTTTATGAGAATAATTATAACTAAACTTCCACACACTTCCATCTAATGGATACGAACATACTGTTTCTATGGACGGCGAACTACTGCCTCACAAAATGATGATTGTTCAATTATCTCTTACCACATCTCATGGTGGCCATTCTGATGACACTATATTTTTATGTGATATATATTATATTTATATTGTCTCTATGATTCTGTATTTTCTACTTATATCACAACTTTATGGTTTCAATAATGGGTATATATGATAAGTTCATTTGAGGAAGTGTGGACTACCGCCCCCTCAAAGTGATATGACTCGTTCGTACGATACATGGAACGTATAAAGTATAATGTTAATGAACATATGTAAAAAATATAAAATATTATATTTTACCTGAATAATAATATACCTATGTATAATTTGGTTTTCATTCATTTAAAAATGAAAAAATAGAAATGAATGTAGTGTTCATACGTACATACGGCTTACCCTCTCCATGAACGGTGCATTTCATTTTCATATATCCAAATGATATGGATGATTATAAATATATATATATATATACATAATATATATGATATATATGGTATCTAAATAATTAATATCACTATAGAGATAATATAATTTTTATCACATGGACAATTTTTAATTGTAACAAGTTTATTTTTGACTCAAGTTACAAACATCGACAAAATGTATGATATGAACTCAAATAATTAACTAATTGTTATATCAAGGTAATAAGTGATATTAAAGGAATAATAAAATTTAATTTTTTTAAGAAATTATAAATTAACTTCAATTTATTATTAACGAAGAACAAGAAACATACAAGACAAGCCGGACTTGAGGTAAGGGAACCTTTCACACTCATCTTTTAGTAAAAGACTTATTTTATGTTATATATTTCAATTTCCATGTTATTGTGTTGTGATATGATATTATATATCCTTATTTATGTAAATTTTATTTCCAAGGGATGAGAGGCACTTTTTCTCTCTCATCAACTCATTTTCGGAATTTTTAAGTGATGTTGTTAGGCTGTCAAATTTTTGTAAGGGAACTTCTTAACCCAATTTCAGTTATTTGGGTTAAACTTATACTTCTTGATTATGTCATGATATGAATATGTGTGAATTGCCTTTTATGTTTTTACACTTAATATCCACTTATATTTGGTGTATTTATATTTGTTACACATAATTTTGTAATTGATTTATCCTTAATCTAATGGTACAATCTTTGTAAGGGACTACGTCTCAATATCCTTTCATTGAGGAATATCTTGATATTGTGCACCTTTATTATCATATAAAGTATATATACAACCATTTTGACATTTTATATCATGAATTTATATATTCTCATGATATTTATAGTTTTTTATGTTATTCTTTAATTATTTGTATTCAAGAGTTTCTCAAGTGGTAAAGGATTATTTTACTAAAACATTGTTTTAAATGTTTTAAATATTTGATATTATAAATGCTTATATTTCATGTACATGTTTTAGAAATTATTTTAATCATTTATATATATGGACATGAGTGTTTAAATGTGTAAATTTCTTTCAAAAGTTTCAGAGTGGTATGAGACACTTTGATTCAAAACTCTTCTTTTTGAATGTTTTAAATGAATTGATTATGTCAATATATTGAACTGATATCTTGTGAATGCAATGTGGAAATTTTATATTTCTTTTATTCTTGTTTTATGTGTTAAGATTATTTTTAAGTATATGGTTGGTTCTGTGATAAACTTATGGCAGGTGAGCCTAAGATAGCTCTCCAATGCATTGGGTAACGTGACGGAGGTAAATGTTAATGTTTCTCCTAATATATTTAGGGAATGTACCATGATGGGTATTCCAAAGGTATCTCCCTATATAGTTATGAAATATACAATATAAGTATGTTATGGATTCCACAATTTACCTTTATGATTTATAATTTCTATTATTTATTCATAAATATCATCATTTAATGAGGTATGTTAAAGAGCTGATGTTTTGTATGAATTGATGGGATAATGTTTTCATTATTTATTTTATAAACCTTACTATACTTTTTATACTCATCCCAAGTTTTTGAAATGTTTTTCATAGGGTATAATAAAGGGTAATAGAAAGGAAGAATTCAATAAGATTTATATCAAGTAAATAATTCTTGTTTTCTTTTAAGAGTTTTTATTTTATGAAAAAATAGATACTGAGTTGAAGATTATACTTTGTAACACTTGATATGTAATGAAATGGTTATGTCCTAATTCTCTACAACTATAAACCTGAAAATATCCTCAATTAAAATTATTATCCTAATTAAATATTATTTATTGTTTAAGGCTAGGGCCTTATACATAGTCAAGGCTGGCTGTTGTGATCCCTAGAAAGTATGCTTATAACGAAAGAAACCCTCGCAAAACTATACCTCAACACCTGTGTCTAGAATAGCCTCATGTGCCACATTTTACACTATAGGAGGATCAAGTAGTAGTCTATGACCCACTATCTCCAATGTATGGTCATCGCCTCCATTGTGACGTACCAATGGATGTCGTCATGGTGGAATGTATCTACAATTCCAAATACACGCCTTAGGAAAGAACCACATGAGAGCACAAAGATCAAAAGTGTAGGATGGTAAAAACCCTCCTAGAAACCAAGTCAAACCCACAACCTAATCATAGAGACATGACTATATAAAGAACAACCAACGAATCACTAGAAACTATGCCTATCGCCCACTCAAAATCTTGGTATAGGTCAAGTCACTATTTTTCTTTAAAGTTTTAATTTACATTCAGGTTCTAATTTAGTTACCTAGGAAATTCCACCAAGGGTTTATGAATTTCCAAATCCATGAGGTCCCATAACACCTCATGAACCGAAAACATGGATCTCATTCAAACCTTGGATGTAACAAGTTCATTTAAAATTTCCCTTTCACTGGTACGTCAATTCCCAATTCATAAGGGCCCATACACCATATGAATTGAAATATGATGTCACACCATCACCAACTGCACCCAACTAACACAACAACAGTCAGAACTATCACATAAACTATCACAATAGCATGAAATATATAATGAATCCAAGATGGAATGAAATAATGCATGACATGTGATTATAAAAAGATCTGAAATGATGCATGAGATGGAAACCTTTATCTCATCGGGTTGAAACTAAACTAGAACCCAAAATTCCATCAATAATAATAGCAAAAATCAAGTGTGTCACCCAACGGTGAAATAAAATCAACTGTAATAGTCAAAATCAAGAAAATCAGAACTCAATTCGAGGAAATTTGGCTTTTCCCTCTACACATGGTAGCTACTGCCAGGCACAGTTTATTACCAAACTCCATTTACATCATATCCATGTCTAATGTTACCAAACAATATGTCAAACTAGAAAAATCATTTGACACCACTTTGTAACGTCCTGGACCTAGGTTCCACCCGAAACGGTGCCCCAAGACCGGTTGGTCACAAGGCCTCAAGCGTAACTCCCCAAATGCCAAAAGCTTCCGACTAGAAGCGAGGACCTAGGTGAGTCATTGGGGATACTATGCCCTCATTACAAGAGTATCACATTGGAAGTAAAAAAAAACAATAGTGGAAGTGAAAAAATAAGCAGAAGACAACTAAAAGTAAGATAATGCATTAATGTATATCAATAACCAGAAGTGTCTCATATACAAAAATGATGCAGATGGTACAAGTATCTAGAAAGCTATTAGAGTAGTACATGGAATTTTGATACAATACAAGTATCAGAAAAAATAAAAAAAAGACAAGGAATCCCAACATCACAAGCCTCATCTTGGTCCTATATTCCCCTACTCCAAAGCCACAATCAACATCCTGTACTAGGGAACTTTCCCCTATCATCACCTTCAACCAAATAATTTGTTTGGGTCCCCAAGGAGGCCCAAATAGGGTGTGAGATAAACATCCCAGTAGGCAACCACCATGGTTTATATAGTTCTAATAGTAATTCTAAAAAGGTGATAGAAAGTGTAAACAATTGGTAAGTAAGTGTGTATGTCCATGGCATAAGTTTACTATAACAAGTAAAAGAGAAACACCTCAAGGATACCTGCAAATGAAATTCAGCTCATAGTAAGGCAGCTATAACCAAATAAACAAGAAAGTCACACAACCATGCCATACATCCATATGTATCATACATTCCACACCAATAATATATAAAGAAGTCAAGTATCCCATGGCCACACCGTATAGTGGAAGTAGCATCCCATGGCTATGTTGTATAGTGAAGTGTAGACCTCAAGGGCTGGATCCAAGGGCTCAGCAGACCAAGGCATCCAAGTGATAAATTCTAGACCATAGAGGGTCGGATCCAAGGACCATCTCCAAGGCATCCCATCGAGTCCCATGAGAATCCCTGGTGGGAACTTGGTTAGGCACTGGTTGGGGTCCTAGGATCATGGTAATAGAATGTCCTATGCCAGCCCAAGCATGCTAGATCCATGGGGTAGCAAGGCCCACTGAATACCATAGAATCATGACCCAAGGGGAAGAGTAAACCCAAGGTGTCCAATACTGCATTCCAAATCCATAGAGAGAAGTCCAAGGCATCTATCAAACAATTCATTAAAGCATTCAAGCATTCAAAATCAACATTCATAATCATGTGAGTATACCCACTCACATTAATATGTACAAACCATGAGTATACCCACTCATGAAAACCATTTATCAAATATGGGCCTACCCTCCCATATAAACCATTTAACATGCCATTAGGCATTTAAATATATGTATACCAACCCATATAATCACATTTCATTTAATCCAATCTATCAAATTGGTATGGCATTATAATATATCAATATGCGGGGAGGTAGTATATCTTCTAAACAAGCTACTCAAGATATCCAAGAATTAACATGCTTCCTCTAACTTAGAAAGCACATGCACACACCCCTTGGGTGGTTTAAACAAGAATAAACAAGGTGTTTCCTTAAGTCCCACCCTTGGGTGACCTCAAAATGAGCAATGGGTGCCAACACACCTAAATATAACCTATGGTATACCTTTCTCGGTCTAACTACATCTACTAAAAGCTACTTGCTCAAAAATTAGAACTCACCGGAAAGTCTGACATATGGAGAAATGGTCGAAAACCCGTAAAACACCAAAGAAAAACTGAAAGAAACTATAGACCACCTACCTCACCTTGGTAGTATACAACTCTTCTAGTATCAAGTCTTGATTTGTACTATTTTGAGAGACATATGAATAAAGGATGAAGAATGGAATATTATTTCATATATTCCTAAATTCAAATAGCGCAGTCGTTGTTCCAAAGAATCATGAATGAAAAAAAGAAACTTAGGCCTTACCAATGGGGATCCGTAGAGGTTATTGACAATCTAAATAGAGATCAGAAGGAGGAACAGGCTCAAAGCATACTTTAGGTGCCAAAGGGGAGAGCTACAGGAGGCCCTCTATGTGTGGGAGAAGAAAACCCATTTTTTGTTTTAAAAAGAAAATTTATTTCTAATTTAAAATAAAAAAACAGAGTAGGGTCGCATAGTTTACCCACACAGTTTCCTAAACTGTGCGGAAACCGTGCACACCTCTCTACCTAAGAGGTCCACCTCACATGGTTACCCCACACAGTTTGAATAACCGTGCGATAACCCTACGAAACCAATCTACCCAAAAACATGCACTTTTCAAACCTCTTGCATGGTTTAGACTAACCATGCACAGGTCGTGTGAAAACCATGTTCCAGGTCATTTCCATCCCAAAACATGGTTCCAGGTTCCAAACAAGCCTCGAACACCTCCAAAATAGCCATGGCTATGTTAAACTTTCAAATAAGTCCATAAAAAAGAATTTAAACCTAAATGAGAAGGAACATTACCTCATAAAAAACCCTGGTTTTTACACCCATATGCTTTATAAACTAAGATTAGAATTATCTATGGAAAAAATATATTAATTTATTTCAAGTTATGTGGAAGCCTGAGAATTTCCATGATGATACATGGGAGAAAAAGAATGAAATAAAAATACAATGGTTAGAGTTCTTTTCTATAAAATCTTTTGAAATATTATCATATATGGGAATCTATATAGTGGGGGGGGAGGGGGTTAATGAAATCAACACTATATATTGGTATTTTCTATAATTTGTTTTCATTTTCTATTCATCTCTAGTTTATTTTGATTATATGGGTTGTTCTGAGAAGTTTTGGGAGTTCTTGGATTGAGTTAGAGGATAAAGGGGGTGGGGGGGTAGTGTGTTATATAGAACATAATGTACTTGGTGTATTAGTATTAGGGTTCCCCATAGGGAATTTAGGGATAAATATGGATCTATTAGAGCTTACGGGTACCTAATAGTATTGTAATAGGAACCAAGTAGGCTCCTAGTATAATTACCTTAATAAAATGTTATTTTTTTCCTTTAATACCATAATTTAATGCCCAATAGATTATGGATTAGTATTTTAATCCACCTTATACTATATCCACCTTCTCCTATGTTATTCAAAAACATCCAAGCTCTCCAAGTGGATTCTTTTTCAAATCACAAATCAAGAAGATTTGGTTAGAAATAAAAGAATTCTTATAGCGAGGTAGGGTATTAGGTCACCTGTAATATTTCATCTTCTTATAATAAATTGTTAGAGTGAATTGAAACTTATTTCACTCTTTATAAGTTTTTTGAATATTAAAATTTATTAAAATTTATTTTTTGAAGGAAACTATAGTGGATTTTCTTATACTATTCAAATGTTAGAATTAGGCTTCACTTCACAGATACATTTTCCTCATGTATGAATGGTATCAACTTAGATTTAATACTTTGTTAGTTTATAGATTAAGAATTTAGTGGCGTCACTTATTTTAACACTACCTCAAGGTATACTTATTATATTTATTTATTAGGAATTCCAATTTCTCATTTTTTATCCAAAAATATTTATCTAAGAAAAACTTTAGTACAAAATAAACCAATTGAAACCCAGGGGTTTGAAATTAATAAAGAATATTACTTAATGAAATTTTGGATAAAAATTATTTCCAAACCTCTTTGGTTACATATTTTTTGTTTTTATTCCATGTTATTCTTGGGAACATGCCTCCATTTAATGATTTAAACATTATTTTTTTTTTGGAATGGCTATTAGAGAAATTTAAATTAATGAATCATGTACGCTGTTTTTTATTTTTTTAATGATGTTTATTAATGGTTATTTTGAGATCCAAAAAAATATATTATATTATTTACTTACTTAACATATTATAGATTATTTTTGTCTATATTATTGGACACATTGGACTTATTTGGTGTATGTGTGTATGTGTGTGTATTGAGTTTTATAAGAGATTTCCTTGGTACCCTCCATTATAGATTATAGGTTTCTTGACTGGAATGAGTGTTAGGAACTGATATATAATATGAGTTGATGGATTAGGATGGGTTCACAATTCCTTGACTTATTATACCCACTTCCTAATTCAATAGGATGGGTTTTATTATATCCCCAACTTTCTTTTCCTAATTATTCTCTACTGGGATAGGTTTCTAGAACCTTTACTTGTTTCTTCTCATCTACCCTTATGTGTGTTTAAAATATGACTTCATGTGTAAGACAATACATGTTCTTATAATCCCCCCATGTGGGGAGGACTTGGGATATTTTATAGAATCCTAAATTGTGTCTTGAAGAAGGTAAGAAGGTTTGGATCCTCCCCATTTAGGTAATCACTTTCAGTTCCTATGTATATTTCAAACATTTTTTATGCTTTAGTCTTTTTGTTTACCTCTTCCACTAGATTTATATTTTTGTTAGTATATAATAAAGTTTAAGAAAGGTTGTTAAGGGTGGGGTGGAAACTTGTTATTTATTTTTTATAATCTTTCCCTTTAAATAACCCTATTCGTATGTGTGAATAACTTTTTGTTATTGATAAAGGTATGGTAAAGGAACCTAGATATGGGGGCTAGAAAATTAATGATTTTATAGGATAGAGAGACTCTTTTATGGTTCTTGAAGATTTATCTAATGTGTAACATGTTAGTTATAAATGGAAAATTTTGAATACTATTTAAACCATAGTTAAATATCTTAGTCCTTTATTCCACTAATGGTAACAAAAATTATGTACATATGGGTTTTTGACATAGTGTCACTTTCTTTGTATACAGTTGGTCACTTTTCATTTACAATATGAGATACATGTTCATGTTATATTTTCCATTTCCACTACAACCCTCACTCTTAACTACTCATATTATGGGATGATTATATGTATGAACTTAGATACTTTTACCATTCATGTCCTAGAAATAACCCCCATGTTTTCTTTTTGAAACCCAAAGTTACACCAGCTTGGATGACTAGGAGATACAGCTAAGGCATTATGAATATATAGCATGGGTTCCATTCTAGTATTAAAGTCATGAAAATTAAAATATATCTATTATAATAACTAATGATTTTAAATGGAATTAACATTTGATACCAAAATATTATATAAAATTAAATTATGAAGAAACCCAATTTGAAAATGAAATGAAGAAAAACAATGCCTAGAATTTCAAGAAATATTTCTAGTTTTTTCCTTTTCCTTATAAATTTCATTGAAAATATATCATATTCTATGATATTTTTTTCAAACATTAAGAATAGTATTTGATTCTAAGTATAATCCTAGGTTAATTGGAGTGACACTTGTTTTTTTCAAATCAATGATCTTGGTGATATAACTTATTATATATATTATTTCTTTCTTATAGAAATTTTTCAAAGATCATAATGATAAAATAAAGTATGCTATAGGAATTTATATTTAAAGAAACATGTATTTATTTTATTTTTTAATTAAAAATAGTTGATTAAGTTATTATGTAAAAGAAAATCATGGATTTGAGTTATAAAAGTGAAATTTTATAAATCATAATTTCTTCGATTAGTTTGAATATGCACTATAAAATTTCTGTTTTAATTTATATTTTTCAATTTTATTTTATAAGGTGTTGGAAACTAAAAATAAGGAAAAATATATAGAAATAAAAATATTGTGTAAAAAATAATTAAATTACCAAATATTGACCTTAGTCTAGCATATTTTTTATTTATTTTCCAAACTATTGCAAATAGTGCCAAAAAGAGATTGATGGTCTGGATGGAGGTGCTATTTTTACTTTGAATCCAAAGGTGTTTTGGGTTTTTTTAATCATTATTTACACTAATATTAAAATAAATATCCAATTATTACAATTATAATTGATACATTATTGAATTATAAAATACATATGAATGTGAAAACTTTTCAATTATTAAATTTAATTGAAAAAAAGGGAAATGGTAAAAGAAAAATATAAAATTGTGTGTGTATTTTATTAAGAAAAAAATGGAATGGATAATGATAAAATATAAACTTTGAATGAATAATTATGTTTGTTAGTATCCATAATTAAATATAGGATTATTATATTGGATTTTTTTAGTTACATAATAATTAGCGAGTTAAAGGTGTATGTAAATATGGAATAAAAAATAATAAAATAATAGAACACAACTTATTTAAATGATTGATTAATTTTTTCTTCAATTAAAATATATTTTATTTGAGTTCATTGTTACGATTTTTTTCATGTAAGGGAAAATTTTTATGTTTGAGGGATTTTGATACTTAAAATTATCACATATTTTCTAGTATAATTTTAATGTAAAAATGGTTTTATACTAGAAAATTATTTTTTCCTTAATGTTTTGATTTTAATTTGAGCTAATTCGGTACTCTATAAAATTTGGGAAGACTATTAAGTAAAGAATTGAAAACCAAGACATGATAGGATTATAATTACAATGTGTTTCTTATTTAAGAGTAAAAGTAAAGGATATGACAATATAAAATAGTTGGAATAATCATGTACAAATAAAAAACCATTGGTAGAATTATTTTATACCATCATTCAATGGTTTATGAAAATGTTGCTGGTTTTCATGCATTAAGATTAAAAGATATTTGATAATCCATAGTGTTTTTTCTTCCATCATATATTTTTTTTAGAATATATTAATAAGATTCTAAATTTTCTATAAATCCCTGAGTGTTTATGAAATATTTCTTTTAAAATAAATTTAATTTCATAGATAGTTTATGATACAAACAACCCCAAGTCTAAAAGAATTATAATTTAGTATACCATTATAACCTAACAATTAAGTTGGAAGAGTTAAGATGAATAATCAATTTTTGAAAAAATTATGCATAATGGTTTTAGATAGAAATATATATTGATAAATAAGTACTCAATTTTTAATAAAGTCATTATATGCTTCCAAAATACATTTTTCCTAATAAATGTTTTTATTGATTTTTTTGGAAATGAAATATAATAAAATTTTGAAATTCTATAAAATTAATTTGAAAAAAATGGAATTTGTGTTTTAAATTAGAATATCAAAATTATTTTAGAGTTTATTTTTGAGATTTTTCTGAAAAGATTGATTTTTAAGGAATAATAAAGAATTCTATTTTTTATTGGAAATTATATTTTCATTTCAAGAATCTAAAAGTTCAATTTTATTTCAAAAAGTTTTTAAAAGTAATATCATTACATTTTTATTATGAATTATATATTTCAGGTCATTGGAATTTATTTTATGCTATAATTTAGTATAAAATCTATTTATTCTTAAGAAAACATTTATTCTAGAAAACTATTTTTCCTCACATTTGATGAGACTAATTTTATATTAAATTTTGAAACTTATATTATCTAAATTTGATAAAATGGATTCCATATTTATAGTAATATTTTCCAAAATTGATAATGATGTCACTTTCATTTGTTTCATAATGAACAGTAAAAAAATTCACTATGGTTAAGGTTAGAATGGGTTGGGGGGGTTAAAAATAGAGATAATGGCAGGTTATCCAATTAAAATTGACTAAATCATATTTTATTCCCTGTTTCAACCTCATATTATTTGACCCTCAATATTTTTAGATATTTTGAAGCATTTGGGTGGAGTATGACTTTATGGTATTTTTATCTTTTAATAAATTGTACGTATGTCCTTCCCCCACATATAAATGGACACCTTCTCTCTCTTCTTTACCCCTCTTTCGTACCATCCCCCAAACTATCACTCTCTCACATGGGAAAATCAAGTTTGTTATGGGACCTCAAACACACCAACCTATATGACAGAGACTATAGACTAGTAGTGGGGGTGTAATGAGAAAAGTGGAGAGAGTATACCCCCTTGTATAGAGTTATAATACCTCATAAACAAAAAATATTAATAAATATTTTAGTAATAAAAAATTGTAAAAATAGAACAAAATACAACTCTGAAGTAAAATATGGAACTAATAAATCAAATAATAATCAATGCAATGCCATGATAGTATATATATAAGGTCAAAATGAAATTAATATAGATGAAAGTCCATAAAGTCCTGAATATCTCAATGTCCCCAGTCATGGACCCGATGTCGGTCCCAACTCCAAGATCTAACCCATCCAGAAAGAAACAATGAAAGATATGGTCCCTTTCCCTTGTCCAAACCTACACCCATGTAATCTGATTCAGAACCAAATTGAAGCCCAAATAGTTTTTGAGTAAAAATCAGTAGGTCGATAATTTCATGTCCATACAAAACAGTCCCATAATAAGTGCATGAAATAAAGTGGTAAATAGGGGTATTAATTAATCAATTAATTTAATACATCAATCAACCTACTTCAAAACTATTCCAGAATACCTCTGAGCATATAACATTACCATTCCAACCATAACCAAATAACCAAGGCATAAAAAAATAACTGGTAAGATATTTCTATACAATCGTATCAGCATCTAGTAATAACCCTCTATATAAGTATTTCAGCATATAACATATCCCTATATATAAGCATTATAGTATGAAATTTGGCCAATCCGACTATATAATCATTACAAGGTCTATTCATAGCCCTCTATATAAGCATTACAACATGAAATTGAGCCAAGCCCGATATATAATCATTACAACATGAGACTAGGCCAAGGATTCTATATTACCATTACAATAAGAAACTGGTCCAATCCTACTATATAAGCATTACAACAAGAATCATAAAAAATATCACAATAGAAAAAATATAAAAAATCATATCATAAGCCTCTATGGTAAATTATTCAAATTACCATTTGTCTTTCAATTTCACATTTCATTTACCAAGTGGGTGTTAAACCATTAACATTCATGTTTTTTCCCAGTCATATCATATTAGATGTAGCGATTTCAATAATAAATTTACCCATTTTTAAGTTGAATCTATCACAATAAATCACCTTAGGTTCCATTTCATGCTAAACACACTTTAATACATTTGACAATTCATTTTATTTAAGGGTTCTCTCACCCAACGGGTAGCCACAAGCCAAGTCACATAACCAATGAATAAAAATAGATCTAGCATATAATCACACATATGATTTATCATCATTAATTATTAAATTAATTAATGCACATGTTGTTTTGGAATAATTCGCAATAATTCACATAGTTAAAAATTAATCAAACTATAGGGTAAGGTTTTAAACCACCTACCTTAAACCATTGATCAACACAATGCTTCAAACAAATAATGAAAACAAGAATAAAGGCCCAAAATAATGAAAGAGGACACCTAGATTAAACAAGATCAATATCAACACTTGAATACACGATGGTCAAAAGGTTACCCCACTACAACTAAAGAACAATGGAAGAGAATACAAAACCTTAGAAAAAATCTAACAAGAGAACGATCACTTGAAGAAGATGTCCAGAAAGGAGGAAGGTGATCCAAAATATCATAGAAATTTCCAAGCTCCTGAGAGAGGAGGATTGTGTGAAAAAATAATAGCCATATAAGTATATTACACATCTTATAATTTCTTATCTTGATAAGTACAAAGTATGTAAATGTATTACATGAACTGTAATACTCAATTTAAGAGTAAATATAAATTCATGTCAGCTCAGGTACCCAACCTGAACATTACACGTCATGTAATGTTGATTCAGGGTTTAAAACTAGTTCACATCATGAACCAATTCATGGCCTGTAGTTGCTTTATGAAATCTTCTTGATGACAATTTCATAGTGTGTAATGAATTTATATTTCAAGTAAATATCCTACAGGTTTCTTTAATCCCAAAATCCACAGAAGATCCCAAACCACCCACAAAACCTTCTAAACATTGGATAACCCCTCATAATGTTTTTTACACATTTATTCCTTGGCTCCACTAATAAAAAAGCATACATCCCCAAATATTAGGTCTTTTTCCCCAAAAAAATAACTTTTTCTATGAACATGACTCAACCACCAAGGTTTGAATAAGAGAGAAAATCCCCAAAAAAGATGTTCAATTAAAAAAATGGACATGGCTGGAAAAAGAATGGATTTTCAACCAGACCACCATATAAAAGCTCAACCTAAAGCTGGTCAAAGCATCATTGTGGGGTCTCGATGAACAATTCTAGCAAATGTGCTCGCATATCAGATTCCCTATCCTATTTTCTACTCTTGAACACACCCATTCTTCCACTGAACTAAAACTAAAGGTATATTCTTACCTTGGAGTTACTATCACTACGGTCCACAATATGTATCAGATTTTTCTGAAAGGATTCATCTACATAAATATCAATATCTTTGATGTATAGCACATGAGAAGTGTAAAGATGATATCTTTTAAGATGTAACATGTGAAACACATTTTTCATGGAACTATAACATTATAGAAAGGATAATCGATACACCACTGGACCAACCCTCTTCACTATATCGAACGCCCGGAAAAAAATGGGTTCTATATTTATATATTTCTTAATACGTCATTTCCAAATTTTGAATCCACCTGAAGGAATACATGATGACCAACCTCAAACTCTAGAGGTTATCTCTGATTGTCAGTGTAAGATTTATGCCTCCTCTCTGTAGTCACTAAATGCCTCCTGATCCAAAAAACCTACTCAGATTTCCCCTACATGAGACTAGGCCCAACTTGTGTTAGCTCACCTATCCCTTGCCAAAAAAGAGGCGAACATACTATCCTACCATACAAATCCTTGAACAACGCCAACTAGATTGATTTATGGAAGATTTTATTATATAAAAACTCCATGAATTCCATATTATGCTCATATTAACCACCATAATAAAAAACACAATCTCATAAAATATTCACAGGAATATTAATTGTCCATTTATATTGACGATTAGTCTGAGGATGATAGGTCTTACTCAGAAGAACCTACAATCCAAGAGCTTTATGAAGACCCTAGTAGAACCACAATGTGAAATGGAGATCTCTGTTAGAAATGATATTCCTCAGAACACCATGCTTTTGAATTATCTCGTGCACATTAATACTACATAGATCTATAATGGTGTAGGTATGCCTAATATGATAAGTGGTATTCCTTTGTATTTCAATCCATGATCACCCATATTGTATAATTTTTATGGGTTGTACTGGGTAATCCTGTCCCAAAATTCATAATGAAATCATCCCATTTCAACTCTGGAATGGGAAGAAGATGAAACATTTTAGCTGGCCTCTGATTCTCATATTTCACATGTTGATAGGTGAAACAATTCTCTATAAAGCCTGCCACCTCCTTCTTCATTCCTAACCACCAATACTGTCTATGAAGATCATGAAAAATCTTTGTAAAATGGGGATGTACCACCCATCTAGAGGAATTAAACTCTCTCATTATCTTCTCCTAGAAGTCTGTAAGACCCCATACCAAGATATGGAAATGTATATAACTGCCTCTTCTAAGATACCAACCTACTTGTGGATCCACACCATATAATCTATCACTTAAAACTAATCTCTTCATATCATATAACTACTCTGTCTTGATTCAGTCAAGAAGAATGCATATAAAATATTTCAAAGTTAGGGATACTCATCCCTAGTACTCCTGAACATCTAGATGCAGGTTTGGAAATATTCTATCATACACCACTTGTCATAAGACTCATGCACTACCTTTGTCTATGTCTTCTAGCTCAAGGAATCTGCAATTATATTTATATTTCCTAGTGTACAAGCTAGATCAATGTTGAAATACTATAGATACTCGACCCACATACTCTACCAAAGGTTGAGGTTCCACTAAGAAAATATGCACCTAAGTCTCTTTTGGAACATGTACAACACAAACCTCTCACCAATAAGATAATATCTATAGTATCTTGGGTCCTTTACCACCGTTTCCAACTCGAGTTCATGAGTATGTTAATTCACCTCATGCAGTCTCAACTTTCTGGATCCATAAGCAACTACTCAATAATACTGCATCATAAATACTCTGAGTCCAATTTCGTTTGTGTCATAGTACATGGTATATGTCTTACTTAGCATGGGTAAAGTGCAGATAAGTGATGAGGTCATCCTTCTCTTAATATTAATAAAATCTCTCTTGCAAGCATTTGACCAAACAAACTTCACTTCTTTCTTGGTTATATAGATAATTGACGCTTCCAGATGGTAGATGGCTTGGATAAAACACCGATAATAACCTAATAAACACAAAAAACATTTAATTTAAAAGTCATTATTTGGCCTCTCACATGAAACCACAGTTATAACCTTATTTGGTTTTACTGACACTCCAGACTCTGAGATGAAATGAGCCAATAAGTGCACTTTATCAGTCTAGAAACTATATTTGGTTTACATGGCATAATGCCAATTATATCTTAATGTACTCAAGTTGATTTCAAGATATTTGGAATGATTTTATACTAATTATATTACACTAATATTTTTTCAACAAAAACCACAAAAAATGATCTATAAAGTGATGAATGACCAGATTTATCAAGTTCATGAATACCACTAGTGAATTTATCAAACCAAACAATATCATTATGAACTCATACAAACCATAAATGATTCTAAATGTAGACTATGTTATATCTAATGGTCTCACCCTTATTATATGATATCCTAATTTAAAATTGATCATAGAGAAACTTTTATCATTTCTCAACTGATCGAAGAGAATGTTGACGCGTGGTAGGGGATATTAGTTCTTGACTATCATTTGTTATAATCTATGATAATTCACATATAAGTGAAATGTTCCATTAGCCTTCTTGATAAAAAGAACTATAGAACCCCATATAGAGGTACTAGGATATATAAAAACTCTATCTTACAAATATTCCAACACAACCATAGACTCTTAGAGATCTAATGGTTCCATTTTATAAGGTGAAATGGAAACTGGATTTTCTCCCAAAGACAACTTGATCATGAACTTGATCTCTCACTCAAGTGGTATACCAAATAATATATTAGGAAGGGAATCGTTAAAATGGTATACCACTAGAAGAAAAGTATCCTACTAAATTACACAATAATCTAGAGTATAACGTTTGATCTAAGCCGTGAGACAATCCAATATGAATTGAATTTCCATGCATGACCTTCCTGAATATCTCACTCACCCTGGTAAAAATAGGTGTGTCTTTATAGAGATGGAATGGTAATTCTCCTCCAGTAATAGTTGATATAAGATTGTTATAGAATTATCCCTTCAATACCATGAATCAAATTGAGGCCACTCATTTCTAGCATGAACAGTTCCAAAAAAAGGTAACCACCAATTTTGAGAGAACATTCCCTACAATGTTTAATATTATATAATTGCACTCCCTAAAGTATATATATGGTTAGAACACCATCCAAGATTTCCATAATTAATCCCAAATCACTTTAAAAAATAATGGATAAAATGGAATGTGATGCATTTGTAACAATCAAGATGAAAGAAAGGGCAGATGACATAAGAATCATACCACTGGTTGATGAAGGTCATGCATCCACACTTGTTAAAGTAGTCAATAAATCATGAAACTAACTATCTAATAGCCCCTAGGATCTAGTATAACTCCCATGATATGTCCCTTATTCCTGGTATTTTCTTAGCTCTACTATGGTACCATGTCCCTTTCCTCAACCTGAATGTCTAGTAGAACTCCAGCTACCAGTATGGTGAGGGGTAGTTGAGTCCTTCCTAGACACTAGTAACTGTCCTGATTCCCTAACACTACTCTTCTACAATAGTCCCCAACAAGACCACTACAAGTGACCCACCCTACCACAAGCATGGAACTCCAAAGTAGGGTAAAAACACAGAGGTTTCTTATGGACCAACTTTCTACATAGATAGAACTGTAACATAACACAATCTTAATATAGATTCCCACTACACTCTGTGATCTACCCACTGTTGTATTGATAATAAATATCAAAGAAACTCTTCTTACCACAATAAGAAGATATCCCCATTCTCCCTACTAAAATATTCTAGCTGCTACTCGGGGCCTGTTTTATATTTTATTATGTGATGATTGTTTGATCCATCACATTTTAAAGGATACTAAATAAAAATATGTTCAACTATGACTTGATCCCATAAAATATCCAATATTGAAAAAATATCACCCTATAGATATTATCATCTTCCTAATCTAGTGAAAAATGCTTCAAGTAGGTCAAAAATCCATCATAGTCCATCAATGACATTTCCTCCTGTGTTAGATGAACAAACATACAAGCCTTCTCATCCCTCAACACCTCAAGATGAAAGTTTATCAAGAACATCACCAAAAATTCATTCAAGGATAACTCATATTACTACCCCTAATTCTCTATATTTTCCCACCAATGCTTGGTAGGTCCATGAAGAATGTATATAGAAATCTTTACCCTCTTATATGTGGGTGTCTCAATGTGCTTGAAGATTGTGAAGAACTCGGCTTCCTGGGGACCTCTCTCCCTATTAAATGTTGGCAGATGCTATGGATAAAAACCCTTGTTATCCTAGACATCAAAGAATTAGTATTAATATTCTATATTTCTATGGATCACATGAATATCAAGAATTTATCAAGAATGTGAAAATCCATCTGATCCTCATGAGCTATGGGAATCTTCTGTTTAGTTTTGTTAGTAGTGTTTTTTTTCTACTCTCCGACACTCATCTCAAATATGAGGAGGAGGAAATTTATCTACAATACAAAGATACTCCTTAGAACACTAGATATAATAATAAGGTAAAACTCAAAAGGTAAAAACAATAGAGAACCATTAGTGCATGGTCTCTCTAAAAATGGATTACAAGTGTTTTAGCATGACATAACGTCTCTTTCATTTCCATTTATCAGATATAACATAAATCTCATTTCATAGTTTTTATAGGAAAATATATATTGAATGAAATAAATATGCGCCTATCATGAAAAATTCAAGTTAGGATATATTCCTATGTGTATATCAAGATGCACATGTACTCATATCGTGTCATACATGGATGTGAGTATAGATCTTGAGAAACAATAACATCACACCACATGTGAACCACCCTTAGTGAAATAACATCAACTGTAACAAGAAAATATTATGAAAAACAATCCATTGCCTGGGTACTCAGATTCCCCCCCCATATATGTGTTAGATACTCCCATACACATTCTCGATATAATTTCCTAACACACCCTAACATCCTCTCCAAATTTCTTGAATAGTAAAGCAACGAAAAAGAAAAACATGAGCCCCTCTGATACAATTTTTTCACATCCTCAATCTAAAACTCTATCACATATCCAAATATGGTTGGTTATGGGACCTCAAGAGTGCCCCCCTCATATTCCAAAGGCTTCTAACTACCATAGTGGGTGTGATGAGTAGTGTGGGGAGACTATACCCCCTGGTAAGGAGTTAGAATAAAGATTAAATAAGAAATTTAAATAAATATCATAGAAATGGAAAATATCAGAAACAACACAACTTAAAAATTTTAAGTAAAAGGATGAACCAATAAATAAAATTATAATAAATATAATACCAGGATGGAATTTATATAATGTAAAAGTGACATAATACGTATAAAATACCATGAGAACACAAATAACTCAAAATCCTTGGTCTCGAACCCCAAGACGGTCCCACCACCAGGCTTCAACCTATAAAACATGCGAAAATCAAACACATGGTCCCTTTACCTTTTACAAAATTTCATCAATGTAATATGATCAGCTATAAAATAAAAGCCAAAATAGGGTGTCAGTAAAACTCATGAGGTTGACACCACCTTGTCATAAAAAACCTGGTCTAATAATGAGTTCATACAAAAAGTGATAAACATTTGTATTACATAATCAATTAATATAATACATCAATAAAACATTTTTAGAACCATGTCAGAATATCTTTGAGCATGTCAAAAACCAAACAAACCATAACCACATAACCATTCCATACACAAATAATTACACAAAACCCTATGTATAAGAATTTCTGCATTTTGGCATAAAACTCTATATAAGAATTTTAGAATTTGGTAATAACCCTATATATAAGTATTAAACCATGAAACTAGACCAATAATAATATATAATAATTACAATAACTAGGAATATCACTCTATATAATCATTACAACACAAAACTAGGTCAATCCTGCTATATAAGCATTACAACATGAAACTTGGCCAATCCCACTATATAAGCATTACAACATGAAATGGGCCAAGCATACTATATAAGAATTACATCATGAATCAAAACACATATCATAAAAGAAAGGATATCAGAATATCATATCATAATACTCAATGGTCTATTATTCAAATTACTATTGGCCTTTTAATTACATATTTCATTTATTAAGTGGATATTTAACCATTAACATGAAAGTTATCACCCAATCATATCATATTGAATATAGCCATTTACATAATCAATTGAACCATTTTCCAATGTGAATTAATCAAAATAAATCACATGAGGTATTATTTCATAATAAACACACTTTATCCCATTTTCTAATTCATTTTTATTTAAGGGTTTACTCACCAAATGAGCAGCCACATGTGAGGTCACATCACTATTCAATCTAAAGGGATGAAATGTATAGAATCACACATGATTTATCATCATTCATCATTTGATTAATTAATTTGATAATTTTCCATGAAAATAAAAATATTTCACATACATGATAATTAATTAGACTATAGGGTTAGTTTTTATACCACCTACCTTAAACTTTCCACCATCACAATGCTTCTAATAGGTAAAACCCACACGAATGAAGTCTTAGGAGAACAAAAGATGAAACCTAGATAAAAAAAGATCACGATCAACACCTGAATCCATGATGGTGAAAATGTTACACCGATATAGTATGAGAAAAATGAAAGAGAAGAGAACACCTATGAAAAATAACTAACTAGAGATTGATTTCTTGAATGAGACATCTTGAATGGAGAAAGCCTCTCCAAAATCTTTAAGAAATCACCTAGGGCTTGAGAGAGGAAGAAGTCACACAAAAGGATTAAAAATATAAGTGTATGAAAAAAATTATAATTTTAGATCCTAATAATCTCATAGTGTTATATGTATTACACATTTTGTAATCCTCAAATTAAAAGTACACAGAAATTCATGTCCCCTCAAGTTAATTTAACCCTACCTAAAAATTAAAAATCATGCAATGTTGATCCACGGTGTGTAACTAGTTCACATAAAGAACTAGATCAAGGCATGTATTCCCTACATGGAATATTTTTGGTGATAGTTACATGGTGTGAAATTAACTTACATGGAGTGTAAATGTCTTGTAGGTAGTTTTAAGACAAAAATCCATAGAAGAGCCTCAACTACCTCTCAAACCTTCTGAACTCACATGAATCCATCGTAATCTCATTTAACATGTTTATACAAAGACAACATTAATTAAAACATATGTAAATCCCCAAACATTATGTCATTTTCCTCAAAACAATATATCAATCTCCAAACAATACTCAACCCCCAAGGTTCAAACCAGAGAGAAAACCTCAAACAAAAGAGGTTCAACACAAAACTAGAAGAGGGATGCACCTAGAAAATGATGAGATCATACAAATTTTATCCATCTAGAATGAATAAACACTATGAAATTATATTACTAAATTCCATATACATGAATTATAGGTATCATACATAATTAAATATTATTCCATGGGTCCTTAAGAATGGATCTGAAGGAGGACCACAGATGAATATGTAATCTTCTTACTTAAACTCTTTAAATTTATTTCTTCTTATACCTTCAATAAATATATAGTATAAATAATAAAATAATAATTTAAATATAATAAATATAATAAAATTATATTATGATTTTTAACTACCATTATCCACCCTCTTTCCATCAAATTTGATGCGAAAGTATTGATCATGATTACGTGTGGACTACCACCTCCACATAGTGATACAATTCATTTTCCATAACCATCATTCATGGTTAGTAATAATGACTATTTTACATTTTCCATAAGATATTTATAATTTTATTATTAACTTAGAATTATAATATCATATCAACCTTCTTACTTTCCCTTCTATTGGAAAAAGTTAATGTTGCTCGAGCATACGTGTGAACTACCGCCTCCACAATATGATATGATTTGTTTATCATTTTCTATTTACATGTATGGTAATAAGGATGTATGTAATATATATATATATATATTAAATATATGATATCATAATTATTATTTAATGGTTAATTATTATTTAAATTTCTTTTATTCCATACACTGAAAAGTGAAAACAACTTTCATGTGTATGTACTACCCACCTTCTCCATGAATGATGTATTACATTTTTAAATCTATAATATTTTTGGATGATTATATGTATGAATATAATTAATATATTTGATATTTATATCATGAATATAATTATTTAGATAATGGAACCAAAATAAATGTACAAGTACCCAACCTATTGAACATAAATTCTCATGAAAAATGAAATAGTTAACACTCAAAAACAATGATTTTAATAAGTAATTTTTAATAAATTGGTGTTGAAATATTATAAGTGTATAATATATGATATTATAAGTATGTAAATTTCCATCTTAAATAAGTAATATAAATATAAAATTATTATACATGAGGTTATAGTTCCTTCAAATCATGTTGAACATGAGGTATTGGATATGTGTTATAATATCATTGTTTATTGGGATTGTTTTTTATCAAGTTTATGATAATGAAATTTTATTATATTAATCTCAATAATCCCATAAAATTTCTTATATTTTTTTTATTTTTTGAGGTTAAATGTTTTCCTTTAATTTTAATCTCTTTAGGAACTCAGAAGACTAAAAGAATGTTTTTATGTAAAACATACATTATTTATCTAACCTGCCAAAAATCATTTTTCTTCCATATACATGTTTTATTAAAAAAAATCAATTTTTTTTTTAATATTATGTAATTATTTTTCAAATTCAACTTTACCCATGATTTAATTTTTACAATAAAATTAAAAAAAATCTTCTTGTCATTTTATGAAAGATGCTGTTTGGAAATTTAACTGGAAACATGGAAGGAATCTTTACCTTAATATACACAACATTAATTATGATCATCATGGATTCTCAATGCTTTGAATCTTCCCTTAAACGTTTCCAATCTTTTATCTAAGGAAAAAATTATTAATATTTTTGAAATATTCAGATTTTAAATAATTGATTACTAAGTGAAAATGATATTTTTCTTAAGAAATCTTCCAGTTTTATTTTAAAAGATTTTTCATCTATTATAACATCCATTGACATCACTTCTAATTTAATGGAGATATTATAAAATGATATAATCCAATTATATTCTTTAGATGGATTATGATGATTAATTATTGATGATTCTATAAAACCCATTTTTCCCATGGGCTAACTATGTTATGGTGAAACTTTTATGAAACCTATCTCTTTTTGATGGGTTAGGCTATGATGCTATGACGAAATATTCAAAAAATACATTTTATTTATATTTTTTATTAAATTAATTAAAGTATTATGTTCTTGTGGAACTAATATGTATGATTTTTATTATTGGATAGGTTGTCTAGGAATTATATATCCCTTCGACTAATTAGTTGAAGATCGATATCTTGCGTGATAACAATGTCTAGAATGGGGAGTGACCCCAGTTTTTTAATTGAATATATCAAATATGATCATAATTGGAGTAAAACTTGACTAAATATATGATGGAATGGGGAGTGAACCAAACCCACTATGATAGTCTTGGCCATGATCATTGACTGTAACACCCTGATATTTTTTAAATAGAAACATCATGTTCGATAACATGTGTGACACAAAACACTAAGATTAAAAGAGAATATAAATTCCTAAGACTTAAAAATAAATTTATTTTTAAATAATAAAATATATTTGATGGATCTTAATGCACCCAACTTTGTGTTTAAGAAAAAACATGATAATTTATTAAAATATTATTATTTAAACAAGACTGTTATAACATAGCCTTTAAGTTAGAGGGTATAGATATTACTCTATAAATTATGAAAATTTTATGTTTTACACATATGTAAAATAAAATAAATGTTTATTTATAAAAGAGAAATAAAATGAGAATCCTTGGAAAGTAAAAAAAATTATGAAAAAACTGTATTTATTCTAAAAGGCAGTTAACTGCACTTTGTGCACATAATTTAAAATTAATATTTCTGATTTGAAACAATTTATTTTAAGAAATAAAATTCATTTTTAAATCATCATATTAAAATTATCTTAGGTTTATTTTTTTGGGATTTTTATAAAAAGATTCATTTTTTGATGAATAGTGAAAAATACAGAACTTTATTTGAAAACCACCTTTTCATTTAAACTATCAATAAAGTTTAATTACATTTTAAATTGATTTTAAATTAAAATCATTTCAATTATATTAAAATTTAACTAATTTATTTAATTATAATTAATTTTATATTTATTTTTTATAATAAAACATTCTATACTTATGATAATTTTTTTTGAAACCCTACTTCCTCATTGCATCTGCGAGACTTACTTTAAGTAAATATTTTACACTTCTTTGAATGAATTTTAAAAAATGGACTAAATATATAATTTTAAAATGATATATATTTTATAATAATTTTAACATAATTTTTTACCAAAATGAATAGTGAAAATAGTAAAAAATAATTACCATGGTTAAGGTTAAAATATGTTTACTGTAGGGTTAAATTAAGAATATAAGGTTTAAAATTACCTAAAAACTTGTAAAAATCTGATTGTTTGGACATATTTACACCTTATACTATCCCAAAAGCAAGCCTATTGTTATTTGGAAGCATTTTTCATTTGAATTTATTTATCATTTTGGGTTGTTTTCGAAACATTTGAAGAAATTTCCAAGAGGGCTCCCTTTCCCCACATATAAAAGTGAACTCCCTCCCCTCACTTCTTTACATCCGTCATGACCATTGGCTCAAAAAACACTCACAAAATATCTCCCTAAAATATTTATACATATTATAGATCTATTGGTCATCCCCAAATACCATCCTTAGGTTTCTTAAGAAGAGATCCAAATGAGGTTTCTCATAGAGAAGGTAATTATCTTAAGAATGAAATTTCATTTTCTTATTTTAAACCTTAAACAATTTTTTAATACTTCATATATAATAAAAAATACTGAGATTTTATTATTTTTAAATAATAATATTTTCCCATCTATACTTATATAAAATGGGAGATAAAATAATCGATCATGTGTACGACAGACTACTACCTCACGAATCGATGTAGTTTTTTTTCCATCAATACCATTCATGGTTGGATATAATGATATATTTACAACACTTATATGGTATTTATGATGTAATCGCTCATGTGTACCTACGACCAACCATCTCCGTGAAGCGATGTAGTTCATTTTTTATGTCCAACCTGAATAAATGGTTATAAAAATGTATCTATTGAGAAAATATGGTATTTATAAAATTATTATCATTTTTTATTCGATATATATATATATATTCCTATTTATAAAAACTGGAACATTTATGACAAAAAACAAAAGCGAAAACAAGGCAACTATCACACGAAACAATGAAAATAATGAAATATTATTAACAAATTGGTGGTAAAAAGTTATAAGAGGGTCATATATGATATTAAAATTTTTATTATGGTTATTTTAAAAATTAATAACATTCTCAAAACCATTATACTGGTGTTATGAACATGTATAATGGAAATCATACCCAAGGTAAGGGTTTCTCATATCACTTTTACTTCTGCAAGACATACTCCATAATCACCACTTATTTATTTAGTATGTTTCATAAACTTAACATTTTTAATTTTTTTATCATGGATGAATTTATATTTATGATATTTAATTTTTCATTTTAATTTATTTATTTCATGGATCTTATGATTCAAAATTTACTAAAGTGGTAAAGGTTTATTTCACAATTTTATCTTTATTCAGGATTGCTTTTTATAAATATCCCTTGGAAGAATTAATTTCTATTTCTACCTTAAATAAATATATTTTATTATAATATGTTTATTAATGATATTTCTTAATTAATAGTCACATTTTTCACTCTTTCATAATTAAAATTATTGAGAAAATGTTTTTATGGAAATCTAACGGTATTTATCTCTCCAGTCAAAAATCCTTTTTCATCAAAAACAATGTTTAATAAAAATGTTTTCAAAAATTTATTTATACTTTTAAAAATGATATTTTAGATAAATTTTTACTCATATTTAGTTTTTATAAAAAAAAATTAAAAGGAATTATCAAGTAATTTTAAAAACAATTCCCATTTTGATTTTACAGAAAATTTGAAAGGTACTTTTTCTTAAGATGTACGTCATGAATAAAATTTTCCACTATTAGGAAAAATTATTGTGTTAAAAATTATTATACAATATTTAAAGTTTATTTTCATTGAAATGTATTCTCAAAATTGTTTGTGAACTTTTTGTTTTGAAGGGTGTTTTTTAAAATGCAATTGTTATTTTCATCGAAATTGTTTTTAAGGACCCTTTTATTTTATTTATATTCATCAATGCCATCAAACAATTATTGTACTTATACTCTTTCAGGGATATTTTTTAATGAAACCATCATTAATATTTTTCTAAGTGGTTTATGATCAGTTTAACTTGGGATCCTCTATTTTGATACCAGTCATATTACTCTGGATGGTTTATGATTAAGTTTATTAATTGGGGTAGTTGTTAACACTTTTATGCTAGTTTTTTAATACATATATTTATATTGATTATATTTCACCCCATTAATATGAGTAATTTAATTTGAATTATTATGTGATGGATGGGGCCCACTATTCCCCTCGATGCATCAGTAGTTCTCACAAGAAAAACTATAACAGGTTTTTACCAGAGCCTTACACATTTATTTAGATGTCTTGGAAAAATTATGATATATTATGTTTTAGATGTCCATTATAATATATTTCTTCATCATGAAATAATTTATTTATATTCCATGTGATTATTTGATTATTTATAATATCCATTGTTAAGTTTCAAGCTCATGTGATTATTTATATGTAATTTTTTTATCATCAATTATTCCTACAATAATATGACCATGTTATTTATTAAGTTGAATGTGTTTTAGTTATTTACCTTTCCAAATGGATTATACCGTATTTATTCATAGATTCAACTTTATGCTCCACCTTATTGCGCTTATAATCTAACACATTTCTTATGTTTATTTTACTAATGATTCCAAGAAGTGTTTTATGATTGATATATAGGGATATCCTAGTAAAATAATGATGTTTCTAAAGAAAATAATTTTCTTTTTATGCTTTGAATTACAATAATAGTTTCAAGAAGTTATCTAGTTTACTAAGACTATTAATATATTTATTCCATCAATATGTTATTACTTGTCTCTTATGATAATGTAATAAAATACAAATCACCTATGGGCTACTAGGGTAGGGGTCACTATAATTGGCATGAGAGGAATTTTAGTAGAATATTTATGAACTAGATTTAAGAAAACATAGATTAGGGAACAAAAACCTATGATATACTTTGAAGATATGTTTAGAAGAACATCTTAATGTTTTGGTAAGGAATATATTATGTGTGTTTTACTAGAAATTAATCCCTCTCTTGATACTATAAGTGGATGTGGTTCTGGAATAGATTAACTGATGGGTAATAACTTTGAATAGGGTGAATTTGGATTGACCTAATTGCCACGTAGTTTATGAAAAATGGGATTACTACACACCTAGTTTAAATTTCATGGGGGATATTATTAGGATAATTATAATTTTCACCAAAAAACATTATGAAGTAATTTAAAATAAATATATCTAAAAAACCATTTTTATATTTATGAAATCATCTGTGCAAAAAAAATTCAATTTGTGTTAAGTGTTTCACTAGTTTTATGATTATACATTATGTATTATAATGGTATGATAAAATATAATATATGAAATCATTTATAAATAGAATCCAATGAGCTTGTACCCATGTGGTATAAACTCATTCTTGGCATCCAAAAATACCCAAGATCATATCTGGGCAGGGATGAAATTTAGGTTACTGTAGCAGTATTGTAGCAGGGCAATATAGCAGTACTACAACAGTGGAGAAACTGTAGCAGCAGTGGTACTATAGCGGTGGAGGAACTATAACGAAACTATAGTGGCGGAGGTACTGTACCAGGTACTATAGTAGCGCGGGTACTGTAGAATTATTGTTCACTGAGGGGTCCTTTGGGCCAAAAAATGGACTTTCGATCCATGTATTCAAGCCACTTGGGCATGGGCCTTTGGGCTCTCTAATGGGTCTCCCTCTACCCATACTTAAAAAGAGGTCTTTTATTTAATAATAAATTGAGGCTTTGGTCCCAACCTCTTAAAAAAATCATAAATGGAACCCAGTAAAATGAATGAGAAATGTATAAGTGAATATAATCAAAATATTAATAATGATCATTTATTTGATAAGATTAATCAAATATTTCATCATAAACTCATATCACAAACATTATCTTCATAGGAGTACATATTACGATGTAAAATAAAGACATAGAAATAATTATCTAAGTATTATTTTTTTGAATATAATCCATAGAAGTATAAGATTATATAAAGAAGGCGGATAAAGGTAATAAAGGAAAAAAACGTTTTTAAAACATGTTATAGTTTTGAAAGGAAACACCATTGTACATGCTTAAAGTTAAATGGAGTTTGCTTGAAGTGTTGACAAAAATGCCACCATGATCATGATTTCATGGGAAATAAATAATTTTACAATATTAAATACCTCTACAATAAGGATATGGGACACTATGAAAATTAATTCCACAAGCTTCAAGGAAATATACCTCAAAATTAGATAAGGGGTCAAGGTATGTCTTATAATATTACTACAGATGATGTAGAATTATAAATTTTCTTGTGTTTTGTTTTAATAAATATATAAAAAGAGTATATTAATAAATATAATTTAAGTTATAAGAATTATTAAATGTATAAATATTTTAATACAATATTATTTCTTTAAGGTTTTGAAATCATGGGTTTAATGGTACCAAGAAAAGTGATTCAATGGAATTTTAACTTCTTAAAAACACATGATTGAGGATTATAACACTTAATATGTACCAAATGTTGAGATAATAATCATAAATAGGTTTTTATGAAGGTGTTGGTAACCTTTAAGGTTTATCTAATTTTTCATGTTGATGTAATAATAAGATATTATAATTTTGTTAAATTATAAAAATTATATTAATTTGGTTTTAGAAAAAGTTCACCCGCCTACTGGGTGATTACTTGTTGTACCTGGAAAGGCTGCTTGGCTTGAACCCATAGCTGGATGATGATAAGGATCTAGTGCTTACCAATGACCTATATGATTTTCTTATTAATATTCCATTTCTTTTAATAGAAATATTTAATAGATAAATATTAATGTTGACCTAGTGGTATTACTATTTAGGTTTAGATATTAATGTACCATATTTTATAACTTTTTATAACCATAATGAATTTTTAAAATATTTATAAATATATGGAGAATATTTTCACTATTTTTTGGATCTTATGATCCATTATAAGTATATTTTAGTGATCCATTCATAAAAAATTCACCTTGTATATTCATTTATTGTAGTAAGAAATGAATTGAAAAATGATCAAAGAACAAACACAAGATGAAACTATTATTATGAAATAGAAATATATCAAGTATGCATATTTTCATATATTATTAGTCTATGTGATAAAGAAATTCCTTAACTCTAGTAAAAGGATATTAAAAATAAATATTAACCTAATACCTTCATTTATGTTGAACTGATTGTCATCTAAATCTTTACTTACTTATTGGTTTTAGGTCCTTAAATTTTAATTTATCTTTAACTTTCCTGTGATCAATGAGATCTATCACCCTTTATAATTATTTATTCAATCCTTCCATGACCACATATTTACTTTCCACCAATGTTCTCCTACATAAAAACATTGTTATGTATTATTCCATATAAACTTTGTACTTATATTTATCTCTTATTAAGAGGATATTTTATTAACCCTTTTTATGATGTTGGTTTTTAGTGATGGTATTTTTAAATTTCAAACCCTTGATTGTCGAAGTCAATATTAAATTATGAGAATATAATTTATTTAGGGGAGGGGGAGAATATAACACTACAAGATTTTTAAATGAGCAACATCATGTTTCATAGTGTGTATGACACAAAACACCAAGATTTTAAAAGAATATAACATCTAGAGACTTTATGATATAATTATTTTTAAATAAATTCAATATCATTGACATCCTACGATGTATGCAGGACCGGGTTAAAATGAAACATGATACTCTAATAAAATATTATTATTTTAACATGACCACTATAACCTAGCCTTTATATTTGAATGTATTAATATTAATAACTACATTATGAAAATTTTATGTTCATACATGTTTTAAATAAATTAAATTTTAATCTACTTATTAGAAATAAAATTTGAATCATTTAGAAGTAAAAGAATTGTTTTATGGAAAACTGTATTTTTCTAAAAGGTCGTTTAGTCATGCTTTGTGAACACAATTTCTAATTAATCATTGAGAATTTTAGAAAATTTATTCTAGAAAATAAAATAATTTTTTTAATGATCATATCACAATTATCTTAGGTTACTATTTTGGTATTTTTCTAAAAATTTTCATTTTTTGATGAATAGGAAAAAATATAGAATTATAATGATAAATTACATTTCATTTGAATTTTTTATAATGATAAATTATATTTTAAATAGTTTTTAAATTATAATTTCTTCAATTATAATAAATTTTGATTAATTTATGTCATTGTAATGAATTTCTATTTGAAGTTTGATATTAAAACCTTTTATATTTATGATAACTTTCTCTTCAAAAATATTCTTTCTCAACACGTCTACAAGATTAATTTTAAATTAAAATTTTCCAATTATATGAACAGAATTTGGAAAAATGGATTTAATATTTGTAATAATAATAAATTATATTATACAATTACATTAACAAAATTTTTTATCAAAATTAACAGTGAAAACAATAAAAATTAATTAACCTGATTAAGGTAAAAATTGGTTAACCGTAGGGTTAAACTAATAAAATAAGGGTTAAAATGACCTACCAATTGGTCAAAATATTTTTGTATGTATATATTTAAAACTTATCCTATACCAAAATTTATCATAATTTAATTTTGAGGTTTTTTTCATGTGAATGCATATCATTTTTGATTTTTTTGGGAATTTACAAGTAGTTTCTAAGAGGGTTCTCTTTCCCCACATTTTAAAGGGAACTCCCTACCCACACTTATTCACACCCCTAAAAAACATTGGCTCAACAAGATCCTAAAAAAATATATAACAAACATCATTAGACATATTCTAGTGTTTTTGGTCCTTCCAAAATTCCATACTTAGGGCCATTAAGAGAAGATCTAAAAGAGTTTTCTCTTAGTAATGTTAATTATCATAACAAATTCATTATTTTTCATTATTATTTTTACACTATAAACTATGTATTAACTAAAAAAACCACAATATTATATATAACTATATTTTATTGTGTTTATGGGATAATATTTATTCATACACACTTCCATCAAATGGGAAATGAAATATTCGATCGTGTGTATCACAGACTACAACCACGCGAACTGATGTAGTTCATTTTCCATCACCATATTCCAAGGCTGGATATAATGATGAATCTAAAAATTTGATATGATATTTATGATATTATTATAATTATTGAATTTTAATATCATATATACCTATTTATGTTTCATTCTATTTTAGATACCATAATGTTACTCGTGTTTACGACTAACTACCACCTCACAAAGCGATTTGAATTTTTTAACATAGGAATTATACAGAATGAAATAAGGATGAAATTAATGCTCATATTTGACATATGAGAGGATATTTATTTTAAAAAATAAATATTTCTCCCACTTTATTACCCATTAACACATTAAGATAATGATATCATCACTTGTGTGTACGTACAGTCTACCCTCTCCATGAATTAATATGATTCATTTTCTATGTACAACATCTATAAATGGTTCTAAAAATGTTTCTACTGAATATATATTACATTTATAACATTATTATAATTATTTAGATGATATATATATATATATATATACTATTAACAATAATAATAACATTCATGACAAATCAAGCATGACAAAGAAAGGAAATTAACACCCAAAACAATGGAAATATTGAAATATTATTAACAGGTTGTAAAATGTTATAAAAGAATAAGATATGATACAATAAATATAATTATGGTTATGTTATAAATTAATAACCTTATTAATTCTATTATACTATAGTTACATACACATATTAATGAAATCGAACCAGAGGTAAGGGTCACTCATATCAATTTTACTTCCGTGAGACATATGTTATAATCCCAACTTATTTCTCTTATATTGTGATTATATTGTCTCTTTTGTATGTTATATCAATTATTCATTTGTATTTGTGGTTTTTAAAGATTCAATTTAAGTCATTTATTTAATGGGACTTATTATTCAAATGATAAAAATGTGGTAAGAGTTTATTTCACAATCTCAACATTATTTGGGATTATTTTAGTGTAATTATCCCTTAGAGGAATTGATTAATAGTTATATGTTAAAATAAATATATTTTCTTCTACAATGTTCATTCATGAAATTTTACAATCAATAGTACCATTTTCAATCTATTTGGTACTTAAATGATTGAGAAAATGTTTTATTGAAATCCAAATTTATTACTATCTTCGGTTAGAAATCCTTTTTCATTAAAACCCATATTTTCTATAAGAATAAGAAATAATTCAAAAAATTTCAAATTGAATTAATAAATAAATATTTACCCATTTTTTATTTTTAAAAAATGTTATTAAATTAATATTCATGATGTCTTCTAAATAATTATTCTTTGTATTTTATTAAAAATGTAAAAGAATTTTTTTAATATGTTTCACATGAATGTAATTTTATATAATAATTACAACTAAATGGATTAAAAATTATTTTACAATAATTATAGTTTATTTTGAAAGAAAATTATTTTTTAAATTTTTGTGTTTATTTTATTTTAAAGGGTGTTTTTCAAAATTAAAAGGTTATATTCCTTGATTTTTTTAAACATATTTTTATGGTATTTATATTCATAAAAAAAATCAAACTTTTATTTTAATTATGATCCAATGAGGATATGTTATAATGATACCATAATTATTATTTCTTTGTATGATTTATGATCAGTTTGACTAGGTATGTACCAATTTGATACCATTAATATTATTCTAGATGGTTTATGATTATGTTTATTAATTTGGTTAATTATTGTCATTTTGTATGCTAGTGTTTCGACATGAATGTGTATGCTGATTATGTTTCACCCCTCCCATATGAGGAAATGAATTAGACATAGTAAGTAAAAATAAGGGACCACTATATCTCCTCAATACCTTGGTAGGTCTCATGATACAAACTATATTGGGTTATGGCTGAGGCCTTACCAATTTATTTATATGTATTGGCACAAGTCCTTGATGGTATGATTTATATTTCCATCATTATAAATTTGATTATTATAAATTATTTTATTGATATTCCATGGGTTTATTAAACTGTTTAAAATATTCTTTGTTAAGTTTCAGGTTAATGTGATTACTTATATTGTGTTATTTTATCATCGTTTATTCTTACCATATTATGAAAAAAAATTATTGATTTAATGGAATGTGTTTCAATTAGTTTCCTTTTTATATTTATAATTCCCAATTTATTCATTATTTCCACTATACACATACCCTTACCGAGCATTTGATCTCACCCCTTTATTATGTTTTATTTTCCCCAGGGTACCAGGAAATGTTTTATGATTAATATACAATGATATTCTATGGGGAATAATGATGTTCTCAAAGAAAATAATTTTTATGTTTTAGGTTTTTAGTTGTAATAATAATGTCACCTATGTATCTAGTTTACCAAGACTACTAAACTATTTTGACCTTCAATATATGATTCCTTATATATTATGTCAGTTTAATAAAGTAGACATTGACACCATGCTACATGGGTTCTGGTCACTACATTGAATAAGTATATATTTTCTATTGTTATGTTTATGACAAAAAGTTATACAATACAAATATTTTATGCTTTCATGGATCATATTATTTGATTATCTATGATTTAAGTCTTATAAAATGATAAGCTTTATGCCTTGTATCAACATTATGATCTATGATATGCTCATAATAATTTTCAAATGTTATGTTCTTGTTCACATAATCTTATACTCATGTTATTCTTAAGTGATAATTGATATCTCCATTGTTTACCCATAATGAGCATATGATCTCACTCTTTCTTAAGTTTACTTTCCCCAAGTTAGTAAGTAATGTTTATTGTTTTATGTCTAAGAATTGTATTAGTTATGAAGAACATAGTGGGAGATGATGTAAATATCATATGAACCAGTTATTTATTTATATATTTTTCTAAATATGATAAATTTATAAAATTCTATAATGATCATAAAGTTATGTAATGAATATTCGTTTTTTAATATGTAATTTCTATATAAGAAAAGTATGTGTCATTATAGTTGGTATAAGTGAAAAGTTTAGCTACCTATGGAAACTAGGATGAGAAAACTTCTATGAGAACCCTTAGGATAATCTTATGTATATGAGAACATATTATGTTATGGTTAATAAAGGAGTGTAGTTTTCCAGGAAAAATATCCATGACTTTATACTACTAGTGGACGTATTTTTAGAATATATGCATCTAAGGGTAAAACCCATGAAAAGAGTTAATCGAGTATATATCAGTTAGTATTCGAGTTCATGGTGAGTGTTACCTTACTATGAACCCGATTTTACACTCATGGTGGATATTTCTGTGTTAATTATAATTTTACTTATGAATTATCATGAATAATTTGAGTAGATTATGATTAGGAATAAAGTAGATTAAACCTAAGGTGTCATAGATTAAAACGAATGTGTCATGATTACAAAATCCTCGGAATTATTTTTCCTGAGTAATCACTCTTATTAGTGATTCATGATGGTCAAGAAAACCATTTTGGTTTTATTAAGTGAATGAAAATAGAATTATGAAGTTGAGGTGGTTACGTACATGGTCATATAATGAAGTATCTTTTTGAAGTTAGTCACGTAAATTGCTTTATGTCATGAAAAGTATATATAAATAATAATTCACATCCTCAATGATTCTATGTTGAATTTTAATTGGAAAATCCTAATGTTATAATGATTTCATCTCAATAATATGATTCTTATCCGATCTAGGTTTAGGTGAATGTGTTTCCGGCAAATATCATTATTCTCCATCTAGTTTAATTTGATGTTATCTTAGGAATGGATTTGATTTATTTACATAAATACCACATCAATTTCTATAGAATGAAAGTCAGGTTTGATAATCAAAACCAACATATGTTTTTCTATTGGTATGATGATAAATATAAACTTACATTGGAAATTATTACCATTATACGGGCCTTGATTCCCATTAAAATGGGTGTTTATATTATATGGTTGGGGAGAAACTCAAAAATAAGATATTCCTATTTCAAGAGAATTCATTAATGTTTTTATGAAATATTTTACTAGTCTTCCAATTAATTTTGAAGTTTAGTTTTCAATATAATTAATACACGGTGCTACACCTAATTTATAGACTCTTTATAAAATTTCCCTTATTGAGTAACATTAATTGAAGAAACAACTCAAAGATAATCTTGATAAGGGATTAATTTAACCAATTGAATCACCATGGGGATCACCTATTTTTTTAGAAAAAATATGGATCAATCCTACTGGTCATTGAATATTGGGAACTTAACAAGACCATAATAAATAATAAGTATCCCCTCGAACGTATTCATTACTTATTCGATCAATGATTAGGATCAAAATATTTTCCAATGTTGATCTTTGATTTGGGTATTATCAGTTGAGGATTATAAGTAACGGAATACCCAAAAAATCCTTTTATATGAAGTATGGACACTTTGAATTTATTATGATTCCATTTGGTCTTACTATTGCCCATAGAATCTTCATGGATTAAATGAATAGAGTCTTTAGATATTACCTTGATGAGTTTGTGGTATTATTTATAGATAAAATTATTAAATTTTAAAAAAGATAGGAAGAAAATGAAGATCAATTAAGGAATATACTCATGACCTTATGGAAGGAGAATATGTAAGAAAAATTTACTAACAATGAATTTTTGCTACAAAATTTTTCATTATTAGGGAAAATAATCTCAAGGAGGGGTCCATTAGTGGATCCATTAAAGACATAATTTATTGAATGTTGGCCCTGATGAAATAATATGATTTAGATATATAGTTTTCTTGGTTTTTATGTATGCTATCGATGATTTTGAAGAATTTATCATGGTTGTCTAATCCACTCAACAAGTTAGCTCGAAATGAATCAAAGTTCCTTTGGACATATGAATGTGAGAAAAATTTCATGGAACTAAAGAAAAGATTAGTTAATGCATATGATAAGTTTTAGTGGAGAAGGATTTGGGATCTATATCAATTAATTGAATAAGTGTCTTGTATGTTTCTTTATGCAAAATTATATACTTATAGATTAAGCCTCATAAAAATTAAATTTTCATGAGGAAAACTACCCAGCTCATGAATTGGTGTTTGCTGTAGTAATTTTTTCATTAAATATTTTGATGAATTATCTATATTGACAAATGTGTGACCTATATTATATAACAAAATTATATTATTGAATAATAAAATTTTATTTTATAGTGTATATGACATGCAACACTAAACATAAATAAACAATGAATTATCATTCTTTAAATGTGGTTGTTAAAACCCAACACTAAAATTGGAAGGTATGAAGAGGATTAACTAAATTATAAGATAAATAAAAAGTTCCCTGTAAATATAAACATCCTCATTAATTATTAATAAGTAATAATTCAATTTATTTCAAACATATATTTTTCTTATAAAAATAGATTTCCTTCAAAAATGATTTTTATTTCATTTTATGAGAAAATATAACATATATTTTGTGAAAGTTAAAAAAATTATGTCATAGAATTAAATAAAATTTTCAAATATTCATAACGATATTATATTAGGGTTATTTTTAGGTATTTTTCTAAAAAAATTGATTTTCCAGTGAATAGTGAAAAGTACTTATTTTATTGAAAATTTTATTTTATTTCAAACATATAAAAAGTTACATTTTATTATGAAATAGAATCAAAGTAAATTTAGTTATATTATATTTTAAATAATAAAATTATGTTCATTATAATAAATTTAAAATTTTATTTTTCTATAAAACCATTTTTTGTATGTAAAAATTCATTTTTCTAAAAAAACTATTTTTAGGCATAGAATGTGTTTTTTATATTAATAAATTAAATTCATCAATAATTTTTAAATTTTTAATGAAATTTATATATTATATATTCAATCAAATCTTCTAACATTCATTCAATGTTATTATAATCATGATATAAGAATAAATCCTGTATTATGCTTAAAAATGTATTTTTTAAAAAAGTGGTTTTGGTCACATGTGACATGGTTATTTTAAAATTAATTTACACAAAAAAATCGAAATTGAATCAGATAATGTTGATTCCATATTTTGAATTAGGTGGTTCAAATTTTGTAAATTTTTCCCTTCCATTTTTATCAATATTAATAGTAAGTGTTGAAAATTTATCACCATGGTAGAGGGTAAATTGAGTTAATCTAGGTCCAAACTAAGTGAAAAGACAATAAATTTTCATATTAAATATTATTGGAGGAATTTAATTATTTTTTTATCACATTTCTCTTGAATATTTTTTAATTGAAAATTTTCCTTCAAAATAACTTATATGATATTTACGACAAAGAAAGTTACAAAATGTCACTTGCTTAGTTTTAAATATCTATTTAGTGTACACATAGTGAATAAATAAAGTTAAGAATGAATATAAATCTATATTTTGATATTAAGAAAATTATTTTAATGATATAAAATTGTTTTATATTATTTAGAAATTATATAATTACATTAAATTCTTATGTAATGTTGATGTAGTATTTATTCAATTCCTATAAAAATAAAATAAGAGATTTAATAAATATTAAAAGTATTATTATTTGAGTGATTTATAGTTTTCAAAGAATTATATATTAATATGACATATTACTTTTGTGTTAAAGGATTGTATTTTAACTCCATCTTTTTTAATTTCTGTCTTTTAATTCAAATTAATTGAATAGTGTTAAAATTTACATTAATGATATGTAATCAAAATAAAAAAAATAGAATTAATTAAAAATAATAAAAATTATGAAAGTGGAAAAGGTTGATAATATATGGTCTAAAATTTTATTCCATGGAAATTTATGATCCATTTTCAGCGTATTTTTAAAATTATAACCTCTTAAGAGAGAAAATATGTTACCATAATTAATGTTAAAACCGATTAACTAAGGGGTTAAAATAAAAATATGGTTTCAAAAAAAACTTAATCCTGTCAAAATTTTATTGGATTATGGTATTTCAACCACATACAATATTATATTCAATTCATTAGTTTTTTGATGAATTTGGGAAAGATAATGAATTTATTATATTTTAATCTTATAATAAATTCTAAAAATGACACTCACCTTAATTATAAAAGGGGACCTCCTCCCTTCACTTATTCACACCTTTTGAGCCTTCTATATCAACAATACTATGAAATAATCCCTTTTAAACTACATTATACCCATTAAAGAGGTGATTTTTTCCAAAATACCTACCCTAGAATCTTTAAGGGAAGATTTAAAGGATTCCTTTCAATGGAGAGGTAATCTCCTTAACAAATCACATTATTTTTAATTATTATTTTTCCTACTAAAAATATATCATATTAATAATAAAATAATAAAATTAGGGTAAAAAATATACTAAATTGATATTATGATTATTTAACCATTTTTATTCACCCTCTTTCAATCAAATGTGAATTGAAAGTATCGCTCGTGTGTACTTACGACTTACAGTCTCCACATAATGATATAATTCATTTCTAATCACAATATTCAGTGGATGAGTATTTTGAGGTTTTTAATTTTTATATATGATAATATTGAGATAATTATACTTTTTAATGATAATATATTATCTACCTTATTATATTCCAATCCGTTCAGAATTGATAATGTGGATCATGCATACGTGTGTAATACCACCTTCATGAAGTCGTGTGATTCATTCTTTTTCATTTCTATTTTACACAGATGGTAATAAAGATTTATTTAATGATTATATATTATATATAATATAAAAATAATTATTATATAATGTTTATATATTATATTCCTTTGTTTTATTCCATCTATTGAAAAATGAAAACATCATTCATGCATGCATACAACCTACCATCCATGTGAATGATCTAATTCAATTTTCTATAACTTTATTTTATGAATGAAAATAAACATGTGGATAATAAAAATATAGGATATTTATATCATTATTAAAATTATATATACGGTTTAACATTGATCAATGTAACAGTACAAAAACTATCAAGGCAAAACATATATGAAAAACAAATAAGATACCACCCTGAAATAGTTATTTTAATAAATCATTGTTAACAAAACTGTGATAAAAGGTTGTAAGTAAATTATATATGGTGTGATATATTTGAGTATGGTTGTATAATATATATATATATAAATATATATAATCTATTTTTATTAAACTATAGACTCCAACGTGTACAAAGTAAGTCATACCTAAGGTAAGGGATTTGCATCTCACTTTTACTTTTATGGGACACATGATATATTCACCACTTGTTTCTTCTATATGTTGTATACACTACCCATGAATATATTTTTATGATTCTTATTATGGTAATAATGGGATATACATATAACACTAATATTATTTCTTTCACCTGTCTTATGACTCCAAAGTTATCAAAGTGGTAAATGTTTTATGTTACAATTCCATTGTTTATAGGGATTAGTTATGATTATGTTTCCAATTATGAAATATAATGTTATAAATATCAATAAAAATATGAATTTTCATCTACTGTAGTTATTTTGTGAATTTATATATTTTCCTTTCATTTTCCTCCCCTTAAGTACTTATGCATTAAAGAAAAATCAACTTTATTACACTCTTTAGTCAAAAATCATTTTATTCGATATCTCCATTTTCTAAAAAATATTTTAAATGTAATTTTTAATATTTTATTATCAATTTTAAAATTTATTTTTACCAATTTTATAACATTTACAAAAACATTTAAATTTAATTTTCTTTTAATTTTCTAAACGAAGTACTTTTTGACTTTTTACAAAAAATGTAAAAGGAATGTTTTATTTTAACTTATACTGCTTGCAGTGAATTTACCAATACTATAAACACTCCATGATTTAAATAATCCATTCCATGTTTCCATACATATTCTCAAAGAATTTTTTTCATAATATTTTCAGAACATTTATATTTAAAAAAAATGATTTCAATATGGAAATGTTATTTTCCTCCAAAATATTTTAATTATATTTTAATGGTCTGTCTATTCATGAAAGAAAAAACCCCTTGATTTTACTTATTATTTAATGTGGATATTATCCATAGACACCATACTTATACATTCTCTATATTTTTTTAGGATTAATCTAATAATATTTTTATGAAACTCATTCCTTTTCCATATACTATGATGAAATGATGAAATGTTAATGTAACCCATTTATTTTTCATGGGTTATGCTATAAGGAAATATTTATGAAACCCATTTCATTTAATTGGGTCTGATATGATTAATATTTTTATGATCTTGTGTATCACATATGTATAATTTTCATTATGTGGTGTGTTAGACCTATATCTCTCTATAATGAAATGGGTAAATATGGATAACTCATATGGTAAATATTATATGCATAAAACTCATTTCATGTTCACAATTTCACATGTGTACATGATTTTCTTGTCCATAATATTAAGTGTAGACTTAGGTTTCAAGTCAATAATATTAAGCATGGACCTGTCTTTTATGTCCATATGATTATTCTTGGATCCCGAATTCATGTCAATAATATTAAGAACGGAAATTGATTTCATGTCAATAAGATTATACATGGACCCCATTTTCATGTCTACAAGTTTATGTGTGGACCAATATTTCAAGTCTATATGATTATACGTGGACCTAGTTCCATGTCTATAAGCTTATTCAAGGACCTGATTTCATTTCCTTGAAATGATAAGTTAAATTATTTCAATTTATAAATGTTCAAAAAGATATAAGATTTTGTTTATCCCAAAAAATCGTGTTGTATAATAATGTTATCCTCTCATGGATCATGTTATTTGACTCCATTATGATTCATGTCTTATGAACTACCATGATTTATTCCATAACTCAATATTATGTCTATGATATACGGGGTTTGAATTTTAAATGTTATGATCATGTTCTCATATCCGTATGCTCATGTTATACTCAAGTGATCATTAATATCTCCCTTATTTACCATTACTGAACATTTTATCTCACCCTTTCTTACATTTCATTTCCCCCAAGTTATGAAGAATGGTTTTAGGAATGATATATCTAATAAATATTGCTAGTTATGATGAAAATATTAGGATACACTTATGAACTATTTGTTTATGTGCCCATGTTTCCAACGATAACAGAAAGATAATATTTTGGCATGAACCATTTTGATATAGAAAGACTATTCATATAAGAAGATGTAATATCTATGTATGAAAAGTATGGGTCAATTTAGTTGGTATCAGAGAAAGTCTTAGTTAACCTTTTGAAGCTAGGATGATATAAATTTTGTAAGAATTTAAATACACTGACTCTGGTAGCCTGGAACCAGTTCCACACTTTATTTCATTGCCATAAGATACAAGAAATCACATCCCAAAGGACTTAATAGTTTAATAGTCTTGGTAAAAAAGATACATATTCAAAATTCAAATTACATTTTATAAATAAAATATAAAATATGTATTCTTTGAGAAAGTTAGTATTCCCTTTAATGTAACCGTACAAATCAATCATAATAAGATTATTTGAAACCTGGGGAAAATAAAACATAAGAAAGGGGTGAGATCGTATTCTTAGTAAGGGTTATGTATAGTGGAAGAAGTCATGAATGATTAAAAATAATCAACATTTTCAAGAGCTGCCATAGTGGGGATCATGTCATGACTCCCCACACAACCTTCAATAGGCCAGGGGCTCGTGGCTATCTCCAAGATGAAATATCACTAAAATGGGAGGCCACGACCTAATAACCTATACACACACACACACACATCTCCAAGCCCATACAATGATGAAAATAAAGAAAACTAAAAACCATGCATGCATACATCTAATCCCGTAACCAAATTATGGGATTAAGTAATAGAAAGTAAGTAGGTCCATATACAATCCCACCAAAAAGAGTCTGTAATACATGTCTATCCTAAAAGTAAATACAAGGATTGATATCAGAAATTCGTAGGTACACACCTCAGTCTGTCTAGTCTCACTGAGAATCGTCTTGTCCTGGTCTGCATAGGACTCTGTCAAAAGATTGATCATGTCCACAAGAAACAACAAGTGAGGGAAAAGCTTGTGTATGGGTGAGTATAAAAATACTCAGTAGGAAATCCCAGAACGAAAAATCATACAATAATGGAAAATATTGTCAGATCTAAATAGTTATATGTCTACATCACATATAACAATAATATCTATATATACTCAACAAAGATGCACAATTTAGAGGTAAATAACAACCATAGTATACCATCCTATGATCCTAGCTCGATGATTCCAAAAGACACTCATCCGGGAGAACACAGTCATGAGTATGACAGCACTCCTGAAATCCTTTTGAGATATATTTTTTGTCAGGTCTTATCATCAGAAATAACATACTGATAGTTTGAATACTTTAAGATACAAATATGAGGATCACTGCAAAGGCCATTGGGTGATACAAAAAACTCAACCTGGATTAACCCTCCATGTAGAGGATTGACGCACATGTAGTGTTGGTCACAGTGATACAAAGAACTCCTCCTAGTGAACAAAGAAGAATAGAGGATCTCAATTAGGGCCTCTCAGAGGTATTCCAATGACTATATCTCGGAAGTCATGCTGAAGGGATAATAGTACGTGGAGTAGGAGATGATTCCATACCAAACTTTAGGGAATGTATAAGGGGAATGACCCCTAATGATTATTTTCTAAGATACATTGTATACGAGATCCAAGATATATATAAAAGAGTACACAACGTATAGTAGGGTTCAAAAACTATGTCCCTCGCCCCTGGGTTCTACCCATGAAAACATCCTACGTTATCAAGATGTGTCTGTGAAGTACTACATGACATGTAGGCTACCTATGCAGTCTACTCGTGTGCTAGTACATGACTCCAACTTGCGTACATTTTCATATGTACCAGTAAATAGCTTATCTCATGTACATAGTCTAGGTTGTATCTGTCTGTGGGAGTACATGTCATGATCCAACCTATGTAGTCCACCCCATGTCCGTGTACTTCCAAAACTACACATTGAGTCTCTAGGGTGAGGTAACATGCTATGTAGGTCAAGAAACACATTGTGTGATACTTATCTCTTACCCTAAACCCTAGCCTCTACTTAGAGGGCCACACATGTTGTCTAATAACATATTACATACCATATTGATCATGTTTTTCAATAAATCCTACTCTTCCTTCCATGAATGCTTGTGTTTCCACCACATTGGAATCTAGACTCAATCACACAGGGATTCATGAATCTATATTGGTCGAGCATCATCGTCTACTACCATAAAATTCTGGCCATTCAATTCAACCAAAAAATAGATCAGATAATCATTCTTTGTTGAGTGAAGAATAATGTCTAAAAATGAGAAATCATGTATCCACCGTCATCTAAATCACTTTGTCTTCATCGCTGCATCTCCATTATGTCATGTTGATCCTGTATATACTATATCAGATCATTTAACCATGAATCAGGTGCAAAATGATTTATTGATTCGGATTTTCTGAGTCATGGGACAAACGAAGAATTCCCATGAAGAATTATGAAACGAGGGAGAAAATAAAAAATAAATGAAGAAGAAAAAATACAGATTTATGTTCATGTAGATCTTGATTCATTGCGATTAGAATGAAAATCTAAATATTCAACAATAACAAATATAATATCCCATCAAATAACTATAATTAATCTCGTACCACAAGATGATCGAAATGAGGAAAAATCTATTCATTAATTGATTCCCAGTGGTCATAGAATTCAATAATGGGGAAAAAATTAAAACACATTCCCTACCTTGACTAGGTTCAATTGTTGATGAAGAATGGAGCTACGCAATGATATTTGGAGAGATCATTCTAATCTGATGTGTATCGAGTATCGATCAATGATGTTATCATTATTCGCCTAATAGAATTCTCCATTGGTCTCTATAATGGTTCTAGGGTTTATGCGGAAAAACATATACTTCCAACATACAATCTATTTGAAGATTGTTAAATCACTACATTAAAAAAAATTATTCAATTATTTTATTCATTTCCATGCCTGCTATGACTTTTCCCCAAACGAACCACACTGACTAATGTTTTGTCACACCTAGGATAAACCTCACATTTTGAACTCAATGATACCCTTGTGTTTATAATCTAGGAACCTGTATAGATGTTATTCAACCTTTTCAGGAAAACTGTGTGAACCTACTATTTAAAATATTTAATATATTTCAATCATTTATTCTACTCACACCGAACATCAGAATTGCATGAAGTCTTAACATCTAGTCTCAAAAATAATACATATAATATAAAAAACAATATATAAAAAATCTAAGTCATTTCTATCTCCTTACCTTAGGGATTTACGTCCCTAAAAATCCAAAATAAGGGTTACTCAAAAATATATGGGTATTGAACATGAATATGATCCTCTCAATCCCATTTTCTCCCTAGTATATTCCCATTCTTCCACCAAACATGTTCCAATGGAGTAGATTTCCCACGAAGGATCCTCTCTTTCTAATCCTCTATCTTCGTTGGGTACACAAAATAGGTCACTCCATCCTTAATGTCAAGATATCCTCATTCGATAACGTGTGCGGGTCATGCACGTACCTACTCATCCCTAGCACATAGAAGATTTCGTGTACCTAGTCTCACTGTGGAGGTAGAACTATGTGGTAAACCACATCGCCCACTCTACATAGTATCTAGAAAGGTCCAATGAACCTATAGATAGCTTGATCCCCTGGCCAAATACCTATAATTCACATTGAGGTGAAACTCATAGGAACAATGGTCCCCTTCCTCGAACTCTAAAGGCCTCTTTCACCTGTCTGCATAATACTTCTGATGGATATATAAAATCTTCATCTACTCTTAGATGATTTGAACCTTCCATGTTGTATCTCTAACAAAATATATTCCCATTATTGATGACTCTCCTTGGTTGGTCTAACAAATAAGTAACCAATAGGGTCACACATACAAATCCTCCAATAGTTCCATTCTAATGGTTGAATGGTAGCTATTATTATATGAAAAATATTCCATTGGTAGGTGATCCTCTTAACTATGTCTATAGTCTAATATGCAAGCTTGCAACATGTCCTCTAATACCTGAATAGTCAGATTTGTTTGACCATCATTTTAGGGGTGAAACACTAGGCTCAAGCATAAGTAGGTCCCAAACACCACCTATAACCCCTTCTACTGTAGGGATGTGAAGTGATCATCACATTAAGAAATGATCGTCAATGGAACTCTAGTTATCCAGACTATCTCCAGCATGTAGATGCGTCACAAGCTCTCTACTGAACTCTACTCTCATATAGCTAGGAAGTGGGATGACTTTGTGAGTCGTTTTATGATCACCCAGATGGCATCATGTTTTATGGACGTACATGGTAATCCCATAATGAAGTCCATAGATACCACATCCCACTACAATTCCATAACCTCAAGGGGTTGATCCAAACTCATCGAAACATGGTTCTAGACCTTAACTTGTTGATGAGTAAGGCATTGAGAGACAAACTCTGCATCTCCTTTCTCCATAACTAGACCCCAAAACTAACAAAAGAGTTACTGGTATATCTTTTCCCAACCAAGATATACCACTAAAGGATATGTATGAAACTCTCATATAACCTCCTCCTGCAACATCACAGGTATCGTTTTGGACCCTCTGAAAAGAATAAAATTCTTCCCACCTTTAGAATATCCATCAGAAGAAAACTCTATAGAAATTTGAGGACATAGGGTCTCACAGTCGGTATCCCTAAACTATTCCTCCCCGACTCACTATAAGAGTGGAGGGATAATAACCACTGACAAGATGTAAGATTCTCCACCTCTATCCACAAAGGATAACTACAATGAGTCAAACTGCTTCGACATCTTCTTCAGAAACTGAAAACAAGATCTCTTGTTGAGAGAATATTTTACCACATTACCCCTCACAAAATGATAGAAAAATCTGAATTCATAATACTAGAGGTACTCTATCCATCTCCTCTATCTCAAGTTAAGATCCTTATGGGATAAGTTATGGTTGATACTATTTTGATTGGAGTAGATGATAAACTTCTCACCCGTCAAGTTGTGTCACCACATCTTCAAAGCGAAAAGTACTTCTACGAGGTCAAGATCATGGGTTATATAGTTCTTATTGTGTGGTATCAACTAGAGTAAACCACAAGAAATCATCACTTACCTATGAATCAAAACACATCCAAACCCAGTTCTTGATTCACCTCGGAACACTATATACTCAACACTCTCTTATAGAAATATCAGGATGGCATCACTCATCAAAATCTTCCTCAACTGCTAAAAATTTGATCGGAACATCTCTGTCCACACGAACGGTTGCCCCTCTCGAGTTAAATATGTAATGGGTGCTGATATTTTGGAGAAATAATGTATGAATATTATGTAATATCCTTCCAATCCATGGAATATCTTCACCTCCATCACACTCTTAGGTGGATCCCAAGATAACCATGCCTATACCTTTTTCATGTCCACCTTTAATCCATCTGCAGATATAACGTGTCACCGAAAGTGGGCTACCTGAATCCATAACTAGCAATTCAAGAGATTTCTGTAAAGCTAGTGATATTAGATTATGTCTAGATCCATCCTCAAGTGTCTCATGTTCTCCCTCTAGGACGCCAAGTAAACAAGGATATCATCGATCAAGACTGCCACAAACTGATATAAGTACAGCTGAAAGATCTATTTCACGAGTCCCACAAACACTGCTGGGGAATTTTTTAGATCAAATGGAATCACTAAGTACTCATAGTGACTATAATGACATCTGAATGTCGTATTCGGTATATCCTCATTCCATACTCTCAACTAGGGATAACCTAACCTAAAGTCATCCTTAGAGAACCATCATGCCTCACTCAATTGATCAAAGAGGCCATTTATCCTCATTAATGGATATTTATTATTTATAGTTACCTTGTTCAAGCACCGATAGTCCACACCCAAACTCAAGCTCCCATCTTCTTTCTCGGAGAAACAAAAATGAGGCTTCCCTGGGGGAAACTATAGACCAAACGAATACCTTCATCTACAAGTCCTCAAACTACACCCTCATCTCATGAAGCTTTGTTGGGGCCATTCAATATTATACTATGGATATCGGTGTTTTCCTGAGGTGTATATTAATTCATAATTATATATCTTGTCATGGAGGTAAACCTAGATCACCCTTAGGGAAGAAATCCTCATGCTCCTCAACCAGTGTAGGAAACTGGGAACTCACAACATCAAATGAACCAAGGGTATATATATAAAAATGATGATTAATTGGCCACACCCTCCTATGAATGAGTCCATCATGCACTACCTGGGTTTACTTTTCACCAAAAAAGAGAACCTGGTTCCATAACTATGGACAAACCACAACCTTCTTTGAAAATAGTCAATGTGGACATGAACAGTAGATAACAAATCCATTCCAGGAATGTCATCGTAAGGAATAAAAACTAATACCAAGATATTCCAAAAGAAACTCTCACCTCTAAGGGTAAGGTGACACTATCGACACAAGTGAGTGATCACTAAGTCTTGTCGAGTAGAAGTCTCCTAGCGTAAGGGTCGAGCCAAAGGTTCAACCAAAATATTTAAGTCTCTTACAAGGTATGTGGAAAGAAAGGAATGAATAAAACATGTGTCTATCAGAACTAAAAGTAAAGTATAAAAGCCATGGATCATACTTAAAATCATTCTTAGATCCTCTTGGAAATAAGATTTGATAGATTGAAGTTGTCGCTTCCCCTATATTCTTGCTCCCTAAGCCTCGTGTGGATCACCTGGGGGTGGTGGTGGTAAAAATTAAAAACATTGACCACCTTTTGTTGTTATCCCAAATCCTCAAACACATCTTCCACCATTCAAAACTTCCAACTCATGTTGTTATGTTTTCCTCGGTATCCCATCAATTTCCTATATGTTAGCTGTATGATGGGTTGAACAATCTCGTGTGAGATTTCCCTTACCATCACATGAGTAGCACTCCATCTCCCTAGGATGACTAAAACCACCCTGTGATCCCTAAACTATAGATCCTCTATATTAGAAACTCCTCTTAAAACATCTCACATGTATAGGTCCCAGATACTGACATCAGCTCTCTGCTTCTGAAGTCTCTACTCTTTCTTGTACACTACTGACAACCACTGGATTCATATACTCATCCAAGAAACTCTCAACCACCAAATCTCGCTCTATCACCCCAACATAGTTAGGAATTCACAAATGTATAACACTAGATCGTGTGCCTCTATGTTGATCTAGCTCAAAAGAATGATCCCTAAAGAACTAATCTAAAACTATATCCATCGAGTACCTAGAGTGTTTTGTAAACCTCGATGAATACCCATCCCTTGTCATGATACCTTGTTAGAGCTACAGAAGATCTTGGATATGTACATCCATCAACATTACTAGTAATAAATCCTCTATTAAATGGTGATTGAACTATATTGATTAAAAATACTCTCCTCATTATACGATTAGGTCACTAACCCCCACTATCACCCTACTGAATTGAGTAGAAGGCTCACCATTTGGAAAACCATCTGATCTACTGGTGTCCTGACCAGAAGGAAAACTCCAGTCACTACCTCAAGATAGTCCTCATCCGGCTATAGTTTGTCCTCATATCGAAACATGGGGGGTCTCTATCATTGAAACTAATGGTGTGAGATCATCCTGCACACCTCATCTACTGGTACTGCGAGTACCACATGCTTATCTACAATTGAAGATATGGCTCGTGTACCATTTTGAGGTATCATCTTTGGAACTAGTCTCTGTATAAATGGGTCATCACTGAGAGGATCATCCTTATGATCATGATGTTGAATCTATGCTGTTATACATCACAGAGGAATCCTAAAATATAAAATATGTTCCATGGTCAATGAGTATATATAGAGAGTCGATTCAAGAAGAACATCGAAACTGAAACCCATTCCTATATGATGTATGTACCCTTGTTTTCCAGTAAACCAGTGTTCCCATGTACCGATTTGAAAAGTAGACGATCTGAGTCTAAGTGTATGTATACATCAACCTCCACACTAACATTGGAGTATTTGTCTTGAAAGTCGAACTTGAAACACTTAAAACTATTTCCCCAAACCAGTCTCAAAGACTCTTGGTCCAATGGTAGAACTGAACCCCTTTGATATCAGTCTTTCATGACTTATCCTAGTGAGGCCCATTCTGCGACTTCGCAATCCCACCTCCAATTGTCCATGGGATGGAGAATTGGGTCAAGATGTTATATCACATATATGGGAGTATTTTGTCTATGTACCTATACACACACAAATCTCCAATCCCATACAACAATGAAGTGTAAAAACAACTGAACAACCACGCATGCATACATCTAATCCCATAAATAGAGTATGAAGAGAAGTAAAATAAAGTAAACAAGGCCAAATACAAGCCCACCACAGGGAGTTTATAACATATGTAAAACCCGAAATCAAGTACTGGGATTTCTTTCAAAAAACCATAAGAACACAACTTGGTTTTTATGGTCTCACTAAGCACCGTCTGGTCTGAGTCCACCTAAGAACCTGTCAATAGTTCGATCGTCTACACAAGAAACAACATGTGTCGAAAAATCCTGTGTTGGGATGTGTATTAAAATACTCAGTAGGAAACCCCAAAACCACATAGCATACAAAATAAAAGATAATATATCCATCTATACACATGTATATGCCTACATCACATATAACAATAATATCTATAAATAATCAACAAAGACACACAGTCTAGAGGTAAATCACAACCATAGTATACTAGCCTAGAATTCCTGCATGAAGATTACAAAAAGAACTCATCCAGTAGAACACACTTCAAATTCTGATAGCACTTGTGATATAATTCTAATAGGTATTACTCATTAAGTCTTGTCATGAGAAAGAATGTGCTAATATTATGAAGAGAATACAATACATATATAAGGATCATTTCTAAGGCCATAGAGTGATACAAAAAACTCAATTTAGATTAACCTGCTAAGTAGAGGATCGAAGCCTTCATAGTGTTGGTCACGATAATACCAAGAACTCCACCCAAGGAATGAAAATGAATAGAGGATCTCACTCTGGTCCTTTTGAAGGGATTCCAATGAATCTATCTTGGATGTATTATTGAATGGGCTATAGTCGTAGGAGTAGGAGAAGATTCCATGACAACCATCAATAAAAGGGTAAGGGGAATGAACCGTAATGAATCTTGTACAAGATATAGAGGAAACGAGATCCAAGATATGTATAAAAGTTTAAACATAGTTTAGAAGGGGTCACACACTATGTACCTCGACCCTGGGTCTTGCATGTGTAACTGCCCTATGTCCTCAATCCATGTCTATGTAGTACTATACAACTTGTAGATTTCCCATGTAGTATATCTGCATGACAATACATGAATCCATTCCATGTATGTTTTCTGGTCTTCCAGTACAAAGCTTAGCATGTGTACTTGGTCTAGGCTATACTTATTTTGGGGATTACACATCGTGTTCCAACCTGTGTAGCCCATTCCGTATCTGTGTAATTACTAAAGAACCCAATGAGTCTCCGAGGAGAGGTCACATGCCATGTAGGCTAGGCCACACGCTATTTGATACTTACCTCTATCCTGAAAAACTATCCACCACTCAGTGGGGCCCACACACTGTGTTGATATGGATTTTCTAGAAACCTTACTTTTACTTTAGCGCGCACCTAAACCACCACACCTTGGAATCCTGACTCAATAACGCTGATATTTTTGGATCTATCTCGACCGAGAATCACTGATGCCTTCCTTCAGATTCTAGCCATCTGATTCACATGGAAAAAAATCAAATCTTTATACTAAATTGAGCACTAAAGAATTCTAAATAATGCAAAATAGGGTATCCACCATCGTCTGAATCACTCTATCTCATTCATCCCACCTCAATCATGTTGTGTCGATCCCAGATCAATGATATTGGATCATTTCACCATGAAATGGCACTACTGGAAATCTGGGCTATAGCCACGGACCTATAGCCACGGTTTTATAGAACCGTGGCTCTAGGTTTTATATAGCCACAATTTTTTTCCTTCTCGTGGCTATATCCCCTTGCCCAGTTTTTTTCTCCCCCATTCCGTCGGGCTCCATCCTCGCCCTCACCCCCAAGCGTCGGGCTCCATCTCCTCGCCCTCGCCATTTCTCCTCCCCGCGGCCTCATCCACGTCGCGACCTCCTCCTCCATGACGCCTCAACGCCGCGCCATCCTCCTCGCCGACGCCCTCCTCGCCGCACTCTCCTCGCCGACGCTCTCCTCGCCGACGCCCTCCTCGCCGCGACCCTCCTCGCCGCGTCATCCTCCCCGCGCCCTCCTCACCGGCGCCCTCCTCACTGGCGCCTTCCTCGCCGCGCCCTCCTCGTCGAATCCCTTGAGGTCGACACCCCCATAGCCCTCTATTTTTCTCTCTCCCGAGTGCTGGTTATCTGCATTTTTTATGCCTCATTTGCACCTTCGATTTCTTTGATTTAGGTAAGCTTTACATGTTTTCCCCTTCTGTTTCATATCCGCTGAGGTTGATGTTTTGAATCCACTGGTATAATTAGTGTGTATTTTCATTGAAGAGGATTATAGATGTTTCTACGTGGTCCATTACAAATCTCGGTATGATTTCTGCTCTATCTGCAAGTAACTTGGACAACTAAGTCAGGTCTGCTGATGGTCTTCTTCTAAATGGATTGGAATGGTTTCATCCCAAGGGATCAATACTAGGAATGTGAGTATTGGTAGAATGTTTATTTTGGTAGATGAGTTTGGATCTACATGTTTTCCTATAAAGGATGCAGGATTCACAGGACCTAGGTTGTCATATGAAAATGCATTGTGATCTGGCCACGACCATCTAAGGAGCCCGAGGGCGAAAGTTGTTCCATCTGTTTCTAGTGCTGAATATGTACCAATATATGAAGAATTAAAATGAAATTGAGAAATTCAATGGAGAAAAAGAATCCAATATATGAATAATTAAAATGAGAGCCTTTCTCAGACAACAAGGCTGAATTGAATCCCTATATGGGCCCAATAAACCCATTATGACTGTTAATGAAATGTTCAGACCATTGTAGAATACTAAGATGTTACCCCTAATATACATATTAAGTCTCATAGAACCCCTTTACTTTACATAGGTGATGGGGTCCTTAGAGAAGTATATTATAAGTCTACCACTGTATAAATTTTCTAAAACATAAAAATTTATACATGACTGCTTCATTAGTAGGAATAACTTACTATAATCATCATATGTTCACATTCAAAATAAAGCATTGTACTTCAATAAAAACCTATTTAGAAGAGTTTAATAAATTCAAATTATATTTAACCAATATTAATGTTTCTATAGATGATGAGGATCAGAAATTAATCCTCTTAATCCCTCTTAACAATAGCTACATCACACTAATTGAGACCATGATATATGGTCGAGATTATTTAACTAAAGAATATGTTAAATAATCTATTTGGTCTAAGGATTTGCATTCTAAACTTAAGATAAAAGGAGAGGTTGAGTTTTTTTCACAAGGGGAAGACCTAAAACTTAATGTAAAAAAGAAACAGTTCAATAGATACAAAAGTAAGAGTAATAAAGAACCCAAATCCAAAACTAGTTCCTTGGATAGAAAAGTCACATGTTTTCACTATGTTAAACCCATGCACATTAATTCCAAGTGTAGGAAACTCATGTGAGAGTTACAAAACAAAAAACCAACTGACCAGCCTTTTATGGTTGACTCAAGATATTATGCTATTGAATTCCGGAATATATCCATCCATAAACTCAATCATGAGTGGGTCCTCAACTCTGGATATTATTGTAACTTGTGTCTATATATAGAGTCTTTTTTGAATCTATTCAAGAAGTTGGAAGGGTATGTCCTTTTAGGAAATAATAATAGGTGTAGGGTTGAGGGTAGAGACTCTATTCTAATAGAGTAAGATGATCAATCCATCATCCACTTACTTGATGTAAGGTGGGTCCCCAACCTTCAAAAAAAATAATATCCTTAGGAGTCACTACTAGAAATTTAAGCTATAGCCACAGACCTATAGCCACGGTTTTATAGGTCCGTGGCTATAGCTTCTCTATAGCCATGATTGAGTGAATTCCCGTGGCTAAAATTTGTCGTCTTTTTTTCTTCTCTAAAATGTCTTGGGCTCCTCCTTCCTTCTCCTCCACGATACTGCGCGTGAGGATATCCTCCGGCCACGATACTCCCAAAACTTCACGGTGGCGCCCTCCTCCCCGATGCGCGCGACCCTCCGAACCCTCGACCTTCACGGCGACACCCTCCTCCCCGATACCCTCTGTGTGCGACCCTCCAAAAGGGCGTGTTTCTAAGGATCCTCCCTCCTTCCACGACAGGAGGTGGCTTATGGTTTATTGGAGTTTTATTTCTACGACGTGTCATGATATTTCGCCATTTTCACTCATCTTCACAACCCATTGTTGTTGCAGTGTAAGTAATCACATTGAATTTATGTCTTAAAATTCTGGCGTTGGAGTAATTGAGGTTCAATCGAAGCTGTAGATGACTCCGTATTTCAGGTTAATTTATTTCCCCTTTATAGGCATTATTAAATGCACTTTATTGGGAATCAGTGGTTGCAGATTAAATCTCTTGTCATTTACCATTTTAATCCATGAGCTTTTAAGATTGAATTTCCCAAACGAATGTTTGCTCAATGTTTGAGGATTACTGTTGTGTGTTTTCAGCAGTAGAGAAGGGTTTTACACTGCATTTGTTTGCTGTTTATTTTTTTTATAAATATGGAAAATGTATGTGTGAATATTTTTGGAAATTACTTTGGTACGAAGAAGTTTGAAGTACTTTGTAAATATCTCTTGAGATTAGTTTCAAGAATGAGAATCATTAAATGGGAGTATTCTAGGAATGGATTTTGAGTTTAAAAATCAGCACACATGTAATTTCAAGAACTCCAACTGGGTTATTAAATACATGTTGTTTTATGTTTCTTGTTACCTTGTTCCCTTTATATAACATTTATGGTATTCTTAATGAAACAAAGAAATTAATGATCCACTCATGCACTTCAGTTTGAAGATCAAGAGAATTATAATAAGGGTATAAGGAGCTGCGGCTACTATGGTGATGAGTATTGATGAATTGAAAGTTGTGTTTTTGTTTGAGAAGTGAAGATATCTCTACGAATAGATGATGAAGCCATTGCATGATATAGAAAAGAATAATAATAATAAGTTTTCCATCACTATGAGATCATTTAGATAGTTCTAATGTGTTGAGAAGAAGAATATCCCATGACATCTTTTGTTTCCTAATATTTATAAGGAGCTACTGGTTTTTAATATCATGGAATATTATTGTGTGAGATGTCCAGGTGAATACATCCCTATGCTCTATGAATTTGAGCTATGAGTAGTGAATGAATTGTAGAGTATTCTTACAGACCTGCTGACATTCAAAGAAGCTTCCTGTGAGAATAAGAAGATTAGTCTTATTAATTCATAGACATCATGTGTAGTGTTTCTAATCTACTTGCAAGGTGTATTTGAAAGAAACTGTTATGTATACATAGAGTGAAGCCATCAAAACTATAAGACTCAGGGTATGTAAGAATACCACGGTGTAACTTGGTGACTATAATGGGAAACTATTGAAGAAGACTACTAGAAAAATGAAGAGATAAGTCCAATGAGATGCAAGAAAGTGGATGGCGAGTGTAACATATTGTTACCTTTAAAACAATTTGGTTTTAAATTTTTTTTGTGGTTTTCTTTTTTTGTTTCTTGGATAAGGATGATAAGGTATTGGTAGGAAACCTATAATACTGAAGTTAGAGATTTGTTGGAATTTTCATTATAAAACTTATGGGTTTTGCAATCTACTGGGGATTTACACGTTGTGTAATGATGTTAGACGATTTGTAATTGCCACCCAACATATGACATGTAACTGGTACACAACATGAAAGGATACATGTCATGTATTGTTTACATGTCATGTATAAATTAAAAATTAGGTTTTTAATAAAATCTGATGGGTTTTTTAGCGCATCGGGTACTTGAAACAGTGTTTATGTATGTTTTGAGTCTCAAAGTCCTTATAAGGTGTTCCTTAGACATATTTTCCCTCAATAAGATATTATATTGTGTATTTATTTTCATTCCATATATTGTGTCCAATTGTTTCCATGTCAAATTATAGACTGAATCTTTCCTTGTATCACTTCTTTTAGGACCGTGTTAGGCATTCGAGTAATTTTCCATGTATTATCAGATTGCATATTGTTCAAGGTACCGTGGTTGAGAAGATTTGTATAAATCTGGTTTTTAATTTTACCAAATGTAGATATTTGTTCAAACTATTATCATTTTCTCTTCTGACGCCTCCTCGCCGCGACCCTCCTCCTCACCGCGACCCTCCTCCCCGACGCCTCCTCCCCGACGCCTCTCTTCTGACGCCGAGGTAAGTTTTTATATCCGGCTGGTGAGTCTTCTGGTTATATTCTTCCATTGAAATCTGCTACCTGATTTCAGGTCTTCCCTCTTTCTACCAGTTTTTCATCCCACTTTCTCTTATTTTCAGCCCCAAAGATCTGATATATCACCCCCGTCATTTGGGTTATAGTTCCAAATTATTTTTTGTAGGTACCATATTCCTTTCCTTACCCCCCCCCCCTTTGTTTGGTAATGTTATGTTGATTTTTTTCCTTTCATTGACATAATAAAAGTAATATTTTGTTATTTTTAAGCTATGCATAACCCTATGCTGAAACTGTATTCAGTTTATGCTTTTTTTCTAGAATCCTCAATTTTCCTATTCTCGTTTTAATTTTATATTTTAATTTTAATCACTAAAATTGTAATTGCATATTGTTGGTAATTTTATTCATAGATCAGTAATGTATTTTAGAAATTATACCCGTGCATTGCTTCAATGTTTTTTTCACGCAGACCTTACTTTCCAAAGGCATTTAATTTTATTTTTAATATCAACAATTCAACACCATAGTTTTTCCATCAATTCTGAAGAGACTGATATGGTTTCTTGAATTCTGAATTTATTTGACGCTCAAACCTTCTATTAACATCCAATCAAGTCGTCTTTGTTCGCAGTTTATACATGTCAATCTTTAATATTTATTGCTTTGCAATAGTTGCATTTGATTTTTTGTAGTTCTCTGGCTCCTGTTTGATTAATCTTCTGTCTTATGTTGTGTAATTTAAACTTCTATGTTAATTTCTGAATGTTTGAGTTTAAATTTTACTCAATTTGTTTTAATAATGAACATATTCTGATCATTTGAAGTTCCCTTTTTGATTTGATCAGGAGAATGTTCTAATGGAGTCAAAAGGTGGTAGAAAGAAGTTGAGCAGTAGTTCATTAATCCACGAGGCTCCTCTCGGCTACAACATTGAAGACGTTAGACCTTGTGGAGGAATCAAAAAATTCAAATCAGCTGCCTACTCTAACGTAAGTTTTATTGTTGTTGAATGCTGTGTAATGTTTCCATGTTTCATGAGTGATCCTTTTTTTATTCTTTTCTTTATTTATCTGCATCTGATTGATCCTTCATTTGTTTGCTTTTGCAGCTTGCTCGCAAGCCATCCTGATATTTATTTGAGATAATATCCTAGCCATTTGAGTGTCCTCCTTTTGTTTTGTTTTCATCAATAACATGAGTGGCCTTTTTTGGGAGATCATATTTCTTCTCTTCCTTGTCTAATTCTTATGCAAAGTTAGATGATTCTGTTGTTGCTGATGCATACATTGATCTCTTGACAATTTCATTATCCAATTCCTTGCTTGGTATGGATGCCAATGATCCTCCTAAAACATTGGCAACCATGAAATTTATTGGTTCCATATTTTCCAATGTAAGAACTAGCTTTCATTAAAAAAACATGATATATGTGCTTTTACATGGAGAAGAAAACTTCTGTTTCATTTAGCATTGTTACAGATAGCTGCCCAAAAGATGATAATGATGGTTTATCATTCATGCCAATGATCCAAATTTCTGAATGTCTAGATGAGTTCTCGTGTCATCTATTTTCTTTACTTCTACACTTGGAACCATATATTTTTATGTAAGTTTTTATGCCTTTTTTCTGTCCCTTTCTTCAATCATTCATGTATTATTCTAATATTTAGTTATGAATTGTCTAGTTATTAAGTAGTTTATGGTATTGCAGAAGTTAAGGGCTACACTCTTCATCGGTTTTAGGAATGATCCTGATTGAGGATGGTCCCTATTATTTTTTCATGCTGAAAATCCTGCTTGGGAAGCTCTCTCAAAGTCTCTATAGTCAGGTATGTCCTGTAATTGAAGTTTGTTCAATATAGTAGCTTCAAGAATCCATTTTTCTTCATTTTTTAAGATGATTTAATCTTTGGAAAATTTGTATAATTACCTAAATCGTGTAAAATGTGTCCTTTTTTTCTGTCTACAGTTGACACACTGATCACATATATATAAGAAGTTGTTATATCTCATTTCTTTTCCCACTATTTTCTTATAGGTGGTTTCTTATGATAAGACCGGTTCTATCCACCACCATCAAAGACAATGAGTTCAAGATTTGGGTATGGTTTATTCCATTTTTATTCTTTCAGCCACCTATGTTCAATATATGAGTAGTCATTCAATTTGACATTACCATTTATCTGCTTATAGGGTGCTTCTTCTGGTGCCAGATCCCAAACAACTGACTTAGGTACTATATCAATGTCATCATTGTACCTAATGGTATGTAATAACTTATTCCATCATGCTTTTTGTTTTATGTACTCTGAATTCTTTATTCAAATTACAAAATTGTAAATGTGCTTTTCAAAATATTCTCTTAATGAAAAATGTAATTTTATCTTATGCAATTTAATTTCTCCATGCATCCAAATCTAACATATCATTCTTTATACATTGAACATCAACTATTCTCTATACTTTCAAGGGAGTTATATGATTATTAGCTGCTTTATTGTATTTATTACTCAGCTCGATTGTATTATTATCACATGATCATCAGTAGTTGCATTTTTTTTGGTGCTCCAACTCTTGTGCATGTAGATTCATATCATAGTCATTCAACTTTTCTACTATCGGGTATGTTATACCTGAATCGTATGATCATAGGGTGTCTACTTAGCATAAAATTTTATTGGACCATCCGATGATCCTCCATTGCATATTGTATTCTCACAGCGCATATTCTTTCCTCTGATTGCAGTGTACTCCATCCGATGATCAATCTGATATTCCCACTCTGCCCATTCATGTCATTGCACGACCCCTTCATTTGGTTGTTTTACATTAAAATTATGATACTGTGTCTGGTTATCTTGAACCATTTCATCTATGATTATAACCTTCTAATAGTTACTGCATGCGGAAGTATTTCTAGATCGCCTCTATCCGAGCAATGGAGTCTTGGTTTATCCGAGCATCTCGGTCGCTGTATTTATGTCTGAACATCCCCCCTGCCCGCAACACCCACCCTGCCGCCTTAGAATCATCCCGCACCATCCCCCCAACACCTGCAACCAGCCCCTTTCAACCAGCATTCCAGCCTCCTCCCGCTCCCTTTGCTCCTGGTCTGAAGATGTTGCCCCACAGATGTCGCTGGATTGGGCCAACACGCTGCGGGCACGCCGCGGTCACGCGGCGGTCACGCCGCGGTCACGCCGCGGTCACGCCGCAGTCACGTCGCGGTCACGCCGCGGTCACGCCGTGATTTTTCCCTGCTCCAGCTACATCCAGCCCACACCAGCCCCCTTCCACCTTCATTTCAGCCCGCTGCCACCAGCATTCCAGCCCGCAACAGCCCCCCCCCCCACCTTTGAATCAGCCCACACCATCCCCCCAACACTTGCAACCAGCCCCCTTCCACCCGCATTCCAGCCTCCTCCCACTCCCTTCGCTCCTGGCTGGAAGATGCTGCCCTGCGGATGTCGCTGGATCGGGCCAACACGATGCAGTCACGCCGGGGTAACGCCGCGGTCACGCCGCGGTCATGCCGTGGTCACTCCGCGGTCACGCCGTGATTTTGCCCTGCTCCAGCTACATCCAGCCCACACCAGCCCCCTTCCACCTTCATTTCAGCCCGCTGCCACCAGCATTCCAGCCCGCAACAGCCCCCCCCCCACCTTCGAATCTGCCCGAACCATCCCTCCAAAACCTGCAACCAGCCCCCTTCCACCCGCATTCCGGCCTCCTCCCACTCCCTTCGCTCCTGGCCGGAAGATGCTGCCCTGCGGATGTCGCTGGATCGGGCCAACACGCTGCGGTCACGCCGCGGTCACGCCGTGATTTTTCCCTGCTCCAGCCACATCCAGCCCACACCAGCCCCCTTCCACCTTCATTTCATCCCGCTGCCACCAGTATTCCAGCCCGCAACAGCCCCCCCATCACCTTTGAATCAGCCCGCACCATCCCCCCAACACCTGAAACTAGCCCCCTTCCACTCGCATTCCAGCCTTCTCCCACTCCCTTCGCTCCTGGACGGAAGATGATGCCCTGCGGATGTCGTTGGATCGGTCCAAAACGCTGCGGTCACGCCAGGGTCACGCCGCGGTCACGCCGCGGTCACACCTGTTATTCCAGGTACTTCTCCTCCTCTTTCTTATGCTACTAATAACTATTCCATTCTGTCTAAAAAACTGCGTTATGATCAAAATGAATCTTCCTCTGATTTTTTCTCTAAGAATTCTGCTTCTCTACACTGATGCAACCTGACCACTACTATCCGATCCCATATTGCTAAAAAAACAATGCCTATTTTATGAACAGTAGCCTGGTTTTAACTACAGGTGACTCCACAATGGGAAAGTAGCATGAGACCAAATCACATGTCCATAATCCTGGGTCTGGGGGGGGGGGGGTCTGTCCTAGGGTGTCCAGAGTCTGGGGGGGCAGGACTGGTAGGGGTGTCCAGGGTCTGGGGGGGTCTGTCCTGGGGGGGGGGGGGGTCTGTCCTGGGGTGTCCAGGGTTAGGGGGCAGGGGGAAGGGGTGTCCAGCAGGGGGAGGGGTGTCCAGCAGGGGGAGGGGATGTCTAGGTAGTGGGAGGGGTGTCCAGCATGGGGTAGGGGTGTCCAGGGGGGTGGTCCAGGGGTGTCCAGGGTCTGGGGGGGTCTGTCTTGGGGTGTCCAGGGGTAGGGGGCAGGGGTGTCCATCAGGGGGAGGGGTGTCCAGCAGGGGGAGGGGCTATCCAGGCAGGGGGAGGGGTGTCCAGCATGGGGGAGGGGTGTCCAGGGGGTGGTCCAGGGGTGTCCAGGGTCTGGGGGGGGGGTCTGTCCTGGGGTGTCTAGGGTCTAGGGTCAGGGGGCAGGGGGCAGGGGGTGTCCAGCAGGGGGAGGGGTGTCCAGCATGGGGGAGGGGTGTCCAGGGGGTGGTCCAGGGGTGTCCAGGGTTTGGGGGGGGGGGGTTTGTCCTGGGGTGGGGTCTGTCCTGGGGTGTCCAGGGTCAGGAGGCAGGGGGGCAGGGGGAAGGGGTGTCCAGCAGGGGGAGGGGTGTCCAACAGGGGGATCTAATATAACTCTTGAAATCACATTCATGTGTTTCCAATGAGTTCTTCGACTGATGTAACAGTAGAAAGCATAAACCATTTAACAAAAATAGATCTGGCCCTCGTTAAGGAAGGTGCAAGTGATAAGCTTGCAAGTCGGGTTTCATGTCCTCAAAGAACACAAAATTTAGAAAAGTTCTTGAACCGTCCCTACTGTTTTGTTTACATCCACATTGCCCAAAAACTAATTCCCAGCTCACCATAATCCCGACAAGGATAAGATCTCTCTTTTATCCAGTTCCGATACCGCCTTCACTAGCTGGTCCATTATGGACACTTAATGAGTAGGTTTTCACTGAAGGTAACCTTACACCCTATTCTACAACTATATTCTGCTATGAAAATAATGAGGAAATTTCATTTGGCCAATAGGGGGGCTGTCCAGCAGAGGGGGCTGTCCAGCAAGGGGGGCTGTCCAGCAGGGTGGGGGGGGGGGGTGTCCAGCAGGGGGAGGGGGTCCAGGGGGTGTCCCGGGGTTTAGGGGGTCCAGGTGGTGTCCAGGTGTGGTGTCTAAGGGTGTCCAGTGGGGGTCCAGGTGGTGGTGTCAAGGGGTGTCCAGTGGGTGGTGTCCAGGGTTGTCCAGTTGGGGCATGGGGGCTGTCCAGTGGGGTGCAAGGGGCAGTGGGCAGGGGGCAAGGGTGTCCAGTAGGGGGAGGGGTGTCCAGCAGGGGGAGGGGCTATCCAAGCAGGGGGGAGGGGTGTCCGACAGGGTGGGGAGGGCTGTCTAGGGGGTGCAGGGGGTGTCCAGTGGGGCTGTCCAGTGGGGCTGTCCAGTTGGGGCATGGGGGCTGTCCAGTGGGGTGCATGGGGGACTAAGGGGGGGGCATGAGGGGTGCAGGGGGGTGTTTTTGTTTCATGTGGATTTGTGGCCTCACCAAATTGGTTGTTCCATTTTGAGGTACTGTAGTGTAAGGTTAGTGATAACCCCTATGACCCAAGTATCTTCAAACTCTTGATCATTTGTATTTATCATCCTCTAAGATATTTCTATAGGTTTCCTCTGGTGAAAACCTTGATCTCCATTGCTGCTTTGCTTTATCAGAGCTCTTTCCATACCTATTTCTCCTTGAACTCATATCATTTCTTGTTCTATAGTGGAGATGACGTCCTTCCTTCGAGGAAGAAGTGAAGACCCTTCTTGGTGATAGTTCCACAAGTGCAGAAATGAGAATATGAACTTTTGGATCCTGGTGCAGATGGGATGCGAGGGGGGGGGGGGGGGGCTGATGTAGGTGGGATGGGGGGTTGCAGGGGGCAGGGGGGACTAGCAGGGGGTGCTAGGGGGACTAGAAGGGGGGCTGGGGGGGGGGGGGCAGGGGGGGACTGGCAGGGGGAGGGGGTGGGCTGGGCAGGGGGACAAGCAGGGGGGCTGGCAGGGGGTGGCAGGGGGTAGGGGCCAGGGGGGGACAAGCAGGGGAGTGGCAGGGGGGAGACTAGCAGGGGGCTGGGGGCAGGGGGGGCTGGCAGTGGGGGTGGCAGGGGGGGACTAGCAAGGGGCAGGGGGGCTGGTTGGGGGACAAGCAGGGGGACAAGCAGGTGGGTGGCAGGGGGGCAGGGGGACTGGCAGGGGGTGGCAGAGGGGGGACTAGCAGGGGTGTGGCAGGGGGCAGGGGGGACTGGCAGGGGGCAGGGGGACAAGCAGGGGGGCTGGCAGGGGGGGTGGGCAGGGGGGGACAAGCAGGGGAGTGGCAGGGGGGGACTAGCAGGGGGCAGGGGGGCTGGCAGGGGGGTTGCAGGGGGGACTAGCAAGGGGCAGGGGGGGACTAGCAGGGGGCAGGGGGACAAGCAGGGGGACAAGCAGGTGGGTGGCAGGGGGCAGGGGGGACTGGCAGGGGGTGGCAGAGGGGGACTAGCAGGGGGTGTGGCAGGGGGCAGGGGGGACTGGCAGGGGGCAGGGGGACAAGCAGGGGGGCTAGTAGGGGGGGTGGCAGGGGGACTGGCAGGGGGTGTCTGCAAGGCAGTGGGGAGGAGGGCATGGGGGGTCTGCAAGGCATAGGGGAGGGGTGCAGGAGGTGTTCAGGGGGTGTCCAGGGGGTGTCCAGGGGGTGTCCAGGGGGGTGTCTAGGGGGTGTCCAGGGGGTGTCCAGGGGGGTGTCCAGGGGGTGTCAGGGGGTGTCCAGGGGGGTTTCCATGGGGGTGTCCAGGGGGTTGGGGGGTATTTTTTTATGTATGTGCACACCCTATAGCCCTGGTTTTAAACCGTGGCTATTGGTTTATTGCCACAGTTTTTAACCGTGGCTATAGACCTAACCCCACGGTTTCCAACCGTGGCTATAAATCCTATCCAGCGTTTAATATAGCCACGGTTGAAACCGTGGCATTAAGTATACAACCACGGTTCCAAACCGTGGCAATAGGTCTGGGCCTATAGCCACACCAAACTTAGCCACGATTCCTCAAACCATGGCTATTACCTATAGCCACGGTTTGAGGGCCTATAGCCACGGTTCTAAACCGTGGCTATAGCCCGAATTTCCAGTAGTGTGGTTGCACAAAAATCGATTGATAAATATTTTTTAGGCCATTGGACAAATGAAGAACACATGAGATTAATGATTAACTGGGGGATAAACGCACAAATCAATGAAGATGTATAGACCTTGATTGATGTTCGTATTGATCTGGGTTTATTTTCATTAAAACGACAATTTTAATTGTCAAAAATAATTAAGAAAATCCCCCTTCAAAACCATAAAATTAATCCCATGCTATAGGAAGATCAGACCATGGATAAATATATTTGTTGATTGATTCTTCTTTATCATAGAATTCCAGAACATGGAGAAAAAAATCAAAACACACAACCTACCTTGATTCAGTTCCATCACTAATGAAGAATAGATTTATTCCCTGAGCGTTGTTGAGATCCTTCAAACAAAATGCATGTCGACTGTCAATCCACAATATCATCATCGTTTGCCTGAGATAATTCCCCAGCACTCTCTTCAATAGATCTCCAACAACTCCATGTTTTATGATTCTATCCCTTTATTTCCAACATAACAGTATATTTAATGATTGTTAAATCGTTGCTTCAAAAATAAATAAATAATATAATTTATTCAATTATTTTATTCACTTCCAAGACTATGATAAATTTTCCACCAATGACCCATGCTGAATAATTTTAAGTCATTCCTAAGGTAATCCTAGCATTCTGAACTCAATGGTGCCCTCATATTTTTGATATGGGCACCCATATAGAAATTATTTTTCTTTTTTAGGAAAATTGTGTGTGCGTTCTTTTTAATATATTGAATATATTTCAAAAATTTATTTTGGGCACACCGGGCCTCAGAATCACATGCTATCTTAGTGCCAAGTCTTGAAAAAAATCCATATAAAATCCATAAATAATACATAAAAAATATATGTTATTAACAACATGGAGACATAAATAACTAGGCACACATGCCATTAATCAAAAACATGAGCATAATATGGTAGGAATAAAAGATGGTAAAATAATTCGATATCAAAAACTACATGATCTTGGAACCTGGACATAGATATTATAACTAACTGATTAATAACATGGAATAACAATAATATTGGAATGAATAATTTTGGATTTCAGAACTATCATGATATATCCTCTATATAGTTTCTCTCAAGATCAATCCTTTTTCCAGTTTATGTATGAGGGTAGAAACCCATCTAATTTTTCCAAATGATTTGTCTCAAGAGATGACTGATGTATTAAGGGAAAATATATAAATGAACCTCACCTATATTTTCATGTCTAAATATTTCCTCATATATATAAATGATATATTTAATTAATGAATCAATATATCTTATTAAAAATATCTTTATTGATTAAAACATACAGATTTGACATTAATTCCCTAGTTAATTAACTGAATAGATTATATTTATTCACTATAAATCCATATAAATCAAGTGTAAATACAACATAAGACAATAAAAATTTATTTCATAGATAATACTAGCTTGACCTAATAAATAAATTTTATCTTTTAACCTAGTGAATAGAAATTGAGTTAGGAAATCCCTTACCACTTTGTAATCAGTCAAATCATATACCCCATAAAATTAATAATCATAAAAAGAAAAATTGAATAAAATGAAGATAAATTGATTAATTAATGATATATCAAAGGGTCATTACACCACAAAAAATAAATAAGTGGTGAATATGGTATATCTCACAGAAATAAAATTGAGACGAGAAACCATTACCTTGTGATTTCCTTTAATTAAACGTGAATTAACCTCATGTATAATGTTTTAAAGAATATTTTTAATTTATAATATAATATTATTCATATTTATTATATAATATATGATCTTATTATATAATCCTATCACCCATTTTTTAATAATATTTTGTTGTTACCCTTGTTTAATGGGTTAACTACTTCATTTTTCTGTGCATGTTTTGTCATCCAAGTTCCGATTCTTCTACAGAGGATATCATTCTATCATATACAACATAATTTTAAGGTCATATATACCATATTTATTCATTATATACTATTTTATAATCATCATTTAATAGTGAAAATATAAAATGAATTGCATCACATCATGGAGACGGTATACCATACGTACACATGAGCGACATTATCATTCCCCTATTTGTGATAGGGTAAAAAAGTGGATGATATATTAGTTTTTAAAGAATAAATTTCATTACATTATTTTCATATATATATATATATTATTTCAATCATTATACCCATACATGTTAATCACAAATGAAAAACAACTTACACCACATTGTAGAGATGGCAACTCGTACGGACACACATGCAGTGCTTTCGTTTTTCATAGGATGGATAAAAGGTAGAATATGGTTGTCCTATAATCACAATAACATATGAGAGTATATATGAAAATGGATTTATTACTTTAGAATGGAAAAAACATGACGAGGAAGTTGAATATGAAATATAACTGAATGAGCCGGTAAGGAAGATTACCAATTCCTCAACGAACATCCTTTAGATCTCTTCTTAAGGGATCCAAGGTTGGTATTTTTTTAATAAATGGACATATAGAACATGAAGATGGATGTTTAAAAGATAAATTTTCTAGTTTTGTTAATCTAAATGGCTCAATGTGGTGTGAATAAGTGAAGAATGGAGTTCCCTTTTATAATTTAGGTGAGGGGAACTTTTGGAAACGATCAATATATTAAATTAATATAAATTAATTTTATTTTAAAATGGATAAAAAATGGTATTTATTTAAGATAATATGAGTATGGTTCTAAATCCTATTTTATAATAGCTTTTAGACATTTTTATTTCACATTAGTGCCCTTACATTTTGGTTTTAACCCTTATTTAATCCTTTTACCCCAAACCGTGACAACATGGATTTTTACACTTTAAGGGTTAATAATATTACTATAAAATAAAAAAGACCTATAAATGGATCATTGATGAGATTTTTAATCTTATACCAATAAATTGGAAGAATTTTATATTTTTAAGAATTTTATATCATTTAATTAAATATTATTTAGTTTAAAATATCATTAATGTCAATTTGGACAGTATTCAATACTTTGAATTTTAAAAATACCAATATAACTCAATATCTTCCGAAAAATCTTTTAATACGTACCAAAATTTCACGGTAATCTGTAAAATTCTTTTATATAATTATTTATCTCAAATTATATATTTTTTATTATTTTTGATATCATTTATTTGATATTTCTATTAATAAAATAATTATTTCATAAGTGTTATGTGAGTATATAAGGTAATTATTTATTCACTAAAAATTATAAATGAATTACCATGATGTATATAACTATTTTTTATTTCTAAATATTATTTATAATCTAAGATATCTCTAGGTTAACCCTATATTAAAAATATTATACTTATAAAAAAATTAAGAGTGTGATAGTTTTTCATTATCATGGTTTTTAATAATATCTATGTCATTTTCATAGAAAAGTGTCTATTAAGTGATTAAATTTAAAACCATAGGTGTTAAGGGTCAAATTTAATCCATACAATAATATTTTGGAAATTGTTAGGGTAATTTTCTAATCTTTATCATTTTTTTTGACATAAATTACCTAAATTACACTTTATGGTGGTAACAAAAATTATCAAGATTACTATTCACATTGGTCAAACAATAAAAGAGAAATATTTAATAAATTTTTAAATTCTAATAAAAATCTGGAATCCATTTTTCAAAATTCAAAACATATAATTTTAGGAATTTAATTTAAATTAATATCAAAAAATTCAATGAAAAATAGATTAATTGAAAAATGTATTTTTAAGCCTAAAAATGTACTTATAACAAAAAAATATTTTATAATGATTAAAATGAGATGGATTAGATTATGTATATCTATAAAGTTATTAAGTTCCATTTCTACCCAATTTGAATCATAAATCGAATTGAATATAGTGAATTTGATAGTTTGATAAAAATGGTATTTTCACTATTCACTGGAAAATCAAACTTTTTGAAAAAATACCAAAAAATTACCCTAAGATAATTTTGAAATTAATATTTTTAATATATAGTTTATTTAATAAAATATAAGTTTTAAATGTTTCAAAATTTAGTTTTAAAAAAATGCACCATCAAAAGGTCACAAAACTTTCTTTAGAAAAATATACTCTTTTATGTGTAAAATTAGATTTATTTCTATATCATCTCTACAAATCAGATATGAAAACCATTTAAAATTAGATTAAAAATATTATATATATTTTTTATTAATATAACCCATTAAGAGTAATTTGTTTTTTTATTAGTATAAAACACACATGTGCACATTTAAATAGTTTTTTAGAAAAATATTTCCATTTATTTTAAAAAAGTGTTTTATTTTCATTTATAATTAATTTGTTACTAATGAATTAATTATATATACATATTTAAACCATATTTTTTAGAAGTAATTTAATGATGTTCATTCCTTCTATTCTATTGGCTATGTTATAATGATCATATAATAATATTCCGTTGTTCGTTTTAGATTGGTGTTGTGTGCAATGAAAGTTATCGAAGTGATTAAATTTAAAAGATACATACCTTAAAATCTTGAGGTGTTATATTATCCCCTTATTAATTAAATTTAATCCTTATAATTTTATTTTTTTTAAAATCAATGTTTGATACTTGAATATTATTTTTTCAGAAACCCACATCTTAAATAGGGTTAATAAAACTTCCTATTAATAAGAGGGAAAGTGAAATATGAAGGTACCCACACAATTAGGCTTTTAAATAAGAGAATATTGGTGGGAAGTAAATATGTAGACAAATAATTAAAAATAATTATAGAGTCTAAATATCATATAAATGTAAATTATCAACAGAAAGTTAAGGACCTCAAAGCCATAAATCTCTGATGATTTAGAAGACCGTCTGATTCATTAGATATAATGGTAATAAGATAATTTTTTTATTTCAAGATCATTTTTTAAAGTAAAGGAATTGCATTACCATTTTGATAGAGCACTCAATAAAATAAACATACTCGATTTCAATCCATTTTATAAGCATATTCTAATACCTTGGTTGATCCATGAACTATTTATATATCATCTCATAGTGTAGGTTTCATCATAAGGTGAAGTAATAAAATAATATATAAAACCTTATCCAAAGTGAAACATAAATAATTTTATAAATTTATAAATTTACAACCCTTTAAATTCTCATGATCTAAAATATTAAAATTGGTTACAAGATTATAAGTATCATCTGGTTTAATATTTCTATATTAACCATCTCTTTATCCAAACATCATTATCTCAACATCAGGAAAAAATTGAGGGTTTTATTTCCCTCATCCATGTTTTTTCCAAAAAAAATAACTTTCTACAAAATAACTTTTCTAAGTACCATTCAATATATGACCTCAAATCCTTAATTAAATTGTATTGAAGTACAATCCATATACATTAAATAATTCTTATGTTGATAATATCATTTATAAAATACTTTTACACCATATTTCTTGGATCAAAATACACAAGCATATTAATTATTCAACTTCGATTGTATCAATAGATTATGTTTTTCCTTGATCCCTTATCTTCTTCAGAGGTATATTCCTTTAACATTTGGGGAAAATATTTTCATTGTTCCCCATTTCAGTATAGTTGAAACAATGAATACCAGTATTTTATTTCTTCCATTATCATTATTTTTCCTAGTGACCCTTTTCTCTACATCTATAAAAAAATACCAATCATTTTAAAATTTTCATAGGGAAATTCATCCCATAGTTATAACATGTGGAAAAATACTTCTTTCCATTCATACCTTTTTTCATGATTTTCTCTACTTCCCTCTTCTTATCTTTCGTTCCATTGTAGCCATAAGATTTAAATAATTCTTTCTCTCTCCTAATAGCACCTAAAACTATTTCATCATATAAATAAAAATTTTGAGAGACCAATTCCCTTTGGAGACTTGGATTAAGATCTTTAAATAAATGGTCAATATTGTATTACTCATTGCATATGTAATTTGTGGAATACCTTGAAAACATTGTAAAGGTAGATTCATACTCAACACACATTATTACCCCTTTTTCTATAAAATAAGGAATTGTCTCATCATATCAATTTTTTTCTCATGAGGGAAATATTTTTCAAAGAATATCACCTTAAAATATTTCAATTCCATGAGTTCTATTTCCTCTTCATCCCTAGTATTCTGGATTAATGACCACCACTTGAGATAATATGTTGCAAGTGAAACCTTTTCCTTTTCAGCACAAACTAATTCCATAAATATTTTCTCTAAAGACTTAAAAAATTTATAATATGCTATTGGATTAGTAGTCCCAATACATAACAGGAGCCTCTATCACATAAAAAAATCCAGTATCCAACAATCTAAATATGGAATAGGTTTCTCCAATGTAATAACCTGATTAAGATTCCATAATATGGCCATAACATTCTCAGTTCCAATATTAGGATATTGGATTCCCTAATAGGAAAATATATATAATTGTTCATGAGTATTTATACCTTTCTTCCTTCCATGTTCCATTTCTAAATAGTGTCACACACTATATTATATTATAAAATTATGAACATTGTATAATTATAAACATGAAATAAAAATTAGCATAAATTGAAGAATTTATGCATAAATAATTTTATTATCATAAAAATGTGTATTTTGGGATGTTCTTATTATTTATCATCAAAGTATATCATAGGGTTATGTTCCCTAATATATGTTTTCCTAAATCTAATTCCTAAAGTTTCTACTAAAAATTATCTGATAACAAGAGTAAAGACCTAGAATCTAGTAGCACGAAGTCGGTGCCTTACATTACTATATTGGAATAAGATACAAGAAATAATAACCTAAAGGATATGATGGATTAGTAGTCTTGGTAAACAAGATACATATTTTAAATTAAAACTACATTTTGGATATATAATATAAAAAATATTTTCTTTGATAACACCATTATTCCCCTTAATGCAACTTACACATCATTCATAACAAACTTCTTTATAATCTAGGGAGAAATAAAACATAAGAAAGGGGTGAGTATAAATTCTCCGAAATGTTTTATTACAGTGGAAGATATAATGAGTAATTAATAATAATCAACATGATAAGGTAAATAACTATTTACACATTCCATTAATCAAAAAATTGAGCATAATATGGAAAGAATAAAATATAATTAAATAATGATATATAAATAATGAAATGAAAATCAAAAAAGACCATTGAAAATCTAACTAATTTATTAGTTATATAGAATAAAAAATAATTATTGAATTCATAATGTCGGATATCTGATCTATCAATATATGTCCTCTAGAAAGTTACTGTCAAGATCAATCCTCATTCTAGTTTAAGTCTTCAGGTAGAAACCCATTTGATTTGGCCAACTGATTCATCTCATGAGATTATTGATTTATATAAGGGATATCCATAATTAAGATCCACCTATGTTTGTATGTCCAAATAATTCCTCATATAACAAAATGATCAGTGTAATTCATGAATAAATATGCCTTATCAACAAATATCCATATTCAGTAAAAGATACAGATTTATAATTACTCACCCATGTAATCAAATGAATTAATGACATGTAATATATGAAAATGCACATAAAAAAGTTGAAATACAACATAATATACTCAAAATTAATTTCACACATAAACATAGCTTGACATAACCAATAAAGTATACGTTTTTGCCCAATGGATGGAAATTAAGTTAAGAAACCCCTTAGCACTTTTTAATCAGTCAGATTGTATGCCCCATAAGATTAATATTAATCAAATGGAACATTTAATTCCATGAAGATAAATATATTCATGACATGATATATAAAAGAGTAATTACACCACATAAAATAAATAAGTAGTGAATAAGGAATATCTCATAGAAATAAAAGTTTTAAGAGAACCCCTTACCAAGCACTTTTTTTAGTTGAATATTCTTTAACCTCCAATATAATGGTTTAATTAATTCTTTTAATTTATAATATAATATTATTTATATTTATGACATCATATATGATCTCCTTAAATCAAATTATCCCCAGTTAGTTAATAATATTTTGTTATTATCATTGTTCTAGGTGTTAACTACTTCATTTTTCTATTCATATTTTGTCATGTATGTCTTGGTTCTTGTGAATATGATATAATTCAATCATCTCAAGAATGAAATTAATTTATTATATACCATATTTAAAATTTATATACATTTTAATAATCAATATTTAATGGTGAAAATGGAAAATTAATAGCATTTCATCGTGGAGACGATAGACTGCAGGTACACACAAGCGACGATATCATTCCCTTAATAGTGAAAGAGTAAGGAAGTGGATGGTATATTAATTTTTACAGAATAAATATCATATAATAATTATAATTAATATCCATTATTCCCATCACTATACCAATCCACATAAAGTGGTGATGAAAAAAATTACATGAAGCGTGTAGATGTTAAGTCGTACGTACGCATGCTCGATCTTTTTGTGGTTCATTGGATAAATAAACGATGGAATATGGTTGTCCCATAATCATAATATAATCTAAAAATATATATTATATTTTTTTTATTACTGTATAATGGAACCAACACATGAATAAGAATTATAATAAGAAATATACTTGAAAGAGTCGGTAAAGATGATTACCTCTTTTTCAACGAACTTACGTTAGATCTCTCCTTAAGGGATCTAGGGTTTGAATTTTTGAAATAAAATGACCAAAATAACATGTATAATAATGTTAGTAAGATAAATTTTTAGGTTTTGTCAATTTATAATGCACAAAGTGGTGTGAAGAAGTTAAGGAAAGAGTGTCCTTTTATAATTGAGGTGAGGGGCACTTTTGAAAACTCTTAGAATATTAAATTAACTTAAATTAATTTCCATTTAAAAATGCTTCCATAATTATATATTTTTAGTATAAGATGATTATGGTTATAAATACTATAATTAAATAATTTTTATTCAATTTCAGGTCACATTATTACCCTTATATTTTAGTTTTAACACTTATTTAGTCCCTTTAACTCTTAACATGACAACATGGATTTTGACTCTCTGAGTGTTAATATTGTTACTATAAAATAAAAAAAAGACTCATAAATGGATCATTTATAAAATTTTAAACTTTATCCAAATAATTTTTTCAAATTTAATACTTTTAGGAATTTATATCATTTGATAAAATATTATTCATTTTAAAATATCATTAATGTCAATTTTGACCCTTTACATTACATTACATTACATTGAATTTTAAAAATATCAATATAATAAGATATATTTAAATTAAATATCTTGATAAATCCCTAGCATGTCATGTACATATATAAAATTAATTTGGGACCCTAATTTTCCAAAACTATATTTATTTTAATATTTCAAATATAATTTATTTGTTATTTTTATTAATGAAGTAATTACCACATAAGCATTGTTTAATAATTTAAGGTAATTATTTATTCACTAAAAATATAAATAAATTACAATTATGTAGATAATTATTTTATAATTACAAATTAAATTTATTATCTAAAATAACTTTTGGTTAACCGTATTTTAAAAATATTATATTAAAAAAAGTGAGATATTTTTTCACTTTCTTTGATTCTAATAATATTTATGTCATTTTCAAAGAATAGATTCCATTAAATTATTAAATTTAGAAACTTTTGTGTTAGGGTTTGAATTTAATTAATCCAATAATATTTATTCAAGTGATAGGCTAATTTTATAGTCCTTGTCATTTTATTTTTAACCTAACTTACCTAATTTTGTGGTATGGTGATATTTTTTGGATAATATTCAATAATATGTGATTTTATATATGGAATAAATATTATGTTTATTTTAGAAAAATATATGTTTTAATTAATGTTTTATAGTAAATTAGTTTATTATTGTGTTATAAGTGAATATATGATCAAAATATTAACTTATTTGGTATATGAAATTATGAGGAGCTTTATGTATTCTGGGCATAATTGTTTTGTTAAACCCATTCTAATTATTGGGTTTTGAATTTAGTAAGAAAATTTTTGGAGGATTCATAATGTTAAATATTTATGGAATTGATTATTCTGAAGCTTGTCGGTTATATTGAGGTTTTGGAAATTAATTTATTACATAAATTATGATATTCCACTTGGATTTAATAAACATTATGGGATAAGAGTTATGACTTGTTATTCTTTTAGGGATCTTATGATATGTTAAAAGATAATTTTAGAGCTTCATGAATGAAAATTTCAACATGGATATTTATTTATTGGAGTAAGAGATGATGTGGAAATGGTCCAAAGAACAACCATTAGATGAAATTATTCTTACGATGTGGAAATATGTCAAGTAATTATAGTTTTTCATGATATTAAAAAATTAATCAACATTAGTAAAATTATCTTGAAATTAAATTTTAACCTTTTAAAATCATTTCCAATGAATCAATGGTCTCTCCACTAATCACATATTTATGGTTTTGTGGCCATTAACTTTCTTCTCATCATGTTCTTTATCTCTCTCTATTAGTAAAAGGGTGTTATCTTTCTATTCCATGCCCAAATTATCACCTTCCACAAATGTTTTCCAATTTTAAGACCGGTTCTGTGTTATTATATACCACCTTCATATTTTCCTTTCTCTCTTTTGAAGAGGATGTTTTATTAACCCTTTTTATGATGAGGGATTTTCAAAAAGGAGTTTTTAAATTTCAAACCATTAATCACCAAAATAGGTTCCAATTGTGAGGATTAAATTTATTAAGAGGTGATAATGAAACATCTCAAGAATTTATAATAAGAAAATATTGTTTTATATCATATATGACAGGAAACACCAAGCTTAAACAAGCCATGAAGTATTATTATTTAAATACGACTATTATAAACTAACTGTTAAGTTAGAAGGTATGAATATAAATTACTAATTTAATATATATATATATAAATCATAATCAATAAAAATGTATTGATTAATTCTTAGTTAATAAGCTTTCAATTTTTTTGAAAATTTATATTATTCTTAAAAAATTATTTCCTTCAAAAATGTTTTTAATTATTTTTAGGATAAAAAATTCTATATTATTTTAGACACTTTAAAAAAAATTTACTTCATCAAATTAACTAAATTTTTTAATTCATCATATCTAAATTAGCATAGGGTTAAATTCTTTTATTTTTATTAAAAGAATGATTTTTCTTTGAATAGAGAAAAATATTAATTTTTTTTGAAAATTGTGTTTTGTTTCAAACATTCACAAAGTTAAATTTTGTTTTAAAATGTTTTATAATTAAGAATATATCACTTTTATTTTAAATAATCCAATTAAGTTCATTGGAATCAATTTTATGTCTGGATTTGGTATAAAAACATTTTGATACATAAAATGCATTTTTCTAAAAAAAATTATTTTTATTGTGTATAATGTGTTTTTATCTTAATATATTTAATTGATCACTATTATTGAGTAATTATAATGAAATTTATATATTATCTATTCAATTAATTTTTAATATTAATTTAATATTTTTATTAGCATCAGATAACAATAAACTAAATTTTATAATTATAAATATATTTTTCGAAAAATCTATTTTGGTCACATATTGCATAATTATTTCAAAATTAATTTATACCATTATTGAATTTTATAAAACTCATTACCTATATAGAACAAATTGTTTCATATTTGGTAAATAGGTCCCTTTTATTTTGGGTCAAAATGAGTAGTAACCGTGTTAAGATTTGTCATCTCAATAAAGGGTAAGTAAAGTTAGTCTTTGTAAAAAATAAGTGATCAAACCATAATATTTTATCTTAGTTATTATAAGATTAATATTATTTGACAAAAATATCCTTATTCATAAAATTTATTTTTTAATGGATTATTTTTCATGAAGAGGACCTATATAATATTAAACTCAATGAATGTAACAAAATGTCACTCTCTTTGATTTAAATATATCTTATGTGTCCATATTGGGAAAAAGAAACTAATTAATGAATATAAATATATATTGATTGATTAATTAAATTATTATCATGCTATAAATTAATATCTAATCTTGATAAATTATATAATTAACTTAAATGATTATGCTACATTGATTATTCAATTATTGTAAAAATAAAATAAGTGTTTTAAAAAATAATAAGTGTAATATAATTTAAGTGAGTAAAATTGTTATGAAAAATTTATAGATTAATTTGACTTATAATTTTTTTTAAAATATTATATTCTAATTCCAACTTTGTATTAATTTTTTTAAGTCAGATTTTATGACTAATGTTAAAATTTTCATTAATGACATTTTATCAAAACAATATTTTATTAAATTGTTTTGAAATAATAAAAATATTTAAAGAGGAAAATTTGGATAATATATGGTATAAAATTTAATCCCTTTATAATTTATGAGGTATATTTCACCTTATATATAAAATTATAACATTTTAAGAGAGAAAAAGTCGTTACCTCGATTAAAGTTAAAATGGGTAAACTAGGGGCCTAAACCAAAAGACAAGGTTTTAAATGACAGTTAATCCAATCCAAATTTCATTATTTGATAGTTTTTCAACCACATCCTATATAATATTTTAATCCCAATACTTTTGGATGAATTTGGGAAAGATAATGACTTCATTATATTTAAATCTTTTAAGAAATTTTAAAAGTTTTCCTCACCTTAATTATAAAAGGGAACCTCCACCCTTCATTTATAAACAACATTTAAGCCTTATAGATAGAATATACAATAAAAATACCTCTTAAACTTAATCATATACATTATAGACGTTATGGTGTTCTCAAAATACAAACACTATGATCCTTAACAGGAGATCTAAATGAGTTCTTTCAAAGGAGAGGTAATCATCTTAACCGATCACAATCTGTTTAATTATAATTTTTCCTAATATATCCAATGGCCCAAAGGCCTTCAGTTTTTACTGATTTTTGATGTTCAACCTTTCAAGGGGTGTGGTGGAACCCTTAAAAGGCCTGAAGTCATAAGTATTACATGGACCATAGGCCTTAGAAGAATTCAGTGCCCGTAGGCTTCAAACATTACATAGAACCTAGACTAACTACATGGAACTTCTCCTCCCCAACATCTTCATCATGAAATAATCTCTCCACATTTACATGGTTGTTAGACGAGGATTTACTATGCTTGCACAGGCTTTTCCCGATTCCAGGTGCCATAACCTCTCATTCTTGCAATCCGTTTAGCTTCTGCACTGGTGAAAGCTCCTTGCTCATCCTTCTTCTGAAGCTTGTTCCTTGTAGGTTGTCTGGTTTTGTATCTACACTTAAGGTGTCCCGAAGGCCTTAAGGTGTCCCGAAGGCCTTACTGACATGAAGGAATGGGTGGTTTGAAGGCCTTAAAGGAATCGGGGACCAAATTAGTGGCCCGAAGGCCCAAACGGTGGAATATTCCCAACTGCTCGGGTGTACGTATGGCTTACCGTCTCTATGCAGCGATAAAATTTATTTCTAATAACAATATTTTATGGATGGTTATTTTGATTATTTTAATATTTATATATGATAATCATTACATAATTCAAAATCTTTAATAATAATATCATATTTACCTTATTACCTTATAATCATTTGGAAAATGATAACGTCACTCATGTGTAGGTGTGGACTACCACTTCATGAAAGTGAATTGATTCGTTTTTCGTTTTTATTTGGCATGGAATATAATAAAAAAAGATTTAAAGAAAATATATGATATGTATGAAATAATAATTATTTTTTAATGGTTAGTTTTTATCTAAAACTATTTTATTCCATCCATCAAAAAAATGAAAAACAACATCCATGTGTACTTACAACCTACAATCTTCATGGATAGTGTAATTCATTTTTATATCTCTATATTTTATGAATGACTCTAAAAATGTATATAATTAATATATATGAAATTTTTATCAAGATTAAAATTATTTATATTATGGAACCATGATCAAAGTACAATGAACCAAACTATAGAACCAAAACATATATGAAAATCAAACTGGATATCACCTAAAACAATGATTTTAATATTGAATTCTTAATAGATGAGTGGTAAAAGGTAATATGTAAATCACTTATTTTATGATATATATATTATTATGGTTATTAAATAGGTTTATAATGAAACTATATTTATTATATAGGATTTCCAACTTGTAAAAAGAAATTCAGACCAATTGTAAGGTATTTTCAACTCAATTTTATTTCTTTCAGACACAAGATAAATTCACCACTTATTTATTTTCTATGGTTTATATAAAACCCAAAAAATGAATATATATGTTTATTAGTAGAGAAAATATGGGATATAAATACCTTTTTATGGTCAATTATTTCATGAGAATTATGATTCAAAAGTTACCAAAGTGGTAAAGGTTTTATGTTATAATCTAATTTATTGTCGGTATTGTTTATGATTAAGTATCCAACAATAAAATATTATGATATATATCTCATGAAAATAATGAATTTTATTGTCCTCTATTAATATATTTTAATTAAAATTTTCCATTCATTTTCATCTCTTTATGTAACTAACATATCAAAAATATGTTGTTATGAAAAATAAAATGTATTTCTCTCTTTGATTAAAAAATATTTACATTTCATAGACTTGTTTTCTAATTTTTTTTTAAAATCGGATTTTTCATATTATTATATTATTTTTTAAATTTATTTTTACCCATGCATTAATTTTTCAAATTTTTTTAACAGTATCCTTCTTTTAATTTTCCAACCAATTTATTTTCTTGAATTTTAATGTGAAAGTAATATTTTATTTTATCTTATACAACATTAAAAAAATTTCACACTTGTCCTGATCTCCCAATGACTTGAAGGTTCCATTACAAGTTTCTATGGTTATTTTTAATGAAATATTTTTGAATAATATTTTCATATATTTCATATTTTAAGAATGTGATTTCAAAACGGAGAGGTTATTTTCCTCAAGAATATTTTAATTATCTTTTACCGGTATTTCTATTCACCAAATAAAATAACCCTTGATTTCACTTACTCTTTACTAGGTATATGATCCAAAGAAAAATTATTATTCTTTATATGAATAGGTTATGGTTACGATGAAAATATTTTTATAAAACCCATTCCTTTTCCATGAGTTATACTATGATGAAATAATGAAATGCTTTTGAAACCCATTTCTTTTCCATGGGTTATGATATGATAAACTATTTATGAAACCTATTTCTTTTCATGGGTTCTGATATGATTGAATTTTTATGATATTTTGGATTGAATATCTATTATTTTAATTATATACTTTTTGGTACCTATATCTATATCCAAGGTATTGCGTAAATATGGATAAATCACGAGTTAAATATGATATTCATGAACCTGATTTCATATTCACAATTTTATGTGTGGTCCTGGTTTCTAGGTCCATAAGAGTAATCGTGGACCTAGATTTTATGTCTATATGATTAAACATTGATAGGCTTTTATGTACAAGGGTTATGGTTGTACCTTCCTTTTATGCCCAAAAAATTAAGTGTGGTCCTAACTGTCATATCCATAAGATTTTTCATGTACTTAGTTTTTATGTCTATAATTTAATGTGTTAACATAACTTTCATGTACATATAATTATGAGTGGACACAATTACTTCTCCCTAAGTTTATGTGGTGGCCAGATTTTATGTCTTTAACAAGATGAGTGAAACTATTTCCATTTATACATGTTCACAAAGTTATAGGATTATGTGTATTCCACAAACTCATGTCTTTTACCATTGGTATTGTCTCATAGATAATGTTCTTTGACTCCTTTATGATTTGTTTCTTATAAACATTCATGAATTATTCCATGACTCAAGACTGTTATTTATGATATAAAGGGTATGAATTTCTAACATTATGATCATGTTTGTATACCCTTATTCTTATATTATACTCAATTGATTATTGATGTTTCGCTTTTTAACCCTTATTGATCATTTTATCTCCCAATTTCTTATGATTACTTCTCCCCGTTTTATGAATAAAGGATTAAGGGATGATATATCTAATAAGGGGTGATAGTTATGAATAACTTAATGGGAGTCTATAATGAACTAGTTGTTTATGTGTCTATGTTTCCAATGATACTAAACATATATAATTCTGGAATAGATCATTATGATATGTCCTGAATATTTATCTAAAAAAAATGTAATATCAATGTATGAAAAGTATGGGTCTTAATATATAATGATCATAAATGTTAAAATTATATATTCACTCAATAATATATGGATTTATTCCAAAGAAGGTTGTTGTAAATCTTAAAGCATGGGGGAAAATATTACCTTTCTCAAATAATTATTCAACCATCTATCCAATTAAAGATTAAATAGGTGTGAAAGGATTATGTGGAGCTATAATATAAGGTGAGAAATATTACATATTTTAATCTTGATTATAAGATAATTATATTTTTCTAGAACCATGTATGTATTTCATCCATACAAGATTTGAAGAAGTAGCTATTGGATGAATTTAAAAAAATTTCATTCTCTATTCATCCTAGATGTATGAAGTTGTATAAATAAATGAAAGAGTATTTCTGATGATACAAAATGAAGATATATATTTCAGATCTTGTATCTTGGTTCATGGTATCTTAGTATGTTATGGCTACGTGATAATGTTATAAGGGTACATTACAACCATTACCCATACTAGAATGGAAATGAAAAAACAAGACCATGGATGTTGTTGTTTGGAACCCTGAAATATCTAAAGGAAAAACATTATTTGTTTTTTATACAATATCCATATGTATTTAGCACATATTTATGCTATTATATAAGATTTTTTGCTTGATCAGCTATCAATTTTATACACTAATGGAAGTTGCAAGGTTATATGGATTACCCAATTATATTGTATCTTATTGGGAACTGAGGTTTACCTTGATGTTATGGTGAAGTCTTAAGTAGGATCCAAATACATAGTTTTGTTTCAGTATTGCTTATCATACACATATAGATGGTTAATCTGAGGGATCCGTTCAGACTTTAGAGGATATGACGAGGACTTGTTCAATATATTTCAAAGGAGGTTGCGATCAACACCTTCCTCTAGAAAAGTTTTCTTACAACAATATTTTATATTAAGTATTCAGAAGCCTCCTTATGAAGTCCTATATGGAAAAAATTATAAATATCCAATGTGGTAGGATTTATTTTGAGAAATAAATCTATTCAGGCCTAATATATTTTGGGAAACGTTAGGGAAATGAAAATCCATTCATCAGTATATCATGGAAACTTTATGTCACAATAAGGTTATAATAACAATCATATGTAAACTTTTGTAATTTGAAGTTAGTGATAAGGTATTCCTATGAATTTATATAAGGAATAATTTTATGAGATTAGAATGATGGTAATGCTGATCCCTAGGTATATTTCCCCCTTTAAGATTCTTGATCGAGTAGGGATGGTAACATATTGCTTGGGACTTCCACCGAACCTCTATCAAGATCACTATTATTTTCATATATATCTCTTAAAAAATTATGTACCTAATACATCACATTTATTGAACTAATATTTTGTACTACTATAGCATGATCTTTCTTACAATGAATAATTGGTAGAAATCATGGATCATAGAGATAAAGTGCTAAGGAACAACACTACTCACCTGGATATGGTTTTTATAGAGGAATAAAAAATTTAAGAAACTACATTAGAACTCAAGGATGTGATGAAACAAAGATATCATCATTATTTTTTATAGGAGTGATTAGATTTTCGTGGAAAATCCATTTTAATGGTGGTAGAATGTAACACACCAAAAATTTATGATATATTTCTCTTTAAATAAATTTAATTTCATCGATAGTGTCAAATACATGAAACTCCAAGTCTAAATTAACCATAATATAGTATATCATTATAACATAGGTATTAAGTTATTGAAGTGAATAGGAATAACCACTTTTTGAAAAAAAATATTAATTTTTTAGTTAAATATCATATATTGAAAAACAAGGACTCAATTTTTTGTAAATTCATTAAATTCTAAAAAAATACATTTACCCCCAAAACAATTTTTATATATTATTGTGAGAAAATAATATCATTAAATTCTAAAAATTATTTATTTTTAAAAAATTCATTTTCAAAATCATCTTTTCAAAATTATCATAGGGATAATTTTGAAAATTTTCTGAAAAGTTTGATATTTCAATAAATAGTGATAAATATATATTTTTATTAAAAAATTGTCTTTTCATTTCATGTATTTACAAAGTTAAATTTTATTTAATATATTTTTAAAAATTAACAGTAGTTTATTTTTATTATTAATAATATTAATAAGGACATTTGAATTAATTTTATTTTTTATTTTTTCTATAAAAAAGTTTATACGTAAGAAAACGTTTTTCCTAGAAACCCGCTTTACATCAAATGTTACAGGTTTAATATTAAAATAAACTCATCCATGTCTATGAATTTAATTTGATAAAATGGATTTTATATTTTAAATTATAATTTCCAAAATTTTTAATGATTTCGTTTTCATTTTTCATCATAATTAATAGTGAAGGATGAAAAAATTTATCATTAGGGTTAATGTTAAGACAGGTTTACCGAGGAGATTAAAAGAAGTTATAAGATTTATTTCACTAATTAAACATGTTTAAAAACAATTTTTTGGCCATATTAAAACCTTATAATACCCCAACTTCAAAATTTAAGCCATTTGGAAACCCTTTTCTTATCTCTGAATTTATTTTATTTTAATAATTTAAGAAATTCCAAGTGTGTCCTCCCACCCACACTTATAAAAGGACTCTACTTCTCTATTTTATTTATTTCAAATTGATTTATATAAATTAACCAAACCTAAAACAATTCACTTCTACACTTCCCTATCCACAAATCATAGGTTATTTTTAACTTAAAATACCATTCGAAGGGTTATTAATAAAGGATCTAGAGGTGGCCTACTGAAGAAAATTTATTCTTTCAAACTAAAATCTTTCAATATATGTCATATTATACCTCCACTAAATTAGTATTAATAATCATAAAATAATAACTTCATTATCCTAAATATTCTGAAATATTATTATAATTATGTAACTACCATTATCCACTCTTCTTTCCATCAAATGGGATGTGAATGTATCACTTGTGAATACACGTGGACTATTGCCTCTATATAGCGATACAATTAATTTTCTATCACCATATTTAATAGATGGAAATCATTATGCGTTTAAAGATTATTTATTACATTTATAATATTATTATTCTATGAATTAATAAGTTCATACCTACTTTATTATATCCCTATCTTTTGAAAAATTATAACACCACTCAGGTGTATGTGTGGACTACCGCCTTCACAAAGTAATGTGATTTGTTTTTTGTTTATGATTTGTATGGATGGTAATAATGATGTATTTAGTAAATATATATTATATAAAAGATATATTAATATAATGTTGAATTATTATTTACCCTTATTTCATTCCATTCATCGAAAAGTAAAAAACAACATTTATTCGTATGTATGACCTACCATCTTCATGAATAGTTTAATTCATTTTTCTATCTCTACCTTTTATCAAGGAATCTAAATATGTATATAATAATTATTTATGATACATATTTATCATAAATATAATTCTTTAGATGATTTAACCATGATAGATGTAAAAGGATATAAACTACCGACCAAAAAATATCATGAAAAATGAAACAGTTAACACCCAGAGGGGGATCCCACTCTTGATGGGGATCTTGTTTTGGATTACCTATAGGGTTCCTCCCAGGTTTCTCTATAGTGATAGATTATTAAGTGGAACATTGTATTTTGTTTTCTTCTGTTTAGTGCTACCTCTCTTAGTGGAATGTGGTTTGTGTCCCATGTGGTTTTCTGTTGGCGCATCGCCCCGACAAATATGATCACAGTGGGAAAAAATTTATGTTTTGGGCTCAGATTGGTGTTGAAATAGATTTTTTCCATTGGTTCTAGCATTGGATGCAAAAGAGGTTGGTAGGATATTCCTTTTGAAATGAATGTAGGATATCGACGAGTCATTTCCCTCAGATCTAGTTCTGTTCGTGCATCTAGTGCCTTGCGTGATCAAGGTATGAGACTCTTGGTGCTCCTCCCATGGATATGTGTGATGGTCCTTATTGATAATATATGTTGGCATAGATATTAAATTTTGGCATCAAACATGTTCGGTTTATGCTATCTTTTGTGGGGCATTTGGATTCAATGAGGAAGATGGTGGTGGTCTTGAGCTGTTCTTTTAGCTTTGCCTTTTGGAGTTTTCAGTTTTAGAAATCTATTTTAGTTAGAATTTTCACTGATTTCAGGGAATGTTTGTTTCATAGGGCTGTGAATTTCTCAAATGGAATAGCTTATTGATTTGTTTCATTTAATGTGGTGATTATCTTTATAGGTTCCTCAAGGTGGGAGTCCCCAAAATGGGTTTGGGCGTGCTAACTCTCATCTTTCTGCAATCTGTCATATGATGGATGGATAGGTACCCTACCTTCGACATTTTTCAACGAGATTTTTCGGCCTAATTTTGTATTCCATCTGGATGGAAATGTGGTTATTTTTACTGTATTATTGGGTGGGTGTCTCTAAATTGAGATATGTGTGTTGGTACCTATCGTCTGACAATCCCTCCACTTTCTGTGTGGGTGGGACGAGTTCTCTACCACATTGTGTCTCAGTTTTTAGCTTCACAATGCACTTCTTAGCTGATCTGACCTGATTTGACGCTATGATGCACTTCTCAGATTCTCCAGTGTGACTTGGATATATGATTCACTTCTTGGATATACTGGCATGATTTGGAACTGTGATTCCCTTCTCAGATACTCTTATGTGACTTGGCTCTGTTATGAACTTCTCTATTGATCTGGTGTGATTTTTGAGGTGTAACTTCTTAGCGGGGGGGGGGTGTTTTTTTTGACAATTCCTCTATGACATCATCTCGTGAGGGGGAGGGAGGGTGATGGAACTTCTTTAAATGGTTCCCTTTGGATTTTTTGATCATGTTTGGTCCTTTGGGTCAAGTTATTTTAGGAATATTTTTTTTATATTGTAATGGGTTTCTCCTCCATGTATTTCTTTTAAAAGGAGTTATTTATATTTATTTCAATTAATAGGAATTAACCCTAAACACTTTTAGAAAATAATAATCACAATCAAATGAATTTTATTATTCTATATTTGTTTTAATATATTACATGTTTTTCTTTCATTTTACATTCTTTATGAACTAAGAATACTAAATTATTTTTTTAAGGAAAACCAAATTTATTTCTCTCTTCAGTCGAATATTCTTTTTCATCCATATCCATGTTTAAGAAATCAAGAATGTTTTTAATATTCACATATTATTTTTAATGTTCATTTCCAACTATGATTTATTTATTTTTAAAAATAAAAGTAATCTTCTTATCTTTTTATAAATGTGGTAGTTTTTAATTTTTACTAAAAATGTTAATAGAATCAATGTTTTTACTTACACTGATTGAATGAAATTTACCACTGTCATAACCACTCAATTATTGGAATCTTTCTTAATTTTTTTTCATGTTTTCTTCAAAAGATTATTTTTTCCTTAATATTGGAGAAATATTATATTTTAAATTAATGATTTCAAAGAAAATATAATTTTCCTAAAAATAAATCTAGTGATCTTTTAAAGGGATTTTTCATCTATGATAACATCCTTTGATGTTACTTATGATTTATTTGGGATATAATTCTATTATACAATTTAAGTTCATTCATTGGAAGACATAGAATTATGATTTTAGTATGATCAATGAAACCCATTTCCTTCCTACGGGTTTACTAAGTTATGATGAAACCTTCATGAATCAGGTTTCTTTTCCACAGGTTATTCAATGATGATATGATAAAATGTTTGTGAAAATCTTTTCCATTATATGGGTTATGTAATGATGAGTGTTTCATTATCTTGTAGAGTGTATATTTATTCTTTTCATTATGTTATAGGTAGGCTCGAAATTATATAGCCCTCCAATGCACGGGTAAAGAACGATATCCCATGAGAAAATAATGAAAGGAATGGGGAGATAAACTAGTTTAGTAAGGGAATCATTCCACTATGATAGTTTTGGGAGTGAAACTTGAATAATGATATGAGGGAATGGGGTGAATCCAATCTACTATGACAATATTAGTAGTGATCCATGATTAAGGAAATGATATTCAATGCTTATGTGAATTTCAAAAACATATGTCTTACGCCAATGTTATGCTTTAATGGATAATGTTCTTTGTTACATTTATGATCCATGACTTATGAACTTCCGTGTTTTACATCATGATCAAGATTATTATCTATGATATAGAGGATATGATTTGAAAATGTTAAATTGATGTTCTCATACTCTTATGCGCATGTTATGATTTAGTTATCATTGATATCTCCCTTATTTAACCTTAATGATCATTTGAGATCGGTCTTTCTTATGTTTACTTTCCCCCAATTATGAATAAATTTTTTAAGTATTATATTTATAATAAGGGTGTTAGTTATGAATAACTTAATGGGAGATGATGTGAATATATTATTAGGTAGTGGTTTGTGAATCCATGTTTTTAGAGACACTAAACCAATATGATTTTAACATGGATTATAATGTTATGTAATGAATACCCATATATTAAGATGGAATATATATATATATGAAATATATGTGTCACTTTTTATTCACCAAATCCACATAATTGTATTTCCTCGTGACTGGTGGATATCAACTCAAATAATGTATTTATTGCCATTATATATTGTCCATATTAGATTTTTTTTCATTTAAATAGATATATAGAGTCACAAATTCATGTTTATCACCACTAAATCATAGTTTGTAAGATTATATAAAAAAATATTATTTAGTATTAATTTATGTATCAACTTGATTCCAATCATTTGTGATTTTTTTTGTAATCTAAATGGCATTCTCTTAGACTTAATTCATAAGTTTTAGTAATATTGTAGTTTTTTATTATATTATCTAATTGTATTAAATATTTTGTTATTCATATTTAGAAAAATATTTTATAACATAACACACCCCTTTTTAGTTGAATATAATTCAACCATGAGTGGTAAAGTCACTTGGGAAGTTATGAGTCAAGAGTAGAACAATGTGTATATAATTAATTTATCAAGTTTATTCTTGAATAAATTGATTTAATTTATTTATTATCTTGTGAATTAAATAATATATAATTATTTAATAATTATATGATGAATATAATTATTGAATGGAGACATTCAATATAGTAGAGTGAATTAAATTCTGAAAAGTAATTTGGATTTAACTTTTTATTTAAAAGTTCAAAATATTATGTGATTTATTTTATTTTATTGTTTAAACAAATGGATTAGTTAATTGATGTATTATCGATGGATTATATCATATTTAAATAAATTATAATTTAAAAACATTTATCTAATCAATTCAATGAATTTACAATGGAATAAACTTACACATTTAAAATAAAACCACCCTTTGAAATTAATTTCTTATAAATATTGATCAGTTTCTAGAGATATTAGAGATTTTAATCTGGAGACGGGATGAGTTTTTTGTTTTTATTGTATGATTTTAACCAAATGAAAACTTCTAGTAGTCTTAAATCATCATCATTGTTTCAATTTTTCCAAATACAGGTTCCCTCTCGGCATAGACGGTGTCCCATTCAAGTTTTAGATGCTCGACTTTCAAAGAAGTTTCACTCATGCCACATCATTGATGAAATACAAAATTAAGTAGAAAAAATGGGTATGATCCTATCCATTTTACCTATTTTGATTTACCATAATGGATACTTTAAGACAAATCAATAATTTAGTTATAGACCCACTCTAAAAGATATGACTTCTCATTAATTCACTCTCAATGGAAACCCCTTATCTATGCCATATTCAATTTTATGTGATTTTATTTGGTTTATTTTCTCCATGTCATATTATTATGCCTTATTTATATTTTTTATTTTATATCATTGATTTATCTTCATTCTGTGGCTACTTATGGTCCAAATTCCTAGATGATGGTCTCTATTTTGATTCTATAGTGTACTTGATTTTTTACTTCTCTTATCCAGATATTCCACATGAAAATATGATTAAAGAATAAAATTATATCCTATATTTCATTCTTATAATAAAATGGTTGTTTTAAATAATCATTATATGTGTGAAATGTTAGAAGTTCCCACAATTGTGGATATACCATTTCCTTTGTTTCATTTTTATCATTGATATTATTATTGTTATTGTGTTAATTTTCTCATTCACTTATAGTTTCCTCTTTTAGTTCCTTGTCTATTTACTCTCATCAGTGTTTTGTGACCTTTATCTCATTATACATCATCATGAACTTATATTTTATCTTCTCAATTTAAAGAGGATATAACCATATAAATGAAAATCCTTTCAATGAACGTATCCTTCAAGTGGCATGTTATGACCTGGCCTAATGGGGCCCAAGCCGCAACTACCCAAAGTCTGCCTCCAACACGTGTGGGAAATTCCCATGCAAGGGTTAGTATAAAAATACCTAGTAAGAAACCTCAAAATCAGTAAGCATGTGGCATCAAGAATAATAGTCATCTCATTATAGGGACATGTCAACAACATATATAACAATAAAATCCACATATACTCATAATAGACATGTGGTCTCAAAGTAAGATCATAACTATAATACCAATATATAATTATTACATGAAAGTTACATATAAAAATCATCCAGGAGAACACACTCCATGAGATAGATAGCACTGATTAAATCTATATGAGATTCTATGCTCATCGGGTATCATGACAATAAGTACATGTTGGAAGTATGAAGAGATGAATACACATATAGGGATCACACCCAGGGCATGGGGTATGAGAACAAACCAATATGGAATTACCCATTATTTAGGGGATTAACACACACATAGTATTAGGTGCAATTTTTATGAGAAACCCACCATTGGAAAATGATGATGATAAAGCATCTCACTCTAGGCCTCATGAAGGGATTCCAACAACTCTATCAGAGACCGATGTTCCTCAGAGGGGATCAACATCCTATGAATAGGACACAATTCCATAACAAACCTTTGGGAAAGGATCTAGGGGAGTTCTCTAACGAATGTTGTTTATGACGATAAGGATAAGGGATCCCAGACTTCTTTGAGAAGGCCCACGACCTGTACTACGAGTACATGATGTGTCTCCTCGGTACCAGGTTCTACACGTCAATTGTGCCATGTTATTGTGTCTATGTCCAAGTACATGAAATATGACCCACCACACATAGTTTTTGGGGCATATGATCTTGTAGAGGTGTACTCTCTGTACATGTAAAGTTTTCTACTAGGGTGTACATGATGGGTGGCATGTCCCACATGGTGCGCAATTCCACCCGAATTCTTAAGTGTGTCCCTCTTATATGCGTTGATCTGGTTAGTTATGGACTAAATGGCATGTGATCCTTAACTGTTCATGAAAACCCCAGATTCTACTCTGATGAAAATATATAGTGTGTGTTCTCAAAGTACATTCCATGTATATCATATTTATTCAGAAATCCATATCTCTTCATGTGTCTTTACCCGTGCCTCTAATTCTCATGGATCTACATCCAATATTTCTGAGAAATATAGATATTTATCAATGTGATTTTTTTTATCTTCATCAGCCTGATTTCATCCAATTACGCTGCTTGGGAAATGGATATTATCACATATCATCCCCACTGTATTCCCCACTCATACTGGGGTCTCTAAATCCATCATTGATCAATCTTCCATCATATATGTGACTCAAAAATGCAACATTGATTGCATCTATATCGACGATATCAGTTTTTTATGCCAGCTAATGGTCACAAAACAATCGTATACGAGGTATTCATGAAACCGTGGAAAAAATAAATTTCACGTGATGAACATGTGAATATCGGGGGAAGAAATGAACTCATCACAAAAAAAGGAATCTTCCTCATGCAATTTTCATGTTGGACTTGATTCATTTCCATTAGAATGAATAAAGAATAGATATAATATAGTCAAAAATTGAAATGATCCATCCCATATAAATCTGACTCATACCAGCAACACGCTTGATCTGAGAATTAATATGTCAGTTAACATATTCATGTTCATCATAGGAAAAAATAAAATAGGGATGAATCCACATAAAATAGATTTCAAACCTCAAGAGGGATCGATCACTGACAAAAAATGAATATGTGTCATTGTTATTGGTGAGATCATAGAATTTATATGGTTCAATTATCCTTGATCTAAATCTGATATGATGTTTTCCTCAAAGAATACTCTTTTAAAAATGTCAACTAAATCTCCATGGTTAAAAGGACAACACAAATATATCCTCATAACCATATGTTTATTGAGTAAAATAATTGTTCGTTGCATCTACATAATCAAATAAATAAATAAATTTATTTATTTTCTTATTTACGCATCTGGATGCTTTTAACCAAACATCTTATTTTAAAAATGATTATGTCAGACCTAGGGTAAATCTCATGCTCTATGATCAAAAGAGGCCTCATATTTCGTATATGATCCTTAATTTAAAAGTTATTCCACTATTTCTGTAAAACTGCCCACATGTGATATTAAATATATTTAATATATATGTAAAATTAAATCTAGAATCTATAGGGATCAAAATTTCATGTCATATCAGTTAATATCTCCAATAAAGCATATTATATCTTAAAGTAATATATGAAAAAATCAGAGTCATTAAACTCCCTACATATTATAATTTTACATCCCAAAAATTAAAATGAAAGACTACACAAATAGATGTGATTTTTGAGCACTCATATAGGTCTCTTGATCCCAGGTACTCTTTTGAAGATTCGGGTTCTTCTACCAGACACACACTAATTGAATTTCTCTCCCAAGGAGGATACTCTCCTTATGATCCACAATCATTATTGGGTACTATGAAAAAGTAGTTCTATCATAGACATTCATCTCACCCCAATCGATAACATGTGACGGGTCGTGCACGTACCTACTCAACTATGACATGTTGAATACATCTTGTATCTGGTCTAACTATAGTGGTAGAGCTAAGTGGTATGACTCATAAACAACTCTACTCAATATTTGGAAGTCTCCAATGAGTCTCAAAGATATATTTATACCTCAGACAAATCTTGACAATCCACATCGAGGGGTGGCCCCCAGGAACACATGGTATCCCTCCTCAAACTTCAAGGGCCTCCATTGTCAATCCCTATTGAACTTGTGATAGCATCGTGTAGTCCTCATAAATTCCTAGATGATTTTTTCTTTCCCTTTAATAGATCACACTAACTCGAACCCATAAGTTCTGACACTCATGGGGTAGTCCAATATAGTGGTGACCATAGGGTCACATGTATAAGGTCTCAAACGGTTCCATACCACTAGCTGAATGGTAGCTGTTATTTTTAAAAACCTTACCAAGTGTAGGTGATACATTTAGCTATGTCTAAAGTCCAACATGGAAGCTCGTAGCATGTTCTCCAGGACATGAGTGGCATGATCCGTCTGGGCATCAGTCTGGGGGTGAAACTCTATGCTTAAATGCAAATTAATCACAAATGAATCCTACAATCCACTCTATAATCGCAACATGAAATGGACATCATGGTTTGAAATTATCATCGATGGACCTCCATGGATCCAGACTATATCCAATATGTACATGTGTCTTATGCTCTCTTCTGAACTCTTCTGCCAAATAAATAGGTAGCATGCTAAATTAATGAGTCAGCCTACAATCAACTATATAGAATCATGTACTATGGTTGTATGTGGTAACCCCTTCACAAATTCCATGGATATCCCACTCCAATTCCACTCTGTAATGTTAAGTGGTTGACGTAAACCCACTGTAACCTAGTGATCTGCCAATACTAGATGACAAGTAAGGCATTGAGGGACCAACACTGCAACACACCTCTTCATCCATGGCCACAAGAAATACTACCAATGGGTATGGAATATCTTCACTACTCTTTTATGTATCATTAATTAGGGAGAATTCTAAAACCCCCCTATCACCTCCTCACTCAGTACACCTGGTAAAATCTTCCATCATCTAAAAATAATGATATGCTTCCTACCTTTAGAAAATCCATCAGAAGCATGTCCAATGGATATCTGAATACATAGCGTCTTATAGTTAGTGTTCCCAAGATGTGCCTGTAGAATAACTATAAAAGACGATGTGTAACAACCACTGACTGGTGGTAAGATACTATATACCAGTACATAAATGATAATAGTAATGAGTCTAACTTCTCTGACACCTTGCTCAGTAGCTATGAATAAGATCTCTCTCTGAGAGAATATTCTTCCATGTTTTCATTATCAAAAGTATAAATAATATAAAATTTATAGTACTGTAGCAACTCTAGAAACCTCATCTATCTCAAGTTAAGATCCTTTTAGGAGAAGATATACTTATGACTCTTATAGAAAGTATAGTTGATAAATCACTCACCTATAAGGTAGTGTCACCACATCATTAGTGAGAAGTCTAATGCTACTAGCTCAAGATCATGGGCTGCATATTTCTCTTCATATGGTCTCAAATATAATGAAACATAGAAAATAACCACCTATATTTACATCATAACACAACCAATCCCAGTTCTTGATGCATCAAAAACACTATGTATTCAACACCCTCCTCTAGTAATTTCAAGATGGGATCACTCATCAATATATGTCTTAACTGTTAGAAATATGGATGGAACCTCTCCATCCACATGAATGGATATGAATTTTAAGAAATGCTTTTCAAGTGAGTTTATATCCTTGAGAAATAAGGTAAAAATAATTGATAGTATCCTTCCAACCCAATGAATCTCTGCACCTCCATCACACTCTTGGGTGACTTCCTAGATAACACTACTTTAACCTTCATCAGGTCCACTACTACATTGTCTATTGGGATAACATGTACAAGGAAGTGTACCTCTGGAATCCATAACTAGAACATAAAGGGATTATTTTAATTATGGTGTTGTTAGAGTATGTTCAGGACCATTATCAATTGTCTTGCTTGCTCCTCCTCAGTCACTAAGTACACTAGGATATCTTCAATGAAGACTTCCCAAAATTATTCTACGAATGGCTAAATGATCTGGTTAATGAGTCCCATGAAAACTTATGGGGAACTATTTATGTTTAACAACAACACCAATTACTCATAGTGACTATAACAATATCAGAAATCCATCTTTGGTATATACTCATCCCTTACTTGTAGTTGGTGATAGTATGATATGAGGTCAGTCTTCAACAACCATCGTTTCCATCTCAATTTATCAAAGAGTCCATCGATCCATGATAGTGGATACTTTTTCTTTACAATCATCTATATTAAAAAATTGCAATCCATGCAGAACTGCTATATCTTGTCCACCTTCTTAGTGGACAACACTGGGGCTACCTAGAGCAAATAATTGGGCCTGATAAATCCTTTCCTCAAAAAGTTCTCCAACTATACCCTCATCTTTTGAATCTTTTTAGAATCCATATGAAATGATGGAATAGATATCAGGGTATTTCATTGGGTGTGGATTGATTTATAAGTATATCTCTCATTGTATTGGTAAACATGGAACTTCATTAGGAGATACATCCTCATACTCTGACACCACTATAGGTAATTTTATGCTAATAGAATCAAATGCACCAAGATTCATGCTCTCTAACATGTGAGTAATCTACCTCACCTCCCACACATAGGCCCATCCTACTCCACCTGGGTTTCCTTTTCACCTATAATGTAAAAAAATCATCTAATCACTATTGACACTACATTATCCACATGAAATAGTCTATCTAGGCATGAACTATAGATAACTAGTCCATACCAAAGATGAAGGCGTAAAATCTCATCACTACTAAAAAAAGATCCCAAAAGAAAATTAAACCTCCAAGATTCAAGTCACCTTATTTTATGAAGTATGTGATTACTGAGTCACCTCCAATAGGTGTCTCCAAGTTCCAGGGTTGAGCTAAGGGATCAATAAAAATATCAAAGTCTCTAACCAAAGTAGTGGAAAGAAAGAAGTGGATCACACCTGTGTCTATTAATACTATATCTAAAGTTGAAAAGACATGGATCATACCTTGTATAATCCCTGTATCCTCTAAGTATAATCCTTGACCTCTTGTGTGTTCTCTAACCCTTGATCACTAGCTCCTTTCACCAAGAGGGGACACTTGGGGGTGTTGGTTCTAACAATTCAAAATGTATACCACCTACAACTTCTCTCACATATCATGATTCATGTCCTATAACCATATAGACTTGAATAATCTTTCCATTACCAATTCCTAGGATTTCCATCCACTTTCTTTCTATATACCACATTCCAAGATAGGCAATCTCGTGCAAGTTTTCCATTACCATCACATGGGTAGCACCTCATATATGTAGGATAACTATGTCTATCCCATGGGCACTGACCCACAAATATTCTATCAATTTATAGACTCCTAAAACATATCGCATGTCCAGGTCACTTTCTATATCATTAGATCCTTCTTGTCAAATTCTTTGCTCTAGTATACCCATAACTAGAACCAACTATCTGCATATACTCAACTAAAAAACTCTTATCCACCAAATCACACTCTATCACCCCATCATAGGTAAGATTTCATAGAGGTATAACTCTAACCATGATATATTTTCATAGTCTTATCTTGGTGATTTGAGCCCAAAATAACTGATCATATTCCATAACCATCTAGTATTGAGAGAGGTTGTTGAACCTAGATGAATACTCAACCACAATCACACTATGATACTGAAGCTGTAGAAGCTCCTGGATGTTCATGGCCCCCAATATGGTAGGAGATGACTCATCTCAATATAGGAGTTCAAGATCTTACCATCCAATAGTCTTATCATTGTACAACTTTGCCACTAATCCCCACCATTGTCATGAAGATCCATGGAGAAGGCTCACTTTCAGGACCACCATCTAGTCTATGAGTGTCCTGATGAGATGAAAGACTCATCACCACCTTAATCCACCCCTCAACCAGTGCACCTCAACCACTAGTACTACTGGTACCATCTACCACTTAAAATTTGGTGGTCAGATTGGCGCACCACCTATAGGAAACACCCCCAGAATAGGTCCTTGTATCATAGCCTCATCATTGAAGGGATCACCCTAGTGATCCTACTATTGAATCCTAATTATAATACATTATGGAGAAATCCAATAATAGGTAAGATGTTCTATGATCAATGATTATATTTAGATAGATGACTCAAGAAGAACATTAAAACCACAACCCATTCCTATACGATGCATGTAAAAATGTTTTCACTACAACCAATTCCAATATATATTGATTCAACAATAATTTCATCATACTATTGGTGAATGGATAGTTTGGTTGCCACAACACTCGACTCACTGCCCAAAAAGCCAAAATCAAAATACTTAACACTATTATAATAAAACAAAAACAATATCACAAAATTTCATTTTAAGGTATAACTGACCCCTATGACAACACTCTTTAATGACCCAACCCAATGGGGTTGGAGCCACAACTACCTCAAGCCAGCCTCTAATAGGCTAGGAGCTGGAGACCAGTTCTGAGTAAGCATATCACCCACATGAGACGACATTATCCTAATGTACATGTACACACCCACACACACACATCTCCAAGCCCATAAAATTTTGAAATGTAAAACAAACAATAACCATGAATGTATAAATATAAAGTTCCACCATCAGAGTAAAATTGTAAGAACCTAGTTCTTATTCTTGAGGTACGGGTTTCTTATTTTCCTTTTTTCCTTAAGTGTTTTTGATAAAAATAAAGAAAATAGAGAAAAATCCCAAAATTTATGGGTACACACCAAGTACTTGTCCACACATCATGTACTTTGGATGTGTGGGATGAGTATACAGGGCGTGTAGGCCTGTCTGTGATGAAGGGTGTAAAAACTGACTATACACCGTGTACTTAGTATATACACACTATGTAATCAGTCGGGAGGTGAATATTAAGGCAGTGGGAGTAGCCGCCAGTGGAATTTTAGTACACACCATGTACTCAGAAATACACGTCGTGTAACTAAGTCGACTAATGAACAATGAGGCGGTGGAAAGTGACTGCCAGAGGAACAGTTAAAAAATGGGAAGTACATGTCGTGTAATTTAGAGTATATTCCATGTAGTTATGTTTTTTTATTATAAACGTGCAGTAGCATCCTCATTCGTGAGAGGAGGCAATGATTTTGTTTATAGCACCGTTAGGGGAGGTCGAAGCCCGGAAGAGCTCCTGATCGCACGCCAGAACCTGTATTCTTCCTTCATTGATCACATTTGGATCGTGCGGGTAACCCCTTACCTCTCCTTGAGTGTTTCCTTCTAATTATTTTCTGAGGGGGAGTTATTTGGGTTTGAACGAGTGAACTTTTATCCCAGATCTATGCTGTTTTCAGCTGATTTGGGAGGCATCATTCACGTATATCGATCAGAGGAGATCGAGGTAGGTGGTCTGGGGTTTATTTCTAATTGTTGAGTGTTATGTGTACCGTGGTGCTACACGCCCATGTTTGGGGTGTTGTATGGATGAGGCCTTGACTGTTTAGATACCTATAATTGCATAAGTATTCTAATGAATATATATATAATGCTTTTTGGGGTCGTTGCCTTAATCTAGGGCCACCCCGTAGGTGCGTTTCTCTTGTTTGGCCATTTGGCCAAGATTCCCAGGGGTATGCCATGATTATAGCATGCTTGAGTTTTCTTGAGAGGAAATGTATAAAAATTTCTTACTTATATGTTGGGCTTGTCCCGGTTACTTTCTTAGCCCAAGGGAACTGTTTTTCTTAGCCTAGGGGATGTTTTTTGTATAGCCTAAGGGAAAGGTATTGATTCGCCTGAGGGAAAGGTATTGATTCGCCTAAGGGAAACGTTCTTATGCCTGAGGGCTGTAGCTTCTCTGCCTTAGGGAAATATGTCGTACGCCTGAGGGAAATATCCGTTATGCCTGAGGGAAATATCCGTTATGCCTGAGGGCAGTTACCTGAGGGTTTAATTCTGTTTGGCCTGAGGGAAAGGTCCTGATTAGCCTGAGGGAAAGGCACTATTTAGACTGAGGGAAATGTACACTTGAATATTCACTATGGTGTTTTCTTGTGTTATACCTGCCAAGATAAAGCACATGCTTGGTATTGGTTTATCTTCTACTTGTTAGATATCCTATTATGGTTTTTTCTGAGGCACTGTATAAAAGATTGTCGGTTGAGGCTGAGTCTCAAGAAATTATAATTCAATTATATTGAATTGTTAATTAATAATTAAAATGGAAATGTAACTGGTAGAGATAGTTACTTTTGAGTACTTCCTAGTTTACTGCATTTTATATTGAACACTGTTATTGCACATTTTCACTAATAGTTGGGCACGGGCCTTTGGTGGTTGCCTACTGGGATTTATTTCTCACACCATGTTTGGGTCATGTCTTGGGCCCAAACAGGTTATATTTCTACAGGTGTTGATAAGGTAAAGATTCCCTATACAGGTACTTGATTTTTGCAGAGGAGTGGGAGAGCATGTGACCGAGACTAGGCTTGAGATGCTGCTGAGTTCTTATTGCACTATTTGTCTTTCTTTGCTGTACTTGTACCTTGTATTGTATTATTATAGATTTTAGTGTATCCTATTTTGGTTGCTTTCATAGACTTAGGGACATATTGCATCATCATATATATATGACTATTTTCATCTTTTACTTTTATACTATTTTCCATTTCAGTTGGGTATTGTTTACTACTTCTGTTTTTTTGTATGTTTGTATTTTCTCCGCTGTGCTACACTTTGAAAAATGAGGGCATAATTTTCCAACTATCAGACCTAGGACCTCACTTTTAGCTGGCAGCCTCTAGTGTTTGGGGAAATGCGCTTGAGGTTATGTGACCAACCAGGTTTGGGGCACCAGTTGTGTGGAACCCGAAATTATGACGTTACAAAGTGGTCTCAGAGGGTTTCATTTCTTCTTACTGTTTGGATCCTATAGCTAGGGATAGGATGGAATAGGTACTTTGTAATAAGATGTTCCTAGGAGTAGCTACCCCGTGTATTGGGATAAGCTAATTTACCTCGTGTGTCAATTTTTCTGATTTTTCAAATTTACAGTTGATTAGATTTTCACCGTTGGGTGACGCACTTGTGGTGCACTATTATATTTTTATACTTGGGTTCTATTTAGTTGCAACCCGATGAGATGAGGGTATGCCATCTCAAGCATAATTTAGTCATATGTTAGAATCACATGCCATGCATAGTTTACATTCCATGTTGGTACATTAGAAATTGAATGTTGTTGTGATAGGTGTTATGCTAGTAAATGCATGTTGTTGTGATAGTTGCCTGGATATCAATACCTACTATTTGATAAGGTATTATTGTTGGAGGTTTTGTATAATGAATGCCAATCTTTGGTTCTTGAGAAGTATGGGTCCTCATTGACCGGAATTTGGTGGATCATTGACTTGTTTACTTTGTTATAACATGTATAAGATGCCAAACATTGATTCATGGGGAGTATGGGCCCTCATGGATCGGAATTTGGCACTTAGGTGTCGGTTTTAGTGTTTTTCTGGGCTTCGGAGTAGTTTCTAAGGATTGCTGCTCAGAAAAACCAGAATACACGCCGTGTAGTTTTGACTACACCCATGTAATCTTTTTTTTTCAGGAAGAAAGTTAAAATTTTTAAGTACACGCCATGTACCGTAAGTACACTCTGTGTAGTTGTTAACCGTGTCATAGGCCGTGTAGGCAGAAACACGGGATGGTAAAACTCTAGAGGGAACATGCCATGTACCAGTTGTACACACCGTGCCATGTTGACCTTGTGTCTTCCCATGTAACTAAAAACACATACAGAGGAACCTTATCTTAAACATTCTATGTCAATGCCGAACATGCCGTGTGGTGTAATCAGGGAATCCAGCCGTGTAACTAACAACACGGGTTGGTGTTACCTCTTCTCGTACATGTCGTGTCCATATAGAACACGAAGTGTAGTGTGAGCCCTGTATCTTTCCGTGTCATGAACAACACGGGTCGGCAAAGCTTGTTTAGTACAAATCTTGTACCTAAGAGACATGTTGTGTAGTCTTAACCGGTGAGCGACCATGTAGACTTGGCCATGTGGTTGGGGAGACAGAGTGGTGTACACACTGTGTGTGGGTGTAACACGCCATGTACCTAGGGTTGAGACATGCCCATTCCTGTGTCATAACACAGCCATGCAAGGGCTGAAGGGAACAGGCTATGTCGACATTATACACGCAGTGTAGTCACATCCAAAAGTGAGTCGCGTGTCTTAGCCATGTAGAAGGACTCGAGCAGGGGAAGAAAATTCATGTACACACCATGTGTGTGGACAAAACGCCGTGTGTTTGGGGTGTTACATGACCAGTTCTGGCAGAAGTACATGCCCATGTGAAAGACTTCTGGGAACATGTTGCGTAGTTATTATACAAGCCGTGTAGTCCTGTTTTTTAAAACTGGAATTTTTTCTGTTCTCTATTCCCCTCTTATGTTTCATGTTCTTAGTCTTTGATGATCCTAATCTAAGGAATGTGTTTGACCTTTTAGGGTCATGCCACCGAGACGACCACAATTTATTCACCAAGAGAGCGACAATGATTATACTCAAGAGATGGTAGGCCATGGGCTACTGATGGATCCTCCAGCAGAGCCAGATGCGGTGCCAACCATTATACCAGATGCAGGCGCAGATGCACAGTTCTGTGAAGGCTTCATGCGGTTTATTCAGACCTTCAAGGAACCACAACCAGTTGAAAAATCCATGGCAGAGCTGACACATATATTTCAGCAGCAACATCTGCCTACGTTTTCAGTGGATGATGGACCATAGGCTGCGAAGTCTTGGATGGGTTCTATGCAGACTATCTTTGAGCATCTTGACACGCCTCCTGGAAAGAGGGTCAAGCTCACTACTTATATGTTGCATTATTCCACCTATTTATGGTGGGATATTACCACCCAAACTAAGAATCATCGAGAAATGGCGTGTGAAGATTTTCAGGAAGTCTTGTATGAATTTTTCTTTCCGAAGACATTGAGGGAAAATCGATTTCGAGAGTTCATGAATCTGCAGCAGGGCTCCATATAAGTGATGGATTATTCTGCCCGCTTCACCAAGCTACAATATTTTTCACCTGTTTTGGTGGGTGACGAGACTTTGAGGGATATAATCTTTGAGGATGGGTCTCGATACGACATATGAGTCCTACTGAATGTTTTCAGGCTGCCTATAGTGCATGTTATTGTGAACCAGGTTGTAATTACTAAGCAGAACCTGAGGGAAGCTAGTGGTGTAGGCCAAGTTGGTTTGGAACTAGTTTCTGGTACTATTTCTACCAGTAAGAGGAAGAGGGAGATGAATTTATCTCATGGTGGTAGTGATGGTCATAAGAATTATTCACGTGGATCAGTGATGTGCTACTAGTGTTGTAAAGAGGGGAACCAAAGACCTCATTGTCCACGTGACCCTATGGAGTGATGAGCTTGTGGCAAGGTGGGCCATCATCAACGTTTTTGCAGAGCGTTTCCACCAACGACTAGTGAGAGGGGTTCTGTTCAGACTATGCATGCAGGATCAGTGCCAGAAGCTTCTTACCAGTCAGGGAATTGGAATATGTTAGGATGTTCAAGTCGAGGTGGTGGTCGTGGCCATGGTAGCCAGACACTAGGATCTCAGAGACAACAGGGTGGGTTAGCTCAGGGTAGCCAAGTGATAAAACACAATTTTATTGAATATTTTATTGAAAATAGATGATATAATTTCTTCACATTTTGATAAAATGTTCCATTATGAAATATTTGGGATTAGATCATTCATTTTCAAATTTGATGAAAATTTCAGTTTTACCCTTCTAAAATTCACTCTAGTATTTCAGCAATAAATATTTTTTAGTAAATTATTTTGACTTAGAATTTTGTAACTGTATTCCTGACTTAATGGGGCACAAATTATATTCAAGAAATTTGAGCTTGATTGGGCATTTTAGTGGAGTAAATGGGCCATGAATACAAATATGGACTGAACTATCTAGATTGGCCATCACTTAACCATTTAGGTTGTATCTTCTTCATATGATCTTTTATTGAGCCCAAATTTTGAGAGAAGATCTAGGATATTATTATGAAAAAATCATCCTTATAGAAGGACATACAATAATCTTGTTTTGGAGGCCAAAGATGCGGTGAAAGTGGAATTAAAATATTTGGTTGAATTTCCCATTCACATTTAATAAAGTTTTGTAACCCTAGCCCTCCCTAACTCAATTTAAAGGATGTTTTCACTCTTTAGGAGCACTGGTAGAGCCTTTGGGAAGGTGTGTCCGAAAGGGTGTCTCTTGGGAGCCCCTCACAACTCTTTTAAGAAGTAAGTCTTTGTGAAAACCTCTCTTCCGAAAAGGATCTCCTCTCCCACCTCCTCTTTGTAATTCTTTTCTTTCATGTTTGTATCTTGAATTTTTCTTCAATTAATATTTTGTGTTATTCCCGTTTCTCCTTATCTTAATCTTCATACTTTGGTTGGAATAAAGAGTGGAGACGATATTGGGTTCTACACTATAGAGACCCAAACCTTGATGTACATGGACATTACATTACTTTTGCAGAATACTTAATACAAAACAAAAACAGACACACAAGGACCGTAATAGTTTAGTGTCTTTGGAAACTTGGAATAAAATCTCCTAATCGTGGTGAAAGATCTTAAACATCTCCCAAAAAAGATCTTCCCCCTTTTTTTCTTACCTAAAACCTTTATTTATATCCTGGGGAAAATAAAACATAAAAGGGGTGAGCTCAAATGCCCAGTAAGGGTAAACATAGAGAACATAAAACAATCCATAAACATTTGAATGCAAAAACTTGAACATAAAATCTAAACATCAAAATCTTGAGCAAAGACATGAATCTTGGATGTACGTAAGTCATATATAATAAGGGAACATCAATCATGATAAAATATCATTGGAATAAAACATGTAATTGTGGCAACCATTAAGCACATGATATGATTTCCATAGTAGCCAAGGCATTGCTCCCAAGACCATCTTAGTGGACAAAGTCCCTTTCTGAATCGAGTTCACTCCTCGTTCCAGTCCTGTATTACTGAACCGGTTTAACTTTCTGTTCTAGCCATGTCTATCTCATGAGATATAAATCTTTACCCAATGCATTGTAGTGAGATATAGGTCCCACCCATCTCATAATGAAACCATTCTTACTTGTTCCACAAAATAAACAAACATCATTCATAATAACCCAATAAATAAAATGGGTCTCATAAACATCATCCCATCATCACATAATCCATAAAAAATAAATGGATATCATTTCATAATAAGAAAAGTGAAACCCTGTAAATCATAGATACATGATACTTGAAACATACACATGTGAAATAATGTCATCTTAGATGAAAATGGTTTTGATAAAACACTTGAAATGAATTCTTGAGGAAAATATCATTTTTTCTTCAAAATCATTTTCTTTTCACAAAATGTCATGCAATTTTAGAGGAAAAGGTTTTTGTTGAAAATAGTCATGAAATCTTTTGAAGCAAGATTCATGAAAATAAGGCTTTATAAAACCATAAAAATCCATTCACGCCGTATAAGTTAAAAATAACATTTTACCCATACTTTTGTCAGAAAAGTCAAAAAAGTTCCTCGTAACGTAAACAAAAGAATGATTCCTTACATACCATGTAGTAAAAGTCAAAAATGGGTAAAAATGACTTCAAACATACATGAAAACACTTTTATAAAACATGGACATAGATGATAGAAATAACCCCAGTAAATACTTACGAATAAACAATCTCGGATAAAAACGAGATTGGAAAAGTTATCTCTTACCTGAGGTCTGATATGATTCGTATGGATCCGAAACTCCTGTATAATGATTTAAATAATTTCATTTACTTATTACATAATCATATTCATTGTTATGATATCATATATGTTTCACTTAGGACTTTATATTACCCGTTATTTTGTAAATTCCATGTTAAAGTAGCGTTTTGGGTAAAATCATTTCATTTATCGTATGTGTTTAGACTTTTCGTTTCTTGATATTATTACTTATATCCTGATTTACATAATTCCAGAATGTAAAACATGATTTATATATAATATATATTCATTATATACATATATATATTATAGATCGATAAAAGGAATGAAATACACCATTCATGGAGACCTTAGGCTGTACGTACGCATGAACGCTGTTTTCGTTTCCCTTTTGAATTGAATGGAATTAAGTAAATGACATACATATATATATATATACATAAATACAGTATCATTATTATGTCATATATTTCATTATTATTCATTATATATACATTATAATCATTCATGAATGGTTAACATGGAGAGTGAATCTCATCGCGTCGTGGAGACGGTATTCCGTACGCACGCACGAGCGATGATATCATTCCCATGATTATTGAATAGAATTTTAGTGGATGGTATAATATATCAGAATAAGTATGATGTTATACTAACCATATATAGTTATTATTTACACCATTATACCCATCCATGTAAGGTGTTTGTGGAAAAACAGATTACACCACGGCGAGGAGACGGTATTCCGTACGTACGCACGCGCGGTGATTTCATTTTCCATTGGATGGATAGATGGTGAAATATGGTTGTTTCATACTTATAATAACATATCAGTATTTTATTGATTCTGATGTTATTACCTCATAATGAAACAACTAAAAAAGAATATGTGGAAGAAGAAATAAAGTTGAAAGAATCGGTAATGGACATTACCTCTTCTTTGAAGCGCCTCTTTGAGACCTCCTCTTAGGGCACAAAAATTGGTCTTTGAAGAATACCAGTACCTCTAGGATGTTTACAGGGAAGTGTAGAAGAGAATTGGGCAGGGTTTAGCCGAGATTGAAGGCTCAATGTGGTGTGAGGAAGAGAGGGAGGAGGTGCCCTTTTATAAGGGAGGAGAGGGTCACCTTGGAAATAACAAAACATATTATTTTATTATAAGTCAAATTAGGGTTTTAATAGCTCCAAATTGATATATTTTGAATCTAAGGTGGGGATGGGTCGAAATAATCTCATACAATAGAATTTAGAAATGTTTAGGTCATTATATTAACCTTATCTTTTAGTTTTAACTCTTAGTTAATTAGATTGACATTTACCATGTCACTTTGTATTTTTATATTATATAGTTAATAAACTTACCATATACATCCAAGAGACCCCCAAGTGGTCCATTAATGATACACCTATCATGATATAAGTATCTTGGACGAACCTTAGATTTTTAGGAATATAATAACAATTAATAATATAATATTTGTTTTAAAAACTATTTTATGTCAATTTTAACACTATTTGGTAATTGGTTTTTGTGAAAATCATAACAGAATGATTAGTTCGAAACAATTAATTAAATCAATAATAAAATGTCATATTAACATATAAAATTATTTGAATTCATAAAAAGTCTCAAATTACATCTATTTGGGTATTTATAACTTCAATTATGTCAATATTTCATTAATAGGATAATTACTGCATCATCATTGTATCATAAATAAATTAAATTATTTTAAGTCTAAAAATTACAAATAAAATACCATTATTTTGGAAATATTTTTAGTTTTTTAATGAATATTTATAGTCGAATGTATCTTATGTATAACCCTATATTAAAATTATTTAGTTATTAAACTTTGATTTTAACCATTTTAACCCTTCTTTAAATTAATTGATAATAAATGTCCTAATATAATCCAAGTGTGCCTAAATGGTCATATTTTATTTCTAATGTTGTTTTTGGTCGAATTACACTTATCCAATAGAATTAGGACATGTGTTAGGGTAAAAATAATAACACTTTTACAATTAATTACCCTATTTACTTTTAACCGTGGTAAAAAAAGTAAAAAGTTACTATTCACCAAAAATTATTTTCATCTCATTGAACCACATTTTAGACCTTGATATTAACCATGTCTCTCGGATTTTCGAAATTCCACTAACAGAACCGGTAAAATTAAGTTTTATGAAAAATTCAGTTTTTTTAACTACCACTTAGTGGTTTCACTATTAATCAAAAAATGAAATTTTCCAGACAAATACCAAAAATTAGGCCTAAGATATATTTGATATTATGAATTCAAAAATGATTTCTATTTTATCAAATTCAAAACATATCAGTTACATTAACTTATTTAAAAATTAATTCCCGTCGTCAAAACAAATAGCGTGTTTTTAAGAGATAATAACTATCAAAAGATTGGCACTTGTTTATATCTGGTTTAAATGTGAAATTACATCCAATGACCAACATTGTATTAAACTGTAAAAATATATTCTAAATATACTTTAAAACCACTCAAATTAATAATTTATCACTATTAATTATTTCGATTAAAAAAGTTGTTTTTAATTAAAATTTAGTAATTTTCACTATTCATCAGAATATGAAACTTATCCGAAAAGTACCAAAATTTCACCCTAAGATAATTTCGATATTCCGAACCAAAAATGAAGTATGTTTTGAAAGATAAAATTTATAAAATTTTAAAAAGTGGGTATTACTATTCATAACGGCTAGTTCATAATAATATTATAATAATATCTCATTTAGTGAAACTCGGTATTGCGTTCTACACACGCTATCGTGGAAGGTCGTAATTGCGTGTAATGAAAGACAAGTTAGGGATGTGTGTAGTGCAAGATCCTTTTGGTGTAGCGTACAACACAAGACATCAAAAAAATTAAAAAGAATATTTTTCATAAAATCTCAGGGTGTTACATTCTACCCCCCTTAAAATGAATTTCGCCCTCGAAATTCGTCGGAGTTATAAATGGTTTACTACTCGAAATTTTCTTTAATAGAAACCCACATCGTAAAAAGGAATACCAAAACTTGGTTTTAAAAACTAAAGTATGAAACGTAACGGTTACCCAAATTAACTAATCACTGGGTTTCTACATAGGAGAATATAGTTGAAAATATGGATATGGAAGAGAAATCTAACCGTCATGTTCTGATGGACAATGGTAGAGAACATGGCTATAAAAAAGACAACAATCACAAAGCCATAAATTTGTGATGATCTAGGGTACCATCTTATTCATCGGATATAAGGGCACTAGGACAACATTTTTGGTTTTCAAGATCATTTCCCTAAAGTTGAAGAATTTGAATTAGAATAAATACTTACTTTATTTTGGTAGAATCTCACTGTTGTTCGTGCTTTGAACAATTTCCACTTCATCTCTTAAATAAATGAAGTTGAATTTGTTATTCGTGATGTGTAAGTAGATCATGTGATTGAATGACGGGTCATTCCATCTGTCTCAAACAAAAGGTTAGCAAACGTTATTAAATATACATAAGTCGATCTATAGTGAGATTAATCATATATGGTTCCTAAAATGGACTTATACTTCATATATAATACTTATTAATATAATAAAACTAGTTTATACTAAACAATTACTTCCTTTAGGCCAGTGGTAGGCGATAAAGGCTAGTCGCACTTCGGTTGTTGGTTCGATTCCCACAGCCTTGTCCGACGCGGTGGGCTGTCGCCCGTCCTGCAGGTTTTCCTTTTTCTAAAACTGAATTACTATAAAATCCCATCAGTAATATCGAAAAAAAGTTCTATCCTTAGACAATACTAACATATGTCCAACATAATCCATTCCAATCTTTAGGGTTATCTAAAATACTTCGGTCCAAGCTCATAGTATAAAGAAAACGATTACTTGAAATGTCATCAACCAAGCATGTGAATAACATCATTTATCCCCCATATATCTTATTGGTCACATTCCAATAATGTGAATACATTAATCATGTATTCTCTTGAAAAAATGAATACCCATTAAACCATAGTGAAAAAATGAACGATACCAAAATTCAAAAATTCTATATACTCAAACCATGATATAACCTTGTCTTTATATCAGTCATGAGCTCATGAATACTGTCAAACATTTCATTTTCTCCTTATCCATTCATTATGCGCATATCATCTTCTTTCCAAATATATCTCAATCACTTTCCATGGTTACAGGTACCATAAAATTATTGAAAACCACAATATACCAATACATAAATATTCCAATATTCCACGATACTATATACAACATTATTTTGGAATCCCATTACATAAAAACTTAATCATTCCACCACATCATTGTCATATTCAACATCGAAAATAGTGATCGCATCTGACTTCCCCCTATCCTTTGCCTTAAGTGGTTTCTCATGTCGATCATCACTAACCCTTGGATTAGGGTATTTATTAGCATAATGCCCCATTTCCTTGCACTTGAAGCATTGAAGTGTTAGTGGTGCATTCTCTGTAGTATTTTCTTTATTCACATAATTAACAACCCTTTTTCCATTACTTCGACACTCATCTGCTCGATGAACTTCTTTTCCACACTTAAAACATTTTCTAGTCCCTTTAAGACAATCTCCACCATGCTTCTTTCCACACTTTGAGCATAAGGAAACATTCATCTCATTTTCACCGTTATTCAGAGATTTCTCCTTGAACTCCATCTTTCGTTTCTTATCAAAACCATGAGATGGATTTGTAATAACAACTTCCATTTCTACCTTGATATCACAACGCACAATTTCTTTATAGCTACTGAAGTCTCTTATAGCTAATGCCCTTCGATGACTTGGTTTTAAGCCACTGAATAATCGATCAACTTTACTTTCAGGTTGGATGATAAAGCCAGATTCATACCTTGCAAGCCTTGTAAAATTCGCTTTGTATATACCAACAGATTCATCATCATTTTGCTTTAGTTCAAAAAACTCCTTCTCCATCTTTGTAAGAAGAATACGAGGGAAGTACTTATTGAAAAATAAGTTCTTGAACTCATCCCATTCCATGGACTCAATTTCATCTCTTGGCCTCGTATTCTTGATAAGATTCCACCATTGATCAGCTTCAACTTCCAAACAATATACTGCTAAGATGAATTTATCATGTTCAGAACATTAAAGAACTGAAAATATCTTTTCAGTGGTACTGATACATTGTTCAGTAACAAGTGGATCAGAAGACCCACAGAAAGAAGGTGGACGTTTCCTCATGAAGGACTCAATAGAATATTGTTCCCTTCTCTGTTCATTTGGAAGTCCAGAATGATTCATAGCTTGTGTAAGTATAACAATAAGATTTTTCACTCCATCTCCCATAAAGTTTGTTTGTTCAGGAGGACAATCATTGCATTTCCCATTGCATTGATCAACACGGTTCCTTCGGGTTCCAGCCATCGTCTAAAACCCAAAAAGAATAGTGTGAGAGGCAGAAATCATGCTAGGGAAAACAACAGAATAATGGGGGAGTACCTTCAATATCTAACATCTTAGGTTTAATTCTAAGATCTTTAGCACAATTCCAGGACTATAACCTATACTTATACTTAACCTTAGGGACATCCTTAGACCTGCCTTATAAATATCTCTAGGGATCTCACTAAAGTTCTCACATCCTAGTTTCCAAAGGTTGACTAAACCTTTCCTCTGATACCAACTATAGAGACCCAAAGCTTGACGTACATGGACATTACATTACTTTTTCGGAATACTTAATACATAACAAAAACAGACACATAAGGACTGTAATAGTTTAGTGTCTTTGGAAACTCAGAATAAAATCTCTTAATCGTGGTGAAAGATCTTAAACATCTCCCAATAAAGATCTTCCCCCTTTTTTTCTTACCTAAAACCTTTATTTATATCTTGGGGAAAATAAAACATATAAGGGGTGAGATCAAATGCCTAGTAAGGGTAAACATAGAGAATATAAAACAATCCATAAACATTTGAATGCAAAAATTTGATCATAAAATCTAAACATCAAAATCTTGAGCAAAGACATGAATCTTGGATGTACGTAAGTCATATATCATAAGGGAACATCAATCATGATAAAATAGCATTGGAATAAAACATGTAATTGTGGCAACCATTAATCACATGATATGATTTCCATAGTATCCAAGGCATTGCTTCCAAGACCATCTTAGTGGACAAAGTCCCTTTCTGAATCGAGTTCACTCCTCGTTCCAGTCCTGTATTACTGAACTAGTTTAACTTTCCGTTCCATCCATGTATATATCATGAGATATAAATCTTTACCCAATGAATTGGAGGGAGATATAGGTCCCACCCATCTCATAATGAAACCATTCTTACTTGTGCCACAAAATAAACATACATAATTCATAATAACCCAATAAATAAAATGGGTTTCATAAACATCATCCCATCATCACATAATCCATATAAAAGAAATGGATATCATTTCATAATAAGAAAATTGAAACCATGTAAATCATAGAGACATGATACTTGAAACATACACATGTGAAATAATGTCATCTTAGATGAATATGGTTTTGATAAAACACTTGAAATAATTCTTGAGGAAAATATCCATTTTTCTTCAAAATCTTTTTCTTTTCACAAAATGTCATGAAATTTTAGAAGAAAAGGTTTTTGTTGAAAATAGTTATGAAAAATTATGAAGGAAGCTTCATGAAAATAAGGCTTTATAAAACCATAAAAATCCATTCACGCCGTATAAGTTAAAAATAACATTCTCCCCATACTTTTGTCGGAAAAGTCAAAAAAGTACCTCGTAATGTAAACAGAAGAAAGATTCCTTACATGCCATGTAGTAAAAGTCAAAAATGGGTAAAAATGACTTTAAAAATACATGAAAACACTTTTATAAAACATGGACATGGATGATAGAAATAACCCCAGTAAATACTTACGAATAAACAATCTCGGATAAAAACGAGACTGGAAAAGTTATCCCTTACCTTAGGTCCGATATGATTCGTATGGATCCGAACCTCGTGTATAATGATTTAAATAATTTCATTGAATTATTACATAATCATATTAATTGTTATGATATCTTATATGTTTCACTTATGACTTTATATTACCCGTTCTTTTGTAAATTCCATGTTAAAGTAGCGTATTGGGTAAAATCATTTCAGTTATCGTATGTGTTTCGACTTGTCGTTTCTTGATATTATTACTTATATCCTGATTTACATAATTCCAGAATGTAAAACATTATTCATATATAATATATATTCATTATATACATATATATATTATAGATCGATAAAAGGAATGAAATACGCCGTTCATGGAGACGGTATGTCGTACGTATGCATGAACGTTGTTTTCGTTTCCCTTTTGAATTGAATGGAATTAAGTAAATGACATACATATATATATATATACATAAATCCAGTATAATTATTATGTCATATATTTCATTATTATTCATTATATATACTTTATAATCATTCATGAATGGTTAACATGGAGAGTGAATCTCATCACGTCGTGGAGACGGTATTCCGTACGTACGCACGAGCGATGATACCATTCCCATGATTATTGAATAGAATTTTAGTGGATGGTATAATATATCAGAATCAGTATGATGTTGTAATAACCATATATAGTTATTCTTTACACCATTATACCCATCCATGTATGGTGTTGGTGGAAAAACAGATTACACCAAGGCGTGGAGACGGTATTCTGTACGTACGCACGCGCGGTGATTTCGTTTTCCATTGGATGGATAGATGGTGAAATATGGTTGTTTCATACTTATAATAACATATCATTATTTTATTGATACTGATGTTATTACCTCATAATTAAACAACTAAAAAAAGAAGAAGTGGAAGAAGAAATAAAGTTGAAAGAATCGGTAATGGACATTACCTCTTATTTGAAGCACCTCTTTGAGACCTCCTCTTAGGGAACTAAAATTGGTCTTTGAAGAAGACCAGGACCTCTATGATGTTTCTAGGGAAGTGGAGAAGAGAATTTTTCAGGGTTTGGCCGAGCTTGAATGCTCAAAGTGGTGTGAGGAAGAGAGGTAGGAGGTGCCCTTTTATAAGGGAGGAGATGGGCACCTTTGGAATAGCTAAACATATAATTTTATTATAAAGTAAAATTCGGTTTTTAATAGCTCCAAATTGATATATTTCGAAGATAAGGTGGGGATGGGTCTAAATAATCTCATCCAATAGAATTTAGACAGGTTTAGGTCATTATATTAACCTTATCGATTAATTTTAACTCTTAGTTACTTAGATTGACATTTACCATGTCACTTTGTATTTTTATATTATATAGTTAATAAACATACCATATACATCCAAGCGACCCCCAAGTGGTCCATTAATGATACACCTATCATGATATAAGTATCTTGGCCGAACCTTATATTTTTAGGAATATAATAACAATTAATAATATAATATTTGTTTTAAAAACTATTTTATGTCAATTTTAACACTATTTGGTAATTGATTTTTGTGAAAATAATAACATAATGATTAGTTCAAAAAAAAATAATTAAGTCAATACTAAAATGTCATATTAACATATAAAATTATTTTAATTCATAAAAAGTCTCAAATTAAATTTATTTGTGTATTTATAACTTCAATTATGTCAATATTTCATTAATAGGATAATTACTGCATCATCATTGTATCATAAATAAATAAATTTATTTTAAGCCTAAAAATTACAAATAAAATATCATTATTTTTGAAATCTTTTTATCTTTATAATTAATATTTATAGTCGAATTTATCTCATGTATAACCCTATATTAAAAATTATTTAGTTATTAAACTTTAATTTTAACTATTTTAACCCTTCTTTAAATAAATTGATAATAAATGTCCTAATATAATCCAAGTGGGCCTAAATGGTCATATTTTATTCCTAAGGTTGTTTTTGGTCAAATTACACTTATCCAATAGAATTAGGACAAGTGGTAGGGTAATAATAATAACACTTTTACCCTTAATTACCCTATTTACTTTTAACCGTGGTAAAAAGAGTAAAAAGTTACTATTCACCAAAAATTATTTTTATCTCATTGAACCTCATTTTAGTCCTTGATATTAACCGTGTCTCTCAGATTTTCGACATTCCACTCACAGAAGCGGTAAAATTAGGTTTTATGAAAAATTCAGTTTTTTTAACTACCACTTAGTGGTTTCACCATTCATCAAAAAATGAAAGTTTCCAAAAAAATACCAAAAATTAGGCCTAAGCTATATTTGATAGTATGAATTCAAAAATGATTTCTATTTTATCAAACTCAAAACATATCAGTTACATTAAATAATTTAAAAATTAATTCCCGTCGTCAAAACAAATAGCGTGTTTTTAAGAGATAATAACTATCAAAAGATTGACACTTGTTTATATCTGGTTTAAATGTGAAATTACATCCAATGACCAACATTTTATTGAACTGTAAAAATATATTCTAAATATACTTTAAAACCACTGAAATTAATAATTTATCACTATTAATTATTTCGATTAAAAAAGTTGTTTTTAATTAAAATTTAGTAATTTTCACTATTCATCAGAATATTAAAGTTATCCGAAAAGTACCAAAATTTCACCCTAAGCTAATTTTGATATTCCAAATCCAAAAATGAAGTCCGTTTTTAAAGATAAAATTTATAAAATTTCAAAAAGTGGGTATTACGATTCATAACGGCTAGTTCATAATAATATTATAATAATATCTCATTTAGTGAAACTCGGTATTGCGTACTACACACGCTGTCGTGGAAGGTTGCAATTGCGTGTAATACAAGCCAAGTCAGGGATGTGTGTAGTGCAATCTCCTTTTTGTGTAGCGTACAACACAAGACATCAATAAAATTAAAAAGAATATTTTTCATAAAATCTCGGGGTGTTACATTCTACCCCCCTTAAAATGAATTTCGCCCTCGAAATTCGTCGGGGTTATAAATGGTTTACTACTCGAAAGTTTCTTTAATAGAAACCCACATCATAAAAAGGAATACCAAAACTTGGTTTTAAAAACTAAAGTATGAAACATAACGGTTACCCAAATTAACTAATCACTGGGTTTCTACATAAGAGAATATAGGTGAAAATATGGATATGGAAGAGAAATCTAACCGTCATGTTCTGATGGACAGTGGTAGAGAACATGGCTATAAAAAAGACAACAATCACAAAGCCATAAATTTGTGATGATCTAGGGTACCATCTTATTCATCGGATATAAGGGCACTAGGACAACATTTTTGGTTTTCAAGATCATTTCCCTAAAGTTGAAGAATTTGAATTAGAATAAATACTTACTTTATTTTGGTACAATCTCACTGTTGTTCGTGATTTGAACAATTTCCACTTCATCTCTTAAAGAAATGAAGTTGAATTTGTTATTCGTGAAGTGTTAGTAGATCATGTGATAGAATGACGGGTCATTCCATCTGTCTCAAACAAAAGGTTAGCAAAAGTTATTAAATATACATAAGTCGATCTATAGTGAGATTAATCATATATGGTTCCTAAAATGGACATATACTTCATATATTATACTTTTTAATATAATAAAACTAGTTTACACTAAACAAGTACTTCTTGTAGGCCAGTGGTAGGTGATAAAGGCTAGTCGCACTTCAGTTGTGGGTTCGATTCCCACAGCCTTGTCCGACACGATGGGTTGTCGCCCGTCCTGCAGGTTTTCCTTTTTCTAAAACTACATTACTATAAAATCCTATCAGTAATATCGAAAAAAAGTTCTATCCTTAGACAATACTAACATATGTCCAACATAATCCATTCCAATCTTTAGGCTTATCTAAAATACTTTGGTCCAAGCTCATAGTATAAAGAAAATGATTACTTGAAATGTCATCAACCAAGCATGTGAATACCATCATTTATCCCCCATATATCTTGTTGGTCATATTCCAATCATGTGAATACCTTAATCATGTATTCTCTTGAAAAAATGAATACCCATTAAACCATAGTGAAAAAATGAACGATACCAAAATTCAAAAATTCTATATACTCAAACCATGATATAACCTTCTCTTTATATCAGTCATGAGCTCATGAATACTGTCAAACATTTCATTTTCTCCTTATCCATTCATTATGCGCATATCATCTTCTTTCCAAATATATCTCAATCACTTTCCATGGTTACAGGTACCATAAAATTATTGAAAACCACAATAGACCAATACATAAATATTCCAATATTCCACGATACTATATACAACATTATTTTGGAATCCCATTACATAAACACTTAATCATTCCACCACATCGTTGTCATATTCAACATCTCCAATAGTGATTGCATGTGACTTCCCTCTGTCCTTTGCCTTAAGTGGTTTCTCATGTCGATCATCACTAACCCTTGGATTAGGGCATTTATTAGCATAATGCCCCATTTCCTTGCACTTGAAGCATTGAAGTGTTAGTGGTGCGTTCTCTGCAGTATTTTCTTTATTCACATCATTAGCAACCCTTTTTCAATTACTTCGACACTCAGCTACTCGATGAACTTCTTTTCCACACTTAAACCATTCTATAGTCCCTTTAAGACAATCTCCACCATCCTTCTTCCCACACTTTGAGCATAAGGAAACATTCATCTCATTTTCACCGTTATTCTGAGATTTCTCCTTGAACTCCATCTTTCGTTTCTTGTCAAAACCATGAGATGGATATGTAACACCAACTTCCATTTCTACCTTGATAGCACAACGCACAATTTCTTTATAGCTACTAAAGTCTCTTATAGCTAATTCCCTTCGATGACTTGGTTTTAAGCCACTGAAGAATCGATCAACTTTACTTTCAGGTTGGATGATAAAGCCAGATTCATACCTTGCAAGCATTGTAAAATTTTCTTTGTATATACCAACAGATTCATCATCCTTTTGCTTTAGTTCAAGAAACTCCTTCTCCATCTTTGTACGAAGAATATGAGGGAAATACTTATTGAAAAATAAGTTCTTGAACTCATCCCATTCCATGGACTCAATTTTATCTCTTGGCCTCGTATTCTTGATAAGATTCCACCATTGATCAGCTTCACCTTCCAAACAATATACTGCTAAGATGACTTTATCATGTTCAGAACATTAAAGAACTGAAAATATCTTTTCAGTGGTACTGATCCATCATTCAGTAACAAGTGGATCAGAAGACCCACTGAAAGAAGGTGGATGTTGCCTCATGAAGGACTCAATAGAATATTGTTCCCTTCTCTATTCATTTGGAAGTCCAGAATGATTCATAGCTTGTGTAAGTATAACAATAAGATTTTTCACTCCATCTCCCATAAAGTTTGTTTGTTCAGGAGGACAATCATTGCATTGCCCATTGCATTGATCAACACGGTTCCTTCGGGTTCCAGCCATCGTCTAAAACCCAAAAAGAATAGTGTGAGAGGCAAAAATCATGCTAGGGAAAACAACATAATAATGGGGGAGTACCTTCAATATCTGACATCTTAGGTTTAATTCTAAGATCTTTAGCACAATTCCAGGACTATAACCTATACTTATACTTAACCTTAGGGACATCCTTAGACATACCTTAGAAATATCTCTAGAGATCTCACTAAAGTTCTCACATCCTAGTTTCCAAAGGTTGACTAAACCTTTCCTCTGATACCAACTATAGAGACCCAAAGCTTGATGTACATGGACATTACATTACTTTTGAGGAATACTTAATACATAACAAAAACAGACACACAAGGACTGTAATAGTTTAGTGTCTTTGGAAACTCGGAATAAAATCTCTTAATCGTGGTGAAAGATCTTAAACATCTCCCAATAAAGATCTTTCCCCTTTTTTCTTACCTAAAACCTTTATTTATATCCTGGGGAAAAGAAAACATAAAAGGGGTGAGCTCAAATGCCCAGTAAGGGTAAACATAGAGAACATAAAACAATCCATAAACATTTGAATGCAAAAACTTGAACATAAAATCTAAACATCAAAATCTTGAGCAAAGACATGAATCTTGGATGTACGTAAGTCATATATCATAAGGGAACATCAATCATGATAAAATAGCATTGGAATAAAACATGTAATTGTGGCAACCATTAATCACATGATATGATTTCCATAGTAGCCAAGGCATTGCTTCCAAGACCATCTTAGTGGACAAAGTCCCTTTCTGAATCGAGTTCACTCCTCGTTCCAGTCCTGTATTACTGAACCGGTTTAACTTTCCATTCCAGCCATGTCTATCTCATGAGATATAAATATTTACCCAATGAATTGGAGGGAGATATAGGTCCCACCCATCTCATAATGAAACCATTCTTACTTGTGCCACAAAATAAACATACATAATTCATAATAACCCAATAAATAAAATGGGTTTCATAAACATCATCCCATCATCACATAATCCATATAAAAGAAATGGATATCATTTCATAATAAGAAAAGTGAAACCATGTAAATCATAGAGACATGATACTTGAAACATACACATGTGAAATAATGTCATCTTAGATGAAAATGGTTTTGATAAAACACTTGAAATGAATTCTTGAGGAAAATATCCATTTTTCTTCAAAATCATTTTCTTTTCACAAAATGTCATGAAATTTTAGAAGAAAAGGTTTTTGTTGAAAATAGTTATGAAATATTATGAAGGAAGCTTCATGAAAATAAGGCTTTATAAAACCATAAAAATCCATTCACGCCGTATAAGTTAAAAATAACATTCTCCCCATACTTTTGTCGGAAAAGTCAAAAAAGTACCTCGTAATGTAAACAAAAGAAATATTCCTTACATACCATGTAGTAAAAGTCAAAAATGGGTAAAAATGACTTTAAACATACATGAAAACACTTTTATAAAACATGTACATGGATGATAGAAATAACCCCAGTAAATACTTACGAATAAAAAATCTCGGATAAAAACGAGATTGGAAAAGTTATCCCTTACCTTAGGTCCGATATGATTTGTAGGGATCCGAACCTCCTGTATAATGATTTAAATAATTTCATTGACTTATTACATAATCATATTCATTGTTATTATATCTTATATGTTTCACTTATGACTTTATATTACCCGTTCTTTTGTAAATTCCATGTTAATGTAGCGTTTTGGGTAAAATCATATCATTTATCGTATGTGTTTCGACTTGTCGTTTCTTGATATTATTACTTATATCCTGATTTACATAATTCCAGAATGTAAAACATGATTTATATATAATATATATTCATTATATACATATATATATATATATATTATATCGATAAATGGAATGAAATACACCGTTCATGGAGACGGTAGGCCGTACGTATGCATGAACGCTGTTTTCGTTTCCCTTTTGAATTGAATGGAATTAAGTAAATGACATACATGTATATATATGTATATATATATATATATATAAATAAATCCAGTATCATTATTATGTCATATATTTCATTATTATTCATTATATATACTTTATAATCATTCATGAATGGTTAACATGGAGAGTGAATCTCATCGCGTTGTGGAGACGGTATTCCGTACGTACGCACGAGCGATGATATCATTCCCATGATTATTAAATAGAATTGTAGTGGATGGTATAATATATCAGAATCAGTATGATGTTATAATAACCATATATAGTTATTCTTTACACCATTATACCCATCCATGTATGGTGTTGGTGGAAAAACAGATTACACCACGGCGTGGAGACGGTATTCCGTACGTACGCACGTGCGGTGATTTATTTTTCCATTGGATGGATAGGTGGTGAAATATGGTTGTTTCATAATTATAATAACATATCAGTGTTTTATTGATACTGATGTTATTACCTCATAATGAAACAACTAAAAAAAGAAGAAGTGGAAGAAGAAATAAAGTTGAAAGAATCGGTAATGGACATTACCTCTTATTTGAAGCGCCTCTTTGAGACCTCCTCTTAGGGAACTAAAATTGGTCTTTGAAGAAGACCAGGACCTCTATGATGTTTCTAGGGAAGTGGAGAAGAGAATTTGTCAGGTTTTGGCTGAGCATGAATGCTCAAAGTGGTGTGAGGAAGAGAGGGAGGAGGTGCCCTTTTAAAAGGGAGGAGATGGGCACCTTTGGAATAGCTAAACATATTATTTTATTATAAAGTAAAATTCGGTTTTTAATAGCTCCAAATTAATATATTTCTAAGATAAGGTGGGGATGGGTCGAAATAATCTCATCCAATATAATTTAGACAGGTTTAGGTCATTATATTAACCTTATCGATTAATTTTAACTCTTAGTTAATTAGATTGACATTTACCATGTCACTTTGTATTTTTATATTATATAGTTAATAAACTTACCATATACATCCAAGCGACCCCCAAGTGGTCCATTAATGATACACCTATCATGATATAAGTATCTTGGCTGAACCTTAGATTTTTAGGAATATAATAACAATTAATAATATAATATTTATTTTAAAAACTATTTTATGTCAATTTTAACACTATTTGGTAATTGATTTTTGTGAAAATCATAACAGAATGATTAGTTCGAAAAAAATTAATTAAATAAATACTAAAATGTCATATTAACATATAAAATTATTGTAATTCATAAAAAGTCTCAAATTACATTTATTTGTGTATTTATAACTTCAATTATGTCAATATTTCATTAATAGGATAATTACTGCATCATCATTGTATCATAAATAAATAAAATTATTTTAAGTCTAAAAATAACAAATAAAATACCATTATTTTTGAAATCTTTTTATCTTTATAATGAATATTTATAGTCGAATTTATCTCATGTATAACCCTATATTAAAAATGATTTAGTTATTAAACATTGATTTTAACTATTTTAACCGTTCTTTAAATAAATTGATAATAAATGTCCTAATATAATCCAAGTGGGCCTAAATGGTCATATTTTATTCCTAAGGTTGTTTTTGGTCAAATTACACTTATCCAATAGAATTAGGACAAGTGGTAGGGTAATAATAATAACACTTTTACCCTTAATTACCCTATTTACTTTTAACCGTGGTAAAAAAGTAAAAAGTTACTATTCCCCAAAATTTATTTTCATCTCATTGAACCACATTTTAGTCCTTGATATTAACCGTGTCTCTCGGATTTTCAAAATTCCACTCACAGAAGCGGTAAAATTAAGTTTTATGAAAAATTCTGTTTTTTTAACTACCACTTAGTGGTCTCACTATTCATCAAAAAATGAAAGTTTCCAAAAAAATACCAAAAATTAGGCCTAAGCTATATTTGATAGTATGAATTCAAAAATTATTTCTATTTTATCAAATTCAAAACATATCAGTTACATTAACTAATTTAAAAATTAATTCCCGTCGTCAAAACAAATAGCGTGTTTTTAAGAGATAATAACTATCAAAAGATTGACACTTGTTTATATCTGGTTTAAATGTGAAATTACATCCAATGACCAACATTGTATTGAAATGTAAAAATATATTATAAATATACTTTAAAACCACTGAAATTAATAATTTATCACTATTAATTATTTCGATTAAAAAAGTTGTTTTTAATTAAAATTTAGTAATTTTCACTATTCATTAGAATATGAAAGTTATCCGAAAAGAACCAAAATTTCACCCTAAGCTAATTTTGATATTCCGAATCCAAAAATGAAGTCCGTTTTGAAAGATAAAATTTATAAAATTTGAAAAAGTGGGTATTACGATTCATAACGGCTAGTACATAATAATATTATAATAATATCTCATTTACTGAAACTTGGTATTGCGTACTACACACGCTATCATGGAAGGTCACAATTGTATGTAATACAAGCCAAGTCAGGGATGTGTGTAGTGCAAGCTCCTTTTGGTGTAGCGTACAACACAAGACATCAATAAAATTAAAAAGAATATTTTTCATAAAATCTCAGGGTGTTACATACACTATCAATCCTTTGCTCATGAAAAACCTCTCCATGATGACCACACCACCCATGGAAGAGTAGTTTTTTAGTGATCGATCTTTCTTCTACCCTCTTCATTTAATTATTTTGAATCATTGAGCAACTGTAATTAACTTAATATGATCCATGAATTGTGTTTTTAAATTATAAGAAACTAAGCAAGAAATTGAACAATTAACACAAAAATGCGTGAGGTCGAGATTTCTGTATAAATTGTGAGAGCGCGATCTTAATTGGTAATACAAGACCACACGGGATAAATTTGTAGAGTTCATATATAATATATAAATACCATTTATCCTCATTTATATAATGGATATGTGCTCTAATTAACCACTGACCATAAACTAAACTTAGAACAACAATCAAAGCAAGGTGATGCGATTGTGTGTTCCAAAGCTAGCCTAGGATTTATGTAATTTCATCTTTGTGGTTAAGTTAACTCTTGTAGGGTTTGGGGGTTAAAAAATTAGGGGATAATAATTAAGTGGATATTTATTTAAATGACAATTATTAATAAGTAAATGAAGAGTTATAGTTATATCGATTAAAAATTTAAAAATTTTTCTAAAAAAAATCTTCTTGTTGCGTGTTTTTAATCAAACTTTATTTCAAAATTGAAAACAAAAAAATGGAATCTTTATCCAGAAAAATTCTTCAGGTTTTATAAAAAATAAAAAAAACCCCATCCTTTTAAGTAGTGTTTTAATTCTTTTCTATTTTATTTTTAGAATACCTTTAAGAAGTTGTTTTAATTTACTTCCTCCTTTGAGAGACAGCCTTGGTCATCCACTCTGCTGCACCTAAGTACCCAAAAAAACTAATCATTTGAGGGCGCCCACAATAGTGCCTTTCAAATTGGAACTGTTTCCAGGGAGTCAAGTAATTATTTCAACCAATTAGAGGTATTTATTTTATTTTACATTTTATTCTCTTCCTCTCTTATTTCTTCCACCTATACCCAATATGAATTCTTTTTCTTCTTCTTTTATTCTCTTCTACTTATTTTTGGACCATCAACTCAAACTTCTTATTTTTATATTACTATGGTCCACTTTACTAATTTTTATTTTTAATTTATTTATGACACGAACTAATCCCGAAGATCTCTTAGATCTTGACCATGAGATTGAACGTCGCCTTAGGGCTCAAATCAGACATTCTTATTCTATGGGAAGTTTCAACATTCAAATAGTTGGAGAATTTATCAACTCCAAGAACATTGAAATTGGAAACACTTATAATTATAACATAAAACAAGAACAAATTGATGAAAATAATGGAAATGAACTTAATAGAACTATTCGAGAATTGGTTGTACTAAATATTAACTATCAACCAAATTGTATTGCATACCCGAATCTGGAATCAGACTTTGAATTGAAATCTGGGTTAATTTATCTTCTTCCAATGTTTCATGGATTATCTGGTGAGGATCCAAAAAAACATTTGAAAGAATTTAATGTGGTTTCCTCAACCCTAAAACCCAAAAATGTTTCTAAAGATCAAATAAAAATAAGAGCATTCCCATTCTCACTTGATGGAGCTCCGAAAGACTAGATGTATTATTTTCAACCTGAAGATGTAACTTGTTGGAACGATTTTAAATGTCTTTTCTTGCAGAGATTTTTTCCATCATCAAGGAACAATTCCATTCATAAGGATATATTTGGGATTGAGCAAGCCCAAGGGGAGTCAATGAATGAGTACTGGGAGCGATTCAACAAGTTGTGTGCAAGTTTCCCACATCACCAAATCAGTGAGCAACTCCTCATCCAATACTTCTATTAGGGAATCACACCTATGGGGATGAGCATGGTGGATTCTGCGGCTGGAGGAGCATTAGTGGACAAACCACTAGTATATGCACATGCTTTGATCGACAAAATGGCCCAAAACTCCCAACAATTTGGCGATCGAGGTACACCACATGTTAGGGGAGTACATCAGGTAAGTCCTTCTTCTCTTGAGAGTCATTTGATTGATACCAAGTTATAATAATTGAAAATTATGGTGAGGAAGATTTATTTGGAACAAAAGACATCCCAACCCCCTCCTTCAGGGCCTTGTGGCATTTTCACTGAGACAAGCCACCCAACTGACTGTTTCCCACAACTACAAGAGATAGAGGATTGCACAGCAGTATTACCAGGGAGACCATATCAGCAGCAACAACGGACATACCCCCAAAATAATTTTGATTCATTTGCTCCAACATACAAACAATGGTGGAAGGATCAATCAAACATGAGGTATGGCTCTAGACAACAACAAAGGCCCCCTTTTCAACAAAACTTTCACTAGACTCCACCTTACCAGTAGGGTTTCCAACAACCCCGAAGGAGATTTGAAGCCTAAGCATCAACAAACCAGCATCAAGGGAATCCCCCACACAAGGTAGATTCTAACACTAATGAACTTTTGAATAAAATTGATCTTAATCAACAGAATGAACTAAAGAGTCATGGTTTGGAGCTGAGGGAGTTGAAGACTCAAATGAGCCCGATTGCCACTGCCCTCCATGACCTGGTAAGTAAGAATTCTAGAAATCTACCATCCCAACCAACTCAAAATCCCAAGGGGAATGTCAGTGCCATCACATTGAGAAGTGGGAAGCAAACAACATATACATATGCCCCTATCATTACACCGGGATTCACCTCAAATCTGGAGAATCAGCATTCTATACCAACTAATGAGCAATCCAAGGAGAAAGATAAAGGTAAGAAAAATATTGATGTTGTTCCTCCTAAACCCCTTTCATTTCCAAATAGGGTTTTAAAAACCAAGAAGATAGATGAGGAGGCGATGTAAAAAGTTTTTTTGGATACATTTAAGAGTGTGGAGATCAACATCCCTTTACATGAAGCCATCATGAAAATCCCAAGGTATGCAAAATTCTTAAAAGAACTTTGTACCAATCGGATAGGGCTCAAGGGAAATGAGAGGATCAATCATAGAAGGAATGTGTTAGCACTCATTACACCAACTCTAGAAATGCAGACAAAGTGAAATAATCTAGGGACATTCACAATCCGATGAACCATAGGGGATTTGCACTTTTCTGATGCACTTTGTGGTTTAGGAGCTTCCATAAATGTAATTCCTCACTCTGTAGTTTCTTCTTTACAGGTTGGTGAGTTGAAGGCGACAAGAGTAGTGGTGTAGTTGGAGAATAGAGCAACAACATATCCAGTGGGAGTCCTTGAGGATGTACTTGTCTAGGTAAGAGACATGATCTTTCCAGCAGATTTCTACGTGCTTATCATGGAGGATGATCTGGTAAGTTCTCGTATATAATCCTACCTTTTTAATACATAACTTTTCATTACATTTTACATACAGAGGATCTTTAAAGTCTATTGTCTTGGAAATCAGGAACATAACACATGAAAACAACATAACACATTCTTCTAGACCACCTGTAAAGCTTAATCATAAGTTCATCATAAGTAGAATTACTATATCTCATAACTTGGAGAAATTCATTCAAAGGAAAGGGTGAGCAGAATGCCCAGTAAGGGTAAGCAAGGGAATCAATGTACTTGTGATAACAGCAAGAACTTGAATTAAAACATAAAGACATGAGAAATGGAATAATAGGCATATCATAATGAAAAAAACTTGAAAAATAACTTGAATATGTGGCTACAACATTTTATTTATACATTCATGAACATATCACTAAGGTCCATCCCCATGGTGTCATAAATATTACCAAGGTTATTCACCAAGGTATCGTGAAACATGTCATCTCTAGAGATTAAATCTTTATCCAATTCCTTGGAGCTATATCAGGGATCACCCTTAATATTTATTTACTTAAATTTGAGCCACATATATCATAATCAAACATTTCATAAATAACCCAAATGGGATCAAAGAAATGGGTTTCATGTCAAAATCGGGATGTTTAAAAAGAGCTTAAAAATAAGATCATTATGTCCTTTATAACCCATGGAAAGGGAGTGAGGGTTATATGTATGTCAATTCTAGAATAAAATACATTATATTTATATATTTATGAACACCCAAAGAAAATAAATAGGTCTAGGTATTCACATAAATAAAACAAGAGAATTTCTGGAGAGAAAGAGATAGAAATTTTGTGGTGAAATTTCTGCAGCATAATGACTATATAACATGGTTTTAGAAAACATTAGAAAGAGAGTGTACAAGAGTAACCCACACATAAATAACTTATAATACAGTATAAATATAGAACAACATGGATATAATAACATGGTATGGAAATTTTATTGACATACCACATAAAAAGAAAACATGAAAGAAAAGAGAAGACGTGATTCCTTTTACGAGAAATTCGGCAGCCTAACGACGTCACTTAAATATTAAGAAAACAAATTGATGAGAGAAGAAAGGTTCTATAATCATTGGGACATGAAATGGAAAGTAATAACAACATATAAGAACATACCCTCAACATAAATAGATAAAAAATATAAGACACAACATAAAGGAAGTCATGACTTAAAAGGAGGGCGAATGGATCCCTTACCTTGAAGAGTAAATTCGAAAGAATGAAGGTCGGGACATTGGGAGGCTTGATGGAACCTTGGGAGGACTCCTTGGGAGGTAAATAGACCATAACTTCACTATGGAGTATTTGGAAATGAAATTAATTTGGGAATGGCTTTGTATTTATAGGAGAAGTGAGGGGACATGTCATTAATTGCCAAGGGACACCTCATTGGTGGTATTTGAAAAACCATGGGCTTGCCCATGGTATTTGCCCATGGTATTGGCCACTTGGGACACCTCATACCTTATCTTACTATTCATAAGTCGACCAGAATTATTTCATAATTATTACATCCTTAATGATGTCATTAAACACCCAAAACTCAAAAACAATATTTTCACTATTCACCGAAAATTCAACTTTCTCAAAAAAATCCCAAAATTTCACCTTAACCAAATATCGATGCCCGGATTTCAAAAATGAACTGAATTTTATGAAAATAATTTTCTAAAAAAAAATTAATTTAATTTTTAAATAAAAACACTATTCTCTGAAAATTCAACTGTTTTAGAAAAATCCCAAAAATTGACCTTAACCAAATATTGTTGCTCTGATTTCAAAAATTAACTCCATTTTATGAAAATAATTTTATAAATATTTTTAATTTAATTTTTAAATAAAAAAACTATTCACGTAAAAAAAACTAATACTTAACCAATAATTTCTAAAATAGTTATTTACCTATTTTATTGAATCACATTACATAATCAAGGTAGCTAAATTATATTGATACTTTCTTAAGTGAGGTTACTTAATATATTTGATCACATTACTAATCATAAGCATAAAATTACTATTCATAATTTACTATTCATCAAAAATTAGGTTGGTCTTATTAGACTCTAAATTTCATACTAAACACAACTGTAGAAGACTATTTTTTGAAAAGCATTACACATTTTTAATTATTTAAGGTTTACATAAATATTTTAAAATATACTTTTTCTAAAATTCATCAATAATATGCATACTTTATTTATTCAGACATTTAAAAAATTCACAAACTTCACCATCACAATTTTAATTTAAATCAAAGGATTACACAAGGCAGTTACAGTCTCGTTACATAACCCCTTATAACACCAGCATAGGACCTAAGAGTAAGGTGTGCTAGGGTGATAGAATCTTGGGGTGTCTCAGCCAACATTCCTTGAGTAGTGATTTCTATCAGCTTGAACTTCTCGTGAAGGTGATTCCGTTCCAGCTTCACATGATGAAGTTCATCTTGGGTTTGGTCCAGAGAAAAGCCCAAAGGTGCTACCTCCTTCCCGAGTTCCGTCAGATGGGCTTCGATCGGCCCAAGACTACAGGATGGGGCCATCAAATCTTTTTTCTATATTAATTAATCAAGATCACTTGTATTTATAGACAATAATTGCAACATTTAGTTTCCAATGGTCATATTAACCGACGGTCATATAACATTCTAAACTTAACCATCTTATTTTAATTATACCCATTTTATTAAATGAAATAGTTTTGTTGAGTATAAAATAAAATGACACACAAATTTAGGAAACAAAATTTATTAAAAATTTCGGGTTGTTACAATCTTCCCCCTTAAGAAATTGTGTCCTCGCATATTTAAAATTGGGCTTGGAAATTTCTTTGAAACTCCCACATCGGAAAAAAGTTAGTAAAACTATTACTTTAAAAGAATGAAAGGGAAGTACAAAGGTCACCCGAGTTAACCCATACTAGGATTACATGTAGGAAAACATGGATATGGAAGAGATAAAAAAGGGTCATGTTATGATGGAGAGTGATAAAAAAATGATTAGGAGAAAATTAACAACAAGAATATCACAAACATAAGATGTTTTAAATAGTCTTTGATTACAAATTAGAAAACGTAAACCAACAATGTTTTTGTTTTACGTCCCTTTTCATAATTTAGAGGAATTCATTTACTACATAGAATAAAAACATAAGGAAATATACTTACCTTCAAGTAGAGTTTCATCCCTTAATAAGTTTCCACCAAGAGTAATCTTTTCTCCAAACAATGAGCATTCAAAAAGACTTAGTCTCATCAAAAGTACAAGAATCATCTTCTTGAGAATCACATAATTCACAAAAGAATAACTATATTTTTCCCTTGTCTTTAGTCATCAACTAAAACTAAAATGGTTAGTATGAGATCATATAATCCCCAAAAGGGATAATACTTTATAAAAAGAAATATGACTATTAATCTCAAAAATTCAACGAAAGTACCCAATGTTCCAGAAAGACCATTCAATACACAACCATCCTTAAAATTATTCAGAATAATCCAAACTAAGATTGGAACGCAAAACTTAAAAGGATTTAATCACATAGTCTTCCCTAATAAATCTTAACATTTATCTCCAAATAACATCGACTACTATTAAAGTCTCATACTAAAGTCTAATTAACCAATTCATATATTCTCTACGCTAGGTTCATCATTTTGCAGAAATAACCCAAACCACCATATGTCCACAATAAATACATAACTTCTTACAGAAAAAATTCAACCATTACTCCTCAATTTAAGTTCTGTAGTATTTTATTTCCCTTAGGCATAGAGTACTCCAAAAGAGAAAACATCGTTCAAAATAACCTTTATCATTTAATCACCAAATCATTTTACTATACAAAGGATATCCATTTGATAAAACATAAGTTTCCAAAATCAACTTATTCTTGATCCATAAAAATAGCAGGTGCATTAGTCATTCCGAAGGGAATAACAACAAACTCATAATTCCCATATCTTGATTGGAAGTTAGTTTTTGGAAAATCATCATTCTTCACCCTCAATTGATGATAATCAGAACGAAGATCAATATTAGAGAAGAATTGAGTCCCCCGAAGTTGGTCAAATAAGTCATCAATTCTTGGAAGAGAGTGTATGTTCTTCATTGTGTTCCCATTCAATGCTCTATAATCAATGAATAGCTGAGTTGATCCATCCTTCTTCTTCACAAAGAGAACTGGTGATCCCCAAGGAGACACACTTGCTCGGATAAACCCATTCTCCAAAATATCTCTTAGTTGTTTCTTGAATTCCTCTAGCTCCACATTTTCCATCCTATAGGGGGTCTTTGAAATCAGATAAGATCCAAGTACGAGTTCAATGGAGAACTCTACCTATCTTTCTGGTGGAGGTTCGCGTAACTCCTCAGGAAATACATCAACATATTCCTAGATGATGGGGACATTTTCTAAAATAATAAATCCTTCATGAGAAACTTATTTCATTTATGAATCTTTTAACTAAAAAAGAATTATATGTCTTAAAACATCATGCTTAGACAATTACATTTTTATATAATTCCTTCATAATGATTCATAAAAAGATTCTGATTAACCAAAAATATCCACCGGGAGTGTCGTAACAAAGAGTGCATCTGGATCTGTTGTCATGTACCAGTTCCCGTTTGAGTCTAGCTCTAAACGTTGTTTTCGAGTTTTACCCCTATTTACATCTGTTCCAGATCCACCTCTACCTGCTCTTATCCAGACATAGATGCATTTTCTTGATAAACCACTTACTCAATACTCACCAAAATACCAGGAAGATTTCCTATATTTAAACTTTTATAAAGGGTTATTCCTAAAGTTTTAATAACCTAATTTCCATAAATAAATAAACCTCCATTTGATACCTACTATAGCATCCCTCCTTTTTAATACATAACTTTTCATTACATTTTACATACAGAGGATCTGTAAAGTCTAGTGTCTTGGAAATTAGGAACATAATACATGAAAACAACATAAAAAATTCTTCTTAACCAATTTTAAAGCTTCATTATAAGTTCAACATAATTATAATTATTTCATCTCCTAACCTGGAGACATACATTCAAAGGAAAGGGTGAGCAGAAAGCCCAGTATGGGTAAGCAAGGGAATCAATGAACTTGTGATATCAATAAGAACTTGAATAAAAACATAAAGACATGAGCAATGGAAGAATAGGCATATCAAAATGAAAAGAACTTTAAAAATAACTTGAATATGTGGCTACATAATTTCATTTGGACATTCATGAGCATATCACCAAGGTCCATCCCCATGGTGTCATAAAACTTACCAAGGTTATTCACTAAGGTATCGTGAAACTTTTCATCTCAAGAGATTAAATCTTTACCCAATGCATTGGAGCACTATGAGGGATCAACCCTAATATTTCTTTAATTACATTTGATCCAAATATATCATAATAAAAAAATTCTTAAATAACCCAAATGGAATTAATGAAATGGGTTTCATGTCAAAACCGTGATGTTTAAAAAGAGCTTAAAAATAAGATCATTTTTTCATTAATAACTCATGGAATGGGAGTCAGGGTTATATTTATGTCAATTATTGAATCAAATACATTATATTTATATATTTATGAACACCCAAAGAAAATAAATAGGTTTGGGTATTCACATAAATAAAAAAAGAGAATTTCTAGAGAGAAAGAGATAGAAATTTTGAAGCGAAATTTCTGCAACATAATGGCTATATAACATGGTTTTAGAAAACATTGGAAAGAGAGGGTACAAGAGTAACGCCCTCATAAATAACTTATAATACAGTATAAATATTGAACAACATAGAGATAAGAACATATTTTGGAAACTTGAATGACATACCACATAAAAAGGAAACATGAAAAAAAAAGAGAAGACGCGATTCCTTTTACGAGAAATTCGGCAGCCTAACGGCGTCACTTAAAAATTCAGAAAACAAGATGATGAGAGAAGAAAGGGTCTATCATCATTGGGACATAAAATGGATAGTAATAATAACATAACCTAAACATAATGAGATGGAAAATATAAGACACAACATAAATAAAGTCATGACTTAAAAGGAGGGTGAAATGATCCCTTACATTGAAGAGTAACTTCGAAAGATTGAAGTTCGGGACCATGGGAGGCTTGAGGAAACCTTGGGAGGGCTCATTGGGAGGTAAAGAGATCATAACTTTGTTGGGGGGGGGATTTGGAAATGAAATGAATGAGGGAATGGCTTGGTATTTATAGGAGAAGTAAGGGGACAAGTCATTAATTGCCAAGGGACACCTCATCGGGGGTATTGAAAAACCATGGGCTTGACCATGGTATTTTCCAATGGTATTGTCCACTTGGGACACCTCATACCTTATCTTACTATTCATAAGTCGACCAGAATTATTGTATAATTATTACATCCTTAATGATTTCATTAAACACCCGAAACTCAAAAATTGTATTTTCACTATTCCCCAAAACTTCAACTTTCTCAAAAAAAATCCCAAAATTTCACCTTATCAAAATATCGATGCTATGATTTCAAAATTTAACTCCATTTTATGAAAATAATTTTCTAAATTTTTTTAATTTAATTTTAAAATAAAAACACTATTTACTGAAAATTCAACTGTTTCAGAAAAATCCCAAAAATTCATCTTAACCAAATACAGATGATCTCAATTCAAAAATGAACTCCATTTTATGAAAATAATTTTATAAATATTTTTAATTTAATTTTTAAATAAAAAACACTATTCATCCAAAAGAAACTAATACTTAACCAATAATTTTTGAAACAGTTATTTACCTATTTTATTGAATCACATTACTTAATCAAGGCATCTAAATTATATTAATACTTTCTTAAGTGAGGTTACTTAATCCATTTGATCACATTACTAATCATAGGCGTAAAATCACTATTCATAATTTACTTTTCATCAAAAATTAAGTTGATCTTATTAGACTCTAAATTTCATACTGAACAAAACTATAGAAGGCCATTTTTTGAAAATCATTACCCATTTTTAATTATTTAAGGTTTTCATAAATATTTTAAAATATACTTTTTCTAAAATTCATCAATAATATGAATAATATATTCATCTGGACATTTAAAAATTTCACAAACTTCACCATCACAATTTTTATTTAAATTAAAGGATTACATAAGGCAATTACCGTCTTATTACATAACCCCTTATAACACCAGCATAGGACCTAAGAGTAAGGTGTGATAGGGTGATTGAATCTTGGGGTGGCTCGGCCAACATTTTCCGAGTAGTGATTTCTATCAGCTTGAACTTATCGTGAAGGCAATTCCGTTCCAGCTTCACACGATGAAGTTCGTCTTGGGTTTGGTCCAAATCAAAGCCCAAAGGTGCTACCTCCTTCCTGAGTTCTGTCAAATGGGCTTCGATCAGCCCGCGACTACTAGATAGGGCCATCAAATCTTCTTTCTATATTAATTAATCAAGATCACTTGTATTTATATACAATAATCGCAACATTTAGTTTCTAGTGGTCATATTGACCAACGATCATATAATAGTTGAAACCCAATGGTCTTATATTAATTAAACTCATTTTATTAAATGAAATAGTTTTGTTGAGTATAAAATAAAATGACACACAAAGTTAGGAAACAAAATTTATTCAAAATTTCGAGTCGTTACATCTCATGCCCCCATTATCTTAGGTAGACCCTTCCTCAAAACTGCAAAAACAATCATAAATGTTAATGAGGGTACACTTTCCATGTAATTTAGGGATGACGTTGTGATATTAAATTTTATGGATTCCATTAAGTACCCCTCAAAGGATCATTATGCATTTGTTATCTCCCATTTTGAACCACCAAATAAAAACCCCATGGAATTTGATTTTCTTATTCTTAGGGAAATTATGAGTATTGGTTCTAGTTTGATGTCTAAGAGTACTTCCACAAATATTTATAATGCACAAGACTCTCTTAGATTTGATTTTGAAATGGAATCATATTCTTATTTTGATCATGTGAACTCTAATTATGACATGGCTGTTGAGTATGCTGATGGATTTGATGCTTTATTCTCTGATTTTGAAGATGTATATTCTGTTACTGATTCTCTTTGTGCACATATTTCGGTTCCTTCTATGTCTCCATCCATACACCACCCCCCTTAATTGGAGCTCAATCCATTGCCACCAAATCTCAAATACTCATACTTGTTAGGTGGTGAGAAATTACCTATTGTCATTGCTAACAATATCCATTTTGAACATGAAGAAATTTTTTGAATCTTTTGTGGGAGAACATTAGGGTAATTGGGTGGGCCTTGAATGACATATCAGGTATTATCCCCTCCATTTTCATTCATAGTATTCTTTTGGATGATGGGGCTAAACCAGTTAGGTAGACACAAAGGAGACTCAATCCAACACTTTTGGAGGTTGTTAAAAAAGAGGTTGAAAAATTGCTCGAGGTAGGTATAATCTATCCCATTTCAGATTCCCAGTGGGTGAGTCCTATTCAGGTTGTGCATAAGAAAAGTGGTGTTACAGTTGTAAAAAAATTATAAAGAGGAGTTAGTTCCGATGAGGATACAAAGCAGTTGGCGTGTGTGTATAGATTATAGGAAACAAAACCAGTCCACTCGTAAAGACCATTTCCCCCTCCCATGTATTGATCAGATGCTTGAAAGACTAGCTACGAAGACACACTATTGTTTCATGGATTGATTTTGTAGATATTTTCAGCTTCCTGTAACTCCAGAGGACTAGGAGAAGACTACATTCACCTGTCCCTTTGGCACATTTACCTTCCAAAGGATGCCATTTGGACATTGCAACGCCCCATGTACCTTCCAGAGATGCATGGTGAGTATTTTTTCTGATTTTATTGAAACCTTCATGGAGGTATTCATGGATGATTTTACAGTGTATGGGTCTTCATTTGATGAATGTCTAAGTAGTTTGGGAAAGGTGTTGAATCATTGTATTGAGAAGAATCCAGTCATGAACTTTGAAAAGTGTCATTTCATGGTAGAGTATGGAATTGTCTTACGGCATATAGTGTCAAAACATATGATAGAGGTTGATAGATCTAAGGTAGATATTATTTCATCCTTACCATATTCTTTATGTGTGTGTGATGTTAGATCTTGCCTAGGGAATGCGGGATTTTATCAACGCTTCATCAAATATTTTAGTAATATTGCTCTTCCTATGTCATGATTACTTCAAAAGGATTCTGATTTTGTGCTTATTGATTCTTACAGGACTTCCTTTGATGAGATCAAGAAGTGTCTGACCACTCCAATGATCATACAGCCCCCACGGTGGGAGATTACTTTTGAACTTATGTGTGACACCTCCTACTTCGCGGTTGGAGATGTCTTATCTTAGAGGGTGGAGGGACATTCACATGTGATTTCCTATGCATCGAGGACACTGGATTCAGCCCAATCAAACTACACAACCACGGAAAAGGAGTTTCTTGTTGTTATATTTGGTTTAGATAAATTTTGTTCATATTTATTAGGCTCTAAAGTAGTTGTTTTTTCTTACCATGCAGCTCTGAGGTACCTCTTGAAGAATCCAGACGCAAAGCCCAGGCTAATATGATGGATTCTCCTTCTTCAAGAATCTGACATTGAGATAAAGGACAAAAGGGGTCATAAAACCTAGTGGCGGACCACATAATTAGGCTTAATCACACACTAGAGGATGACACCTTGGAATAGGTACCACTTCGGGACACTTTCCCTGATGAGAATCATTATTCCATCTCAAGTATGCATCCTTGGTATGCGGATTTAGTGAACTACCTTGTTGCATCGGAAATCCATGCACATTTAAAGAAATGTCAAGTCCAAGATTTAATGTGTGGGATGATCCCTACTTATGGTGCTTGTATAGTGACCAAGTTATTGGGAGGTGTGTTCCTGATCATGAGTTTATGTCTGTTATACAATTCTATCATACACTTGCTTGTGGTGGACACTTTGTACCCCAACGGATAGTTAGGAAAGTTTTGGACTCTAGATTATATTGTCCTAGCTTATTCCATGATGCACATGTGTTTTGTAAGTCATGCTCTTGTTTCCAACACACTGGGAACATTTCTAGGAGACATGAGATGCCCCAACAACCCATACTATTCTGTGAGACTTTTGATGTATGGGGCATCAATTTTATGGGTCCTTTTCCTAGTTGCTTTGGTTTTTTGTACATTTTGGCTGTTGTTGATTATATGAGTAAATGGGTGGAGGCCAAGGCCACTAGGAATGATGATTCTCATGTTGTTGTGGACTCTGTCAAAGCACAAATATTTTGCAGGTTTGGAGTACTGAAGGCCATCATCAGTGACCAAGTGACACACTTTTGCAATCAGAATTTAGCTTCCATCCTTTGAAAGTATGGGGTGACACACAAAACATCAACACCATACCACCCCGAAACAAATGGCCAGGCTGAGGTTTCAAATCGGGAGTTGAAAAGAATTGTAGAGAAAACTGTGCAGCCAAATAGGAAGGATTGGAGAAAGTGCTTGGATGATGCATTATGGGCATATAGGAAAACATAAAAAACTCTCATCAGTATGTCACCACTTTGTATTGTTTTTGGGAAAGTGTTCCATCTCCCTGTGGTAGTTAAGCATCAGGCTTATTGGGCTATAAAGAAATGCAACATGGATTTGGCCAAAGCTGGAATCCAAAGAAAGCTGAAAATTTAAGAGATTGAGGAGATTTTATTGTCTTTATATGAGAACTCAAGGCTATATATGTAAATATCCAAATTAGCTCATGAAAAAATGATCCAAAAAAGGGAGTTTCATGTTGGAGAGAAAGTCCTTCTCTACAGTTCACAACTGAAGTTGATGCCTAGTAAGTTGCATTACAGATGGTTAGGTCCTTATGTTGTGATTAATGTTTTCCATATGATGCAGTTGAGATCACATAAGAGGACATGATAAGGAGCTTTACAATCAATGGGAAATGTTTGAAGAGATACATTGAGGGACTTCCTACTGATGCAATGGCTTTTATCACACTCCATGACCCCATAATCACTTGAGCATATCAGGATGTTCCTAACCCTTTATCATTTTTTATTCTTTGACCTATTTAAATTATACATTTCATGTGCATATATCATCTCATGGGTTCACATTGAGGACAATGAAATATTTCAAGTGTGGGGGAGGGAACCTTTTAGTTTAGTAATTTCAATTATTTTCCTATTTTAGAAAAAATGTGTGTTTTTAAAATTTTGTGTGTTTTTTTTTTCAGTTTTTTGTGTGTTTTTGAACCTTTTGAGATAAAATGATTCTCATCACCATTTTTCAAATCCATATCAACAAGTGAAACAATTTATCCCTTGAAATAGAGAATAAATAAATTATGAAAATGACTTTGTTTCAAGTTCAAATATTTAGTAATATCATGAAAAGTACACTAAATTTTGAATCCCATGACACATATCATTGTCTTTATATTGGAAATCACTTTCGTTTGAGGCTTATGAACCATTATTTTCATATTATTCACATTCACCTCACTTCTTGAGAGAACCAAACCATGCTTGATTTAACAAGAATTTGATTTATTTTTGTCAAAACATGAGGGTTTGAGGTACTTATGTTTAAATGATTGAGGAAGTTTTTGGGGTTTTGAAGCCCTTTATTTCAAAGAATATTTCTTTATAATAGACTACCATGAAAATTTAATCCTTTTATCCCTTATAATCCATGAAAAACATGTTAGGTTAGCCACATTACAAGCCAATTTTCCCTACCCAACCAACTCATGAAGTGAAATTGCATAATCTAGTTGAACTTAAGTGTGGGGGAAGCTATCTTGTGTTGTGCTACGAAATTTTGTGATACTTTGGGTGGAAATTTAAATTTTTTAGAGATGTGTTTGTTGCTAAAAAATCATTCTATTGAAATTTGTGCCTTTTCTGGAGCTTTCATGACAGGTGACGTTGTGCCTTTCTGGAGCTTCTAAAAAGAAAGAATGTTGTGCCTATCTTGAGCTTTCAAGAAAAACTATTTTGGAGAAGATTGACATTTTTGTTGCTGAAATGATGAATGGTGTAAACTTTCCATGACTTTTCATGATGATGGAGCTGAATTGATGATAAGGGTATTAATGAGGAGACCATATTTAAGTGAAAATTAGATTAATGCAATTTTCCTTCAAAAAGAGTCAAGCCCTCCTCATTTAGCCTCAAAGTTTTTCACATCTAAATCCTACCAACTGAAAGCCACCGAACAACCCTGAAAAGCCTTTTTGATAAACATATGTCCTTTAATCACATCGGGTGGCGATGTAAGAATTTATCAAGCTTATGGTGACCCTTGTATGAGTTTGGATGAGAAAGACATTGCTAAAAATTGACATTTATGTGATAAGAGAAAATTCAACTGAGGTAAGTGTTTTTGTGCATGGGAGGATAAATTAAATGGAAATATATTGAATTATATAAATAAAGAACTTGAAATAATGTTTTTTTATGAGGCATGATATCTTTTTTTTCTTGGTGTGTAATTGTTGGATCTCAAGGATATGTGCTTTAAAATTCGTTTTGATTTGATATTGATGTTTACTTGATATGAGATTTTTCCCAAGAGTGAAAAAGGGTAAGTGTGGGGGAGTTGATAAAACACAATTTTATTGAATATTTTATTTACAATAGATGATATAATTTCCTCAAATTATTCTAAATATGTTCAATTATGAAATATTTGGGATTAGATCATTCATTTGCAAATTTGATGAAAATTCAAGTTTTAACATTTTAAAATTTACTGTAGTATTTCGACCATAAATATTTTTCTGTAAATTATTTTGACTTGAATTTTCTTAAATGTGTTCCTGACTTAAAGGGATACAAATTCTATTCATGACATGTGAGCTGGATCGGTCATTTGAGTGGAGTAACTGGGCCATAAAGACAAAGATGGACTGAACTGTCCAGATTGGACATCACTTTACCATTTAGGCCGTATGTTATTCATCTAGGATTGGATTGGGCCAGAATTTTGAGGTAAGCTCGGGGATATGATTATGAAAAAATAATCTGTCTAGAAAGATGGTCAATTCACGCGTTTTGGAGGTCAAATATGCGGTGAAAGTAGGATTGAAATATTTGGCCGAATTTATCTATCACATTTAATAAAGTTTTGTAACCCTAGCCCTCCCCAACTCTATTTAAAGGATGTTTTCACTATTTTGGAGGGTGTTAGATGCTTTGGAAAGGTGTGGCCTAAAGGGTGTCTCTTGGGAGCCCCTCACAACTCTTTTAAGAAGTAATCCTTTGTGCAAACCTCACTTCCAAAAAGGCTCTCCTCTCCCACGTCCTCTTTGTAATTCTTTTCTTTCATTTTTGTATCTTGAACTTTTCTTAAATTAATCTTCCATGTTATTCCCTTTTATTCTTCTCTTAATCATCCTAATTGGGTTGGAATCAATATTGGATATGAGATTTTGTTCTACCCTTTCAATTCTTTGCTCGTCCAAAATGTCTCCATGGTGACCACACCGCCCCTGGAAGAGTAGTTTTTTAGTCATCAATATTTCTTCTACCCTCTTCATTTAATTGTTTTGAATAATTGAGCTAATATAATTCACTTAATATGATCAATTAATTGTGTTTTTAAATTATAAGAAACTAAAAAATCAATTGAACAATTAACAAAAAAACACGTGAGGTCGAGATTTTGTGTAAATTGTGAGAGCGCGATCTTAATCAGTAATACAAGATCACACGGGATAAATTTGTAGAGTTCAAATATAATATCTAAATACGATTCATCGTCATGTCCAAAATGGATATGTGCTCTAATTAACCACTAAACATACGCTAAACTTAGAAACACAGTCAAAGCAGGGTGCTGTGATTTCTTGTTCCGAAGCTAGCCTAGGGTTTAAGTAATTTCATCTTTGTGGTTAAGTTAACTCTCATAGGGTTAGAGGGTTAAAAAATTAGAGGATCATAATTAAGAGGATATTTTTTTTAAATGATAATTATTAATAAGTAAATTATGAGGTAGAGTTAGATCAATTACACCTTTTAAAATGTTTTCTAAAAAAACAGTTTCTTGTTGCATCTTTTTAATCAAACATCATTTCAAAATTGAAAACAAAAAAATGGAATCTTCTTCCAAAAAACTTCTTCATGTTTTATAAACAATAAAAAAAACCCCATCCTTTCAAGTAGTGTTTTAATTTTTTCTGTTTTATTTTTAGAATACCTTTAAGATGTTTTTTTAATTTACTTCCTCCTTTGAGAGACGACCTTGGTGAGGCACTCTGATACACCTATGTACCAAAAAACCACTAATCATTTGAAGGTGCCCACGACAATGCCTTTCAAAAAGTTCTGTCATAGGTCCGCGATACTGGGCAGGCATATGCAGTGCAATAGACCCAACATGAGTAGGATCCCGGACCTTCCACTGTCAGAGGTACTATTCTAGTTGCTTCTGTTTTATCTTCAGTACTTTTCGATACTGGTGCTACATATAGATTTATATTCTTTCATTTTGTGGAGATCCTTTGGCTTTGTGTTTCTTTTTCTTCTGATATTATGATGCTAGACACTCTGTTGGGGATTAAAATGACAGGTGTGCGTCAGTTCAAGGAGTTCCCCCTAGAGGTTGGTGGGTGTCACTTTCTGTGGGACCTCTTTGTCTTGGAGATGAAGAGATATGATGTCATTCTCAGGATGGACTGGTCGGTACCCTTTCAATCCGTGGTAGATTTCTATCATCTTAGGGTGAGTTTCACATCACCAGAGGGCAGAGAGTTTTGATACAAGGGCGAATTGGATATCTAGGTGAGCTGCGCTAGACCCGAGCATCGTGGGTGAGGTGGAGTGACAACATAGATTGCGAGTTTATATCTGGATGAATAGGGAAATTGTCTGAAGAATTTCCCTCCAGTGGTTGATCGTTTCAAGGATGTCTTCCTGGATGACTTTTTATGTCTACCTCCCGGGCGAGAGGTGGATTTCTCTATTGAGCTTGTGCCAAGAGTGGCACCAGTGTCCATTCTTCTTTATAGGATGGCTACATCAAAATTGCAGGTGCTCAAGAGGTAGTTAGAGGATTTACAAGAAAAGGGTTTTATCTAACCCATTACTTCTCCTTGGGGTTCGCCTTTCCTATTTGCGAAGAAGGCGGATGGTGCCCCTAGAATCTGCGTGGATTATCAGAAGCTAAACCAGTTAACGATTAAAAACTGATATCCCTTATCGAGGATTGATGATCTTTTTTATCAACTTCGAGGAGAACGAGTGTCCTCTAATATTGACTTGAGATCTAGATATCATCAGTTGTGTATTAGACCATCAGACATATTGCTTACAAGATTTCAGAGAAGATATAGTCTATAAGAGTACTTGGTTATGCCATTCAAAATCATGAACGTGCCAACAGTTTTCATCACTCTGATGAATCGTGTGTTCCATCCATATTTTGATTCTATTTTGGTAGTCTTCAGGAACGATATCTTGGTGTACTCTCACACTCGACAAGACCATGCCACCCATCTTGAGATCGTACTGAGTACACTGAGAGAGCATCATTTTTATGCTAAGCTCTCAAAGTGACACTTCTGGATGGAACAAATACACTTCCGGGGTCATATTATCTCAGAGACAAGAGTTGTAGTAGATCCAGAGAAAGTGAGATCAGTAGATTCCTGGGAGCATCCTAAGAGAGTGTTTGAAATACAGAGTTTCTTGGGGCTGGTTGGTTACTAGAGGTGCTTTATATATGACTTCTTTCACTTAGCAGTGCTGTTGACGAGTTTGACTAAGAAGGACGTGAAGTTCATTTGGTCAGAAGCTTGCGAGACAGCCTTTCAGAAGCTAAAGGGAAAGTTGGCATCAGCACCAGTCCAGATACTTCTAGAGGAAGGGAAGAGCTATAAAGTTTACTGTGATGCATCAGGTATTGGGATGGGAGTAGTGTTGATGTAGGGAAATCGAGTAGTCGCATACGGGTCTCATCAGTTGAGGCCACATGAGAGGAATTACCCAACACATGATCTCGAGTTGGCATCAGTTGTACATGTGTTACGCTGTTGGAGACATTTTCTCTTGGGAGAACATTTTGTGGTGTTTACGGACCAAAAAAGTCTTAAATACATCTTTACCCATCGTGACTTGAATATAATACAGTAAAGGTTGGTTGAGTACCTTCAGCCCTTCGACTTTGAGCTTTCCTATACACCTGGTAAATTTAATGTAGTAGTTGATGCACAGAACAAGAGGACTTAGATACAGGCAGTGCAGGAGGATAGAGGTGAGTGGAAGCTCATGGCTTTGTTCTATGAGATGCATTTGGAGGTGCATGATAGTTAGGGGAAAACCTATCTTTCATCCTTAGCTGTGACTTCTACCCTCCTGGATAGAGTGAGGAAGATACAACTATTAGATTTAGAAGGCCTAGTTCTACGGGAGTTGGTGGCAAGTGAGGACCCTCCTTCTGGTTGGACGATAGGTGATGATGAGGTACTGCATATCCATAGATGAGTGTGGGTTCTAGGGGATATATGCGAGGAGTTAATGTGGGAGTTTCATACTTCTGCATGGGAAGTACATCCCAAAGTTACCAAAATGTACAGTGACTTGAGATGTTAGTATTGGTGGTCGGGTATGAAAAGAGAGGTAACTGGTTTTGTTACGAGATGTTCCACCTCTCAGCAGGTGAAGGCAGAGCATTAGAGGCTAGCCAGACTATTACAACAGTTATCCATCCTGAAGTGGAAATGTGATGATGTCACGATAGACTTCGTGACCAGGTTTCCAAGGTAACCTCGAGGCAGTGATGTCATGTGGGTTGTTGTGGATAGACTTATGAAGGTAGCTCACTTTTTTCTAATCAATGAGACCTTTAGTGTTGATGAGCTCAGGATGTTTTATATCTAAGAGGTATTACGTCTTCATGGGGTCCCTCATTCTATCATTTTAGATAGGGACACCAGTTCTACATCTCGTTTCTGGCACAGTTTTCAGAGGGCACTGGGTACACGGGTGCTTGTGAGAAAAACTTACCACCTTCAGACTGATGGCTAATCAGAGCATATGATACATGTGCTAGAGGACATTCTACGTGCATGCGTCCTAGAATTTTGGGGCTCTTGAGAGAACCACATACCCTTGGTAGAGTTTTCCTAAAATAATAGTTTTCAGGAAACTATTAAGATGTCACCTTACGAGGATTTATATGGTAGGCCATGTCGATCACCATTGTGCTAGTTGGAGGTAGGTGAGGCAGCTTTACTGGGACCACATCTCGTATAGGAGAATTCAGAGCAGGTCTAGTTGATACAGAAGCGGATGGCTACTATATAGTCTCATTAGAAATATTATGCTGATTGCTGTAGATGACCACTGGAGTTTGTGGTCGGGGATCCTATTTTCTTGCGTATTTCACCGAGGTTGGGACATAGGTGGATCAAGAGATAGGGTAAACTTTCACTGAGGTATTTGGGGCCATTTGAGATTCTGGAGAGAGTCAGGCCGGTTTCCTATTGGTTGCAGTTACCACAGAGGTACCGAGCCATGCACGACGTCTTCCACGTATCTCAGCTACGCCATTATCACTCAGACTCATCTCACATTTTTCAGCCTGAGGAGGTTGAACTTCAGGTCGATGCATCCTTTAAGGAGCATCCAATTTTTATTGTTGATAAGAGCACGAATGTTCTTCGAGGCCAATCAGTGTCCCTCATACGGGTGCTATGGCAGCATGGCCAAGTGCAGGACAAAACCTGGGAGCTGGAAACCGAAGTATGTGCTTAGTGTAAGAGTTGTTCTCATCATTATCTTCACCACCCTTAGAAGGTTAATTCGGAGATGAATTTCCTTAATTGGGGAAGTTTGTAAGAACCTGGTTCTTATTCTTGACATATGGGTTTCTTCTTTTCCTTTTTCCTTAAGTGTTTTTGAGAAAAATAAGGAAAATGGGAAAAAATCCCAAAATTTATGGGTACATGCCGTGTACTTTGGCCGTGTAGGATGAGTACACAGGGCGTGAAGGGTATAAAAATTGACTACATGATGTGTACTTAGTATATACACGCTGTTTAATCAATCGGCAAGTGAACAATAAGGTGGTGGGAGTAACAGCCATTGGAATGGTAGTACACACCATGTACTCAGAAATACACATAGTGTAACCAAGTCGACAGATGAACAATGAGCCGGTGGAAAGTGGCCGCCATAGGAACAGTTAAAAAATGGAAATTACACGCCATGTACTTTAGAGTACAAGACGTATAGTTATGTTTTTTTGTTATAAATGGGAATTAGCCTCCTCATTCAGTTGAGGAGTTAGTGAGTTCGTTTGGAGCACCAGGAGGGGAGGCCGAAGCCTGGAAGACCTCCCGACCGCACGCCGGTACTCCGATTCTTCCATCGTCGATCACGTTTGGACCGCGCGGGTAAGGCCTTCCCTATAATTGAGTGTTTACTTCCAATTATTTCCCAAGGGGGAGTTATTTGGGTTTGAACAGGTGAATGTTTATCAATGATCTATGTCGTTCTTAGTTTATTCAGGAGGCATCTTTCACGTATATCGATCAGAGGAGATCCAGGTAGGTGGTCTGGTGTTTATTTCCAATCATTGAGTGTTTTGTGTACCATGGTGCTACGCACCCATGTTTGGGGTGTCTTATGGCTGAGGCCTTGACTATTTAGATACCTAGAATTGCATAGGTAATCTAATGAATATATATAAAATGATGTTTGGGATCGTTTCCTTGATCCAGGGCCACCCCATGGGTGCGTTTCCTTTGTTTAGTCGTTTGGCCAGGATACCCATGGGTATGCCATGATTATAGCATGTTTGAGTTTTATTGAGAGGTAATGTATATAAATTGCATTCTTATATGTTGGGCTCAGGCCAGTTACTTGCTTAGCCTGAGGGCAGTGTTTTTCTTAGCCTGAGGGTAGTGTTTTATTTAGCCTGAGGGAAAGGTATTGATTCGCCTGAGGGAAAGGTATTGATTCTCCTAAGGGCAACATTCTTATGCCTGAGGGAAGTAGCTTATGTGCCTGAGGGAAATATCTCGTACGCCTGAGGGAAATATTTGTTATGCCTAAGGGATGTTACCTGAGGGTTTCATACTATTTGGCCTGAGGGCAAGGTTCTGATTAGCCTGAGGGAAAGGCACTGTTTAGCTTGAGGGAAATGTACGCATGAATATTCAATGGGATGTTTTCTTGTGTTATACCTTCCAAGATAAACCACAGGCTTGGTATTGGTTTACCTTCTACTTGTTAGGTATCCTGTTTTGGTTTTTGCAGAGGCACTGTATAGGAGATTGTCAGCTGAGGCTGAGTCTCAGGAACTTATAATTCAGTTACATTGAATTTTTAATTAATAATTAAAATGGAAATGTAACTGGTAGAGATAGTTACTTTTGAGTACTACCTAGTTTACTGCATTTTATTATTGAACGTTGTTGTTGCACATTTTCACTGACAGTTGGGCATGGGCCTTTAGTGGTTGCCTACTGGGATTTATTTCTCACACCTTGTTTGGGTCATTTCTTGGTCCCAAATAGATTATATTATTGTAGGTGTTGATAAGGGAAAGAGTCCCTATACAAGTACTTGATTGTTTCAGAGGAGTGGGAGAGTATGGGACTGAGCCTAGGCTTGCGATGCTTCTGAGTTCCTGTTGAACTGTTTTGTTTTTCTTTCCTATACTTGTACCTTGTATGGTATTATTCTAGATTACAGTGTATCCTATTTTGGCTGCTTTCATAGACTTAGGTACATATTGCATCATCATATATATATGACTGTTGTAATATTTTACTTCTATAATGTTGTCCATTTCATTTGGTATTGTTTACTGCTTATGTTTTTCGTATGTTTGTATTTTTTCTACTACACTACACTTTGAAAAATGAGGGCATAGTTTCCCTACTATCAGACCTAGGCCCTCACTGCTAGTCGGTAGCCTCTGGCATTTGGGGAAATGTGCTTGAGGTCATCTGACCAACTTGGTTCGAGGCACCCCTTGTGTGGAACCCATCTCTGGGATGTTACAAAAATAACAATGTACTTGAAAGAAAGGTATAAATACAGTCCCACCAAAATAAACTTAAAAAATCAATCTTTTGAAGTAAGGGACAGATCCTATAAATTCAACCACCAGAACACACCTCGGTTTATATGGATCACTAAGCTCCCCCGGGCCTTGGTCCCTCTAGGAATCAGTCCAAAGGCCGTTCATATGTATAAGACATGACATGTGTGGGAAAATCCCATGCATGGTTGAGTATAAAAACACCCAATAGGACACCCCAAAATCACTAAGAATATAACATTAATAACAATAGTCATCTCATTACAGAGATATGTCAACAACATCAAGAAGAATAACATCCATATATACTCATAGTAGACACACATTCTCAAAGTAATATCACAATCATAATGTCAACCAAGGATTCCTACCCGAAGTTTCTATATAACACTCTTACGAGAGAACACACTCCTCGTGTCAGATTGTACTGATGTTGTCCATCTGAGATTTCGTGCTCATCAATTCTCTCCATAAGGATTACATTCTGAAAGTCTAAAGAGATAAATATACATATGGGGATCACATTGGGGGCCATGGGGTATACCAAAACCCAATAAGGATCAACTTGCTAAGTAGGGGATCAACACTTGTGTATTGCTGGTCATGGTGATTCAAAGAACACCACATAGGGAAAATAGTTATGATAAAGGATCTCACATTAGGCATAATTAAGGGATTCAAGAAACTCAATCTAAGATTTAAATTCTTCAAAGGGGATCACTATTTTCTCTGACACTTTCACCGGGGCATGCACATCCGTCGGTGGAGGATGCACAGCTGTTGCCCGACATTCCCGCTTTCCAAAGTCAGACGACATCCATTCCTTATTCAGGGACGTTTTCTCCTTGATCTAAACGAGACGATGGGATGTTGGTTATTCCTTCTATGGTTTCCTCCTCGAAACTCTTTTCCTTATCCGAGCCTCTCTTATTGATTGAGACATTGTTCATGAAACTCTTCCCAATGCCATATCTTTATGGACACCAGTTAATTACACTACTTCTGTCAGGACATTTCAAGGGGGTCGTTCCGGGAAACAACCTTCGGTCAGGGGAGTAGTCATGTTTGACATCCATGGCATGTCTGGATGCTGGAACACTAGCACGTCTGGGTTTCTTCCCCTTATTATAGGGCTTCTCAAGGGCGCAGTATCCCATGGAATCCCACGTCAAATGTGGGGAATTTTATGCCATAAGCATGTATCTAAGGTTTTCCTCAGCTTTCCATGTTTGACATAGGGTATTACGTGATTTTAAATTCTAGAAGAGATGGATTAAACTGATCGGGACACTGACTAGAGCGGATCAGGTAAGGAAACCCCAAGAGGGAACAACAATGTTGGGGCTAACGCACGGTTAGCTTCCCGATTGTTGTTAAGGGGAATGGGGAATGAGGTGTCATGATCCCACCAGGATGTGGCGACCTGGGTAAGAACCAAAATGGATGATGGATGGTTAAGTGAAGTGGGTGGAGAATGAGATGGAACCTTCATGAATGTGATGGTAGTGTTGGGATTGATCCTCGAAGAGACTTCCTACATATCCCCGTGGTAGGAAATAGAAGTCTGCATGGTTTGGTGGGATGATGGGACACCTGAGGAGGTGTCCCATGAGGATGGACACATGGATAGGACCCAGAGGAAGTGGAACCTCTGGGTTGTGTCATGACCTTCCCGAAACACATAGGATCGAGGGATAGATCAGGATGAGACACAAGGGATGGGCTCGAACCTCAGGGAGTCTTCCTACGTACCCCTATGGAAGGGAATAAAAGTCCATGTAGTTCATCTGAAGATTACTTACCATTGATTGGGGACATCAACAGCTTACTGTCGATTCGGGGCACAATGGCTTACCGCTGGATGGGGTCACAACAGCTAACTACTGGATGGGATCACAATGTCTTACCGCTGGATGGGATCACAACAGCTTACCGCTGGATAGGGTCATAACGACTTACTGCTGGATGGGATCACAATGTCTTACCACTAGATAGGGTCACAACGGCTTACCGCGGGATGAGATCACAACGACTTACCACAGGATAGGGTCACAATAGCTTACCATTGGATTGGTTTACAATGACTTACTTCTGGATGGTGGATGCAATCTAACATCGTGTAGGATGAAAAGGGGGAATATAGTTTAACGTCATGCAGGAAAAATGTGGTCTGATGTTAAGGGAGGTTGGAACAAATGTATGGTGGGCTTGAACCTCAAGTATTCTTCGTACATACCTCACCTTGTAAAGGATCAAAGACCTCGTAGTTCAGGTTGGGTTTTGGTGAGCCAACGTGAAGATGGTGGGGGCCAATGGTTGTTGGGATTGAACCTTAGGGAGACTTCCTATGTACCTCACCTTAGAAAGGATCAAAGCCCTTGTATTTCAGGTGAGGTTTGGGAAAACTGATGTGAAGGTGGTCGGAGCAACTGGGTGTTGGGCTTGAACCTCAGGGAGGCTTCCTACTTACCTAACATTGGCAAGGATCAAAGACCTTGTAGTTCCTGTGAAGTTTAGGTGAACCAAATTGAAGGTGGTCAGAGTGACCAGATGTTCAGCTTGAACCTCAGGGAGGCTTCCTACGTACCTCGCCTTGGCAAGGATCAAATACCTCATAGTTTAGGTTGGGTTTTGGTGAGCCGACATGAAGATGGTCAGGAACAATGGTTGTTGGGCTTGAACCTCATGGAGGTTTCCTACATACGTTACCTTGGAAAGGATCAAATACATCATAGTTCAAGTAGGGATTAGGGCTTACACTCTAGGATGCTCGGAGAGGATGTCATGGTTGATGATTACTCTAATTTCACATGAGTCACACTCGGTGTGAGAAACAAGAGGCTGCAAAGACCTGATGATCATGTCGTGAAAGGTGCGTCTGTGGGAAGTGGACTGGGGCTACATGTAGTTGGCAGCCCAAAGAGGAAACAGGGGCTTTCGCGTGGTTAGCAGCCCAAAGAGGAAACATGGGTTTACTCCAGGATGGAGGCCCGGGTGGTGGAAAATCCCAGTGGGAGAGGGATTTAGTACCTAGGAAGGGAGGAGGAGTAGGGGTTCTGCCTCCTACAAAAAGGCTAGGGGCTTACACTAGGGCGATTTACCTTTCCCCATAGATGGAAGTCACTCTGATAAAGAGGATTTCATTCCATGTGACGAATGATCTCACTCCCGTGGAGACTAGTGGTGTAACGCCCCGACCCCAGTTACCCAGAGTCGGTGCATTATTACATAACATTGGCATGATCACAAGGGATCAAATCCTGAAAGACTGATCAGTTTAGTAGCCATGGAAACACTACATATATTCATAAGTCATACATGACATCATAAATTAAAAAAATACAACAACATATTTTCTTCATATCCCCTCATACTATCCTTGCAGGTCATCAATAAAATACTTCTTCACATCCTGGGAAAAATAAAACATTGAAAGGGGTGAGCTCAGATGCTCAGTAAGGATAACAGTATAGAAGAAACTTGCATAAATAAACATAAACATTTAATGCAATGCATAACTAAAAAAAATCCTTTTAAACTTGAAATTAATCATAATATGGAAAAGATAAAATGAAATAATGCCATTTAATTATTCACATGGATATTCTACTAATCGAATAATCACATGCAATATCAATAACCACTTTCATAACAAGGGAATGTATAATGCCAAACTTTAATTTCTGTGTCAAGGCCTCATGCCAAGACCTAAGGTATAACTGTAACCGGAACCCAACTCGGAGAGCCTCTGTAACCAAACTCCATCCCAGAGAGCCTCTGTAACCAGACTCCAACCCAGAGTGCCTCTAATAACCGGACAGCAACCCGGAGTGCCTCTAATAACCAGACACCAACCCGAAGTGCCTCTAATAACCGGACACCAACCTGGAACATACTATTCCAACACATTCATCTTAAGAAGAGGATGAAATATAACATAAACATTAATATTAAAACTAGCATACGAAATGTCAAATCATTAATCATAAACCATTAATGGCATAAAAATAACTCATCCATAGTCAAACATATCAAAAAACCTTAAATACAATATGGATGATTTGTATCATAATAAATCAACTTCAAACAAGTGTAAAATTTATCAAAGCATATTGACATAGATGAAAATGATTTGTAAAACTCATTGAGAGAAATACCCCTTTATCATGAAAACATTTAAAAGTCACAAAATTTAGAAAATAAGACATTTAATGAAATTTTTGAATCAAAGTGTCACATACCACTTTGAAACTTTTGTAAATAATTAACATTTTAAAAACATTCATGTCCATATAAATAAATCCTTAAAAACTATTTTGAAGACATGGACATTAATGAGAAAGATTTAGAAGAATTAATATTTAAAACATTTGAAATGATGTTTTAGTAAAAATTACCTTAAAATAATCCCTTTGAAAACTCTTTCATAAAACAGGTACATGGATAATAAATATGTCTCAATAGATACTTACGTAAAAACAACCTCAGATAATAAAGAGATTGTGAAATTAACCCTTACCAATTTGGTAACTTATGAAACATACAACCCATGGAAGAGGTATCATACAATGAATATGTAAATACACATAAATTAAAGTGGATTACACAAAGAATACAATTATGGGCAGTACATACACCACACAAAAGTTAATAGTGTCAATATGGCATGAATCTTACGGGAATAAGGAGTGAGATGAAAACCCCTTACCTTGTACTTTTCCTTGTTTGAGGGTAGGTTAACCTCCTGTATAATGGTGAAATAATTGTTATTAAATTATAAAAGAATCATATACATTAACATGATATCATATATGATCGTTTAACATTGATTTGTTAATAATATCTTAGTATTATCATTGTTTCGGGTGTTAACTTACTCGTTTTATTTTATATATTTTGTTACATAAACCATGTTTGTTATGGATAGGTTGTATCTTATTCATATCCAGAATGAAATAAAGTCCTTAAACATTATTTTTAATCATAAAATGAGATTTATAATTGCATGGATATGATGGGGAATGAATCTCATCGCGTTCGTGGAGACGGTAGTCCGTACGTACGCAAGAGCGACAATATCACTCTTTTGATATTAAAATAATCTATAATTGAAAAGTATATCATATACACAGAATCATTATAATGTTATATTTATTATTTACATGAATTACACATCATTATTATACCCATATAAATAATAATGTTTTGAATAACAATTACACCACGACGTGGAGACGGTAAGCCGTACGTACACATGTATGGTGACATGTCATTCAACGGACGGATAGAATACTAAATATGGTTGTACCATATTTATAATAACATAAAAGTATATATAATATACTGTATTTGTTATTTTAGAAAATAAATAACAAATAAAGAAGAAGTTTAAGAAGAAAGGAACTTGAAAAAGGGGTGGTGAAAACATTACCTGTTCTTCGGGTTCTTCCTTTTGATTTGATCAAAAGGGATACTTAGGTTGGATTTATGATCAAAATAAGGCCTCTAGGTTTAGTTGAGGAAAGATGAGAGAATATTTGGGAAGGGTTTCTCCGAGCCAAATGGCTTTGAAGGTGTGAAGAATTGGTTAGAAGTGGTGTCCCTTTATAAGGGGGAGGAGGGGATCTTTAGGAAAAACTTAAAGTATTATTTTATAATAAATTCATATTCGGTTTCTAATGGATCCAAAGTATATTATTCAAAGTCTAAGGTGGTTATGGGTAGAAATAATTTCAACCAATATATTTTAGATAGGTTTGGGTCATTATATTAACCTTATCTTTTAGTTTTAACTCTTGGTTAATTAGTTTGACACTTACCATGTCACTTTGTATTTTTATATTATATAGTTAATAAACATACTATATACCTCTAAGAGACCCCCAAGTGGTCCATTAATGATACAAATATAATGATACAAGTCCTTTGGCCGAACGTTAGATTTTTTGGAATTTAATATCAATTAATAATATAATATTTGTTTTAAAAACTCATTTATGTCAATTTTGACACTATTTGGTATTTTATTTTTGTGAAAATAATAATAGCATGGTTACTTCGAAAAAAAAGTTAATTAAATCAATCCTAACATGTCATATTAACCTATAAAATTCGTGGAATTCATTAAAAGTCTCAAATTTTATTTATTTGGGTATTTATAATATCAATTATTTTAATATTTCACTAATAAGGTAATTACTGTATCATCATTATGTCATAAATAAATTAAACTATTTAGTGTATAAAAATTATAAATAAAATACCATTATGTAGGAAATCTTATTATATTTCTTATGAATATTTATAGTTGAAAATATAACATATATAAACCTATGTAAATTTTTTTTTACTAAAAGATAGAGGCTTATGTCATTTTTGTATTTACTTTAACTTAATTAATATAAAGTGTCATTATCACTTACAAGTGGATTCATGGGGTCCCAAAATCAACCCAAAGATTCCCATGGTCGGACATGTATCAACAAATAGGGTTAAGACACGTTTTAGGGTAATTTAGTATTATTATAATATTATTTCTTACCCTTATTTACCAGATTTACCCTTTAACTATGGTAAATAAAATATTTACCGAAATAATTATTCAAAATGTCTAAAAATAAAAGTTACCTATTTACAAAATTTGGACATCCTTATTCCAAATATGGAGTCAATTTTTCCATATTCAAAACACATAAGTTGCAGAAATTAATTTAAAATTAATTCCCACTGTCAAAACAAAAAGCGTGTTTTTAATATATAATAACCATCAAAAGATTGACATTTGTTTATGTCCGGTTTAAATGTGAAATTATGTACAATGACCAAAATTGTATTAAATGGTAAAAATATATTCTAAATATACTTTAAAACCATTCAAATTAATAATTTATCACTATTAATTATTTTGATTAAAAAAGTTGTTTTCAATAAAAATTTAGTAATTTTCACTATTCATCAAAATATAAAAGTTATCCGAAAAGTACCAAAATTTCATCCTGGGATAATTTAGATATTATGAATCCAAAAATGAAGTCCATTTTGAAAGATAAAATGTATAAAATTTCAAAAAGTGGGTATTACAATTCATAACGGCTACTTTGATTGGTTGTGGCGTGTTAGAATCTCGAAGTTGCGTACAACACACGCTGCTGTATTATTCAAAGAGAAGTGTACTGTGGAAGCTTGGGGTGTTAAATTCTCTCTTCATTCAAATTATTGTGTCCTTACAATTGGAAATTGTTCTTTGAAAATAAAATGTTGAAAATAGAGAATACCTTTGTGGAAAACCCATATCGGAAATAGGGTTAATAAAATTTAGTTTTAATAAGAGGGAAAGGGAAATGAGAATGTCACCACCAAATTAGGGTTTCGAATATAAGAACATTGGTGGAAATTATAGACACATAATTAGAGGAAAAACATAAATATTTATAGGGAGTTATTGAGTTCATCAATCACAAACAAGTGTAGAATTGAGGGCCTCAAAGCCATCAATCTATGATCATTTAAAATATCATTAGTTCAACAAAACATAAGGTATTAGGATAACACATTTTTTGTCTTAATATCCCTTAACTAAAGTTCAAGAATTAATTTCTTCATAGAATAAGATAAATATATATATATACATCTTGACAAGTATAGTTTTGATCCTTCAACTAATTTCTACCACAAACTCATCTTTCACTCCAACAGATAATAGAACTCAAAAATATTATATTTATCCTAATAGTATAAGGTTCCAATCATTAAAACATACCATTATAATGGAAAAAATATTTTGTAATAACCTGGGACTTCCTGTAGGCTAGTGGTAGGTAATAAAGGTCTGTCGCACTATGGTTTTCGGTTCAATTCCTACAGCTTTGTCCGACACGACGGGTTATCACCCGAGCTACAGGTTGTCCTTTTCATAAAACTATAGTATCATAATATTCCAAAAATAATCATAAGAAATGTTTTAAGCTGGAATAATACTATCCAAAGTTCAACTTAATCCATTCAAAAACATTATAGTTATCCAAAGTACCTCTGTCTAGACTCTCTGTAAAAGGTATCTAAATTCCAAAGTCAATCGTATCGTCAGATTATCCAAACAGAGTAATGTTTCTCTTATTATTACATACTGAATATATGATAACCTTAGTCATATTAAACCCTTAATTAAAACAACAAGTACTGTAGTAAAATCTTTATATATATCACGTTATTCTCATAACCAAAATATAATCCTCGAGTCAAAAAACACAAATACATTAATTAGTCCTCTTCAACTGTAGTAACAACATAAGCTTGGCCTTGATCCCTTGTCCTTTTCTGAGGTAATTTTCCCTGACGCTTAGGAAGTTTATTCGCATAATTCCCCATTTTTCTACAATTGTAGCATTCAACATTGAAAACCTCCATCTTTCCCTTTCAAACACGATTCTGGTGACCTTTTTCTCCACATTTGTAACAAACTACCATTCCTTTTAGGAAAGTACCTGGGTGTTTCTTCCCAAAATTTTCACATAATGGAAAATCTTTCTTTCCCTTTTTCACATTATCTTTCTCTTGATCCATCGTTCTCTTCTTCTCTTGCTTTAATTTATTTTCATAAGATTAAGAGAATTCCTTTTTTGTCTTGATAGCTCACGAGACTATATCTTCGTACGTTGAGAAATATTGTGAGACTAATGCTCGACAAAGAAATGGTTTTAACCCATAAAAGAAATGATCAATATTACTTCTTGGGTTACGTATATAATCTACAGAATACCTTTCTAACCTTGTAAAGTTATCCTCATACTTTGCGACATTCTTATCCTCCTTTTGTCTCAGACTCAGAAATTGCCTTTCCATATCTGCTTGACAGTTACAAGGAAAGTATTTTTTTAAAAACGGATCTTTGACCTCCCTCCATTCCATATTTGATACTTTATCATCTTCCTTCATGATTTGAATCAATGACCACCATTGATCAGCAACTGCCATGATAACTTTTTCCCTTTTACTACTCCCCAAATCCAGAAATATTTTCTATAGAGAACTTATCCATTTCTCAGCTACTAATGGATTTTTACTCCCATTGAATGTTGGTGGTTGTTTCCTCATGAAGTGATCTAACATTGATCCTCCACGCTGTGGATCAGGGTGCTCCATATGGGTAAGTTTATTATTCATAACCTGAGTGAGTTGTCCCAGTATGGTGATAAGCTGATCAGCACAAGTTGCATCACCATCTCCACTATAATTATCTTGAGCAGGCGGGAAATCCCTACATGGAGTGTGTGCATTTATACGGTTTCCATTTCTTCCACTAGGTGATACTTCTAAATAGTGGCATAAACTAGATCAGTTTATGAATCAAAATACATAATTACTTGGAAAACACTTAACTTAAATTGAACTATTTATGGATATAATCCATAATCATAAAAACGTTTTCTTTGAGGAAATATATACTCATAAACCCTTCATAATGTTTTGTAAAGAAAATGAGAATTATCCTAAGCATATCCACCGAGAGTGTCGTGACCAAGAGTGCAACAAGGCCCATTGTCGTGCACCAGTTCCCATTCGAGTCTAGCTCAAAGCGATGTTTTCGAGTTTTACCCCTAGGTACATCTGTGCCGAAGCCGCCTCTACCTGCTCGTATCCAGAAAGGGATGTATTGCTCAGAAAAATTAAAAAATATCCACAATACCAAAATTCTAGGAAGTTCTTCTATACTAATCATCAAAGTCGATCTTAGGTCTATGGTCTCTAATCAGAGTTTATCTAAATCTAGCTTTCAAGGTTTGTACTAAACTTCCTCTAATACCAACTGTAACGCACCGACCCCAGTTACCCAGAGTTGGGGCATTATTACATAACTTTTTCATGACCACAAGGGATCAAATCCTGAAATACCGATCAGTTTAGTAGCCTTGGAAACACTAGATATATTCAAAAGTAATACATTACATCATAAATTAAAAAAAACTGCAACAACATATTTTCTTCATATCCCCTCATACTCTCCTTGCAGGTCATTCATAAAATACTTTTTCACATCCTGGGAAAAATAAAACATTGAAAGGGGTGAGCTCAGATGCTCAGTAAGGATAACAATATAGAAGAAACTTGCATAAATAAACATAAACATTTAAGGCAATGTATAACTAAAACAAAAGCCTTTTAAACTTGAACTTTATCATAATATGGAAAATATAAAATGAAATAATTCCATTTAATTATTCACATGCATATTCTAATAATAGAATATTCACATGCAATATCCATAACCACTTTCATAACAAGGGAATGCATAATTCCGAACTTTAATTTCTGTGTCAAGGCCTCGTGCCAAGACCTAAGGGATAACTGTAACCGGAACCCAACCCAGAGAGCCTCGGTAACCAGACTCCATCCCGGAGAGCCTCTGTAACCGGACTCCAACACGGAGTGCCTATAATAACCGGACACCAACTCGGAGTGCCTCCAATAACCGGACACCAACCCGGAGTGCCTCTAATAACCGGACACCAACCTGGATTGCCTCTAATAACCAGACACCAACCCAGAACATACTAGTCCAACACATTTTTCTTAAGAAGTGGATGAAATATAACATAAACATTCACATTAAAACTAGCATATAAAATGCAAAAAAATTAATCATAAACCATTAATGGCATAAAAATAACTCATCCATAGTCAAACATATCACAAAACCTTAAATACAATATGGATGATTTGTATCATAATAAATTAACTTCAAACAAGTGTAAAATTTATCAAAGGATGTTGACATAGATGAAAATGATTTGTAAAACTCTTTGAGAGAAATACCCCTTTTTCATGAAAACATTTAAAAGTCACCCAATATAGAAAAGAAGACATTTAAATACATTTTTGAGTCAAAGTGTCCCATACCACTTTGAAACTTTTTAAAGGAATTAACATTTTAAAAACATTAATGTCCATATAAATAAATCCTTAAAAACCATTTTGAATACACGGACATTAAAGAGAATGTTTTTGAAGAATAAATATTTAAAACATTTGAAATGATGTTTTAGTAAAAATTACCTTTAAATAATACCTTTTAAAACTCTTTCATAAAACATGGACATGGATAATAAATATGTCCCAGTAGATACTTACGTAAAAACAACCTTGGATAATAAAGAGATTATGAAATTAACCCTTACCAATTTTGTAACTTACGAAACATACAACCCATGAAAGAGGTATCATACAATGAATATGTAAATACACATATATTAAAGTGTATTACACAAAGAATACAATTATGGACAGTACATACACCACACAAAAGGTAATACTTTCAATATGGCATGAATCTCACGGGAATAAGGAGTGAGATGAAAACCCCTTACCTTGTACTTTTCCTGGGTTGAGGGTAGGTTACCCTCCTTTATAATTGTGAAATAATTGTTATTAAATTATACAAGAATCATATACATTGATATGATATCATATATGATCTTTTAACATTGATTTGTTAATAATATCTTAGTATTATCATCGTTTTGTGTGTTAACTTACTCGTTTTCTTTTATATATTTTGTTACATAAGCCGTGTTTGTTATGGATAGGTTGTCTATTATTCATATATATAATTATATCAATTACTTAAACATTATTTTTAATCATCTAATGAGAATTATAATTGCATGGATATGATGGGAATGAATCTCATAGCGTTTGTGGAGACGGTAGTCCGTACGTACGCACGAGCGACAATATCACTCTTTTGATATTAAAATAATCTATAATTGGAAAGTATATAATATATACAGAACCATTATCATGTTATATTTATTATTTACATGAATTAGACCTCATTATTATACCCATCCAAATAATAATGTTTTGAATAACAATTACACCAAGATGTGGAGACGGTAAGCCGTACATACGCACATATGGTGACATGTCATTCAAAGGATGGATAAAATAATGAATATGGTTGTGCCATATTTATAATAACATCACAGTATATAGAATATACTGGAGTTATTATTTTAGAAAAGAAATAACAAATAAAGAAGAAGTTTAAGAAGAAAGGAACTTGAAAAAGGGGTGGTGAAAACTTTACCTCTTCTTCGGGTTCTTCCTTTTTATTTGATCAAAAGGGCTCCTTAGGTTGGATTTATGATCAAAATAAGGCATATATTTTTAAGGGAGGGAATTTGATAGAATATTTGGGCAGGGGTTGGCCGATCCAAATGGATTTTAAGGTGTTAATAATTGGTTAGAAGTGGAGTCCTTTTCTAAGGGGGAGGAGAGGCTCTTTAGAAAAAACTTAATGTATTATTTTATAATAAATTCATATTTGGTTTCCAATGGCTCCAAAGTAGATTATTCAAAGACTAAGATATATATGGGTCTAAATAATTTCAACCAATATATTTTAGACAGGTTTGGGTCATTATATTAACCTTATCGTTTATGTTTATCTCTTGGTTAATTAGTCTGACACTTACCATGTCACTTTTTATTTTTATATTATATAGTTAATAAACATACTATATACCTCCAAGAGACCTCAAATTGGTCCATTAATGATATACCTATCATGATAAAAGTCCTTTGGAAGAACCTTAGATTTTTAAGAATTTTATATCAAGTAATAATATAATATTTGTTTTAAAAACTCTTTTATGTCAATTTTGACACTATTTGTTATTTGATTTTTGTGAAAATCATAACAGCATGATTACTTAGAAAAAAGTTAATTAAATCAATCCTAACATGTCATATTAACCTATAAAATTATTTTAATTTATTAAAAGTCTCAAATTATATTTATTTGGGTATTTATAATATCAATTATTTTAATATTTCACTGATAAGGTAATTACTGCATCATCATTGTCTCATAAATAAATTAAATTATTTAATGACTAAAAATTATAAATAAAATACCATTATGTATTAAATCTTTTTATCTTTATAATGAATATTTATAGTTAAAAATATAGCATAAATAATTTAATGTAAAAATTGTTTTTCTAAAAGATACAGGCTTATGTCATTTTTGTATTTACTTTAACTTAATTAATATAAAGTGTCATTATCACTTAAAAGTGGATCCATGGGGTCCCAAAATCGACCCAAAGATTCCCATGGTCGGAAATTTATCAACCAATAGTGTTAAGACACGTTTTAGGGTAATTTATTTTTATTATAATATTAATTGTTTACCCTTATTTACAGGATTTACCCTTTAACCATGGTAAATAAAATATTTGCGGAAGTAATTATTCAAAATGTCTAAAAATAAATGTTACCTATTTAAAAAATTTGGACATCCTGATTCCAAATATGGAGTCAATTTTTCTAAATTCAAAACACAGAATTGGCAGAAATTAATTTAAAATTAATTCCTGCTGTCAAAAAAAAAGCATGTTTTTAAGAGATAATAACTATCAAAAGATTGACACTTGTTTATGTCCGGTTTAAATGTGAAATTATTTCCAATGAACAAAATTGTATTAAATGGTAAAAATATATTCTAAATATACTTTAAAACCACTCAAATTCATAATTTATCACTATTAATTGTTTTGATTAAAAAAATAGTTTTTAATAAAAATTTAGTAATTTTCACTATTCATCAAAATATAAAAGTTATCCTAAAAGTACCAAAATGTCATCCTAGGATAATTTCGATATTTAGAATCCAAAAATGAAGTCCATTTTGAAAGATAAAATGTATAAAATTTCAAAAAGTGGGTATTACTATTCATAATAGCTACTTTGATAGGTCGCGGCGTGTTAAAATCTCGAAGTTGCGTAAAACACACGCTACTGTATTATTCAAAGAGAAGCGCACTGTGGAATCTTGGGGTGTTACAAGTGGGTGTAGAGAATGTATGATATGGGGCGCCTCGCGTGGATGACATAGGGTGAGGCCACAGTTTAACATCATGTGCTGAGGACGATGGCACTTGGTAGTTTAACGTCATACAGCTCAGACGAGGTGGGTTTGCTCCGCACCCCTAGGACATACATAACCGATACCCACCCACCCTTGAGGGAAGGAAGGCATCAAAAATGTTGTAACTGGGGGGTTTCGAGAGTTGATCCCATTGGGATTCCACGTTAGTGTGGCTATGTAAAAATCAATAGTCGTTTGCGTGCCTATGAAAAGAAGCATGAGGCGAAGCAACACAATGTGAAGAACCGCCCAAGGGACTTTGGGGTTACTTCATGAAAACCTGGAGGGTTTCATGGGAAAAAGAGTTTCAGGGAAAAATATTTCATAGGTAGAAGCCTTGTAGAGCTTTGGTGCTCCGTATAGTGAAGGGGCTTCATGAAGGGGTATGCTTCATGAAGCGAAGTGGCCTAGCCTAGGAATAGGGCACATGTGCATATAGTAGGAGCTTAGTGAAGTGGGAAGGCATTTGCGAAGCAATGTCTCGTGAAGCAAAGGTGCCTCGTGTAGCAAGGTGTTGTGAAGCAATGTGCTTCGCGAATCACATTTACCCTTCCTTATCATGTGGGTCTCTTATGCATGGAGGGTGTTTTGCGAAGCATAAACACTTCATGATTACCCGAGTCCCCATGGGGATCCCATTCCTTCGCGAAGGCCCTTGGGATTCACGAAAGGCATACCTCTTGGAAGAGGGATTGAATTAAAGAAAAGGGGGAGGCACTTCGCAATGCAAAAGTTCCTTGAGAAGCTCATGGTTCGAAGAACAAGAAGTGCTTCGCAATTTGAGAGATTAAAAGGTGAAAGTTTAGATGATCCATCCTTTGGGATTAAGAGGATCCAAGTATTTATAGTCAAGAGGCATTGCGAAGAAGAGCTTGCTCGTTGCGAAGACAGAGTTTGCTTTGTGGCGGGTCGCGAACGTCAAATCAGATCACGGAGGATCTGACCTCCTTGCTTCGTGGCGGGCTCACGAACGTCAAATTAGTTCGCAGAGCATCCCGCCTCCTTGCTCTGCGGCGGGCTCGCGAACATCAAATGGGTTCGTGGGACATCCCACCCCCTTACTCCACAATGGGCTCGCAAACGTCAAATCCGTTCATGGGGCCTCCTGCCTCTTTGCTCCGCGGCAGGGTCGTGAATGTCAAATCGGTTCGTGGGGCGGCCCGCCTCCTTGCTCTGCAGCGGGCTTGTGAACTTCAAATGGGTTATTGGGGCATCCTGCCTCCTTGCTCCGCGACGGGTTCGCGAACGGAAAATTCATTCGTAGGGCATCCCGCCTCCTTGCTCTGCAGTGGGCTCACGAACGTCAAATGGGTTCACGGGGCGTCTCGCCTCCTTACTTTGTGGTGGGCTCGCGAATGAAAAATGTGTTCATGGGGCGGCCCGCGTCCTAGTTCTGTGGTGGGTGCATGGCCATGGGGCTCCACGAAAGGTCTTCGTGAGGCAACCCTGGAGCCTTCCCTCTTCTTCTTCTTCTTGCCAGATTTTGGCACCAACAAATTCCCCCCTCAAACTTGGAGCCACAGATAAATCAAGGGTCAAAGTCTAAGGGTCAATTTCCAAAATCCCTCAGACGTCCGAAAAGCTGTTTCACAAAGAGGGCTTGTGAGGTGGATAGGTGACGTGTAGGCTGAGCGCGCTGCGAAGCTCTACGTGGTATGGACGCACCGTGAAGCTCTGAATGTTGTCACCTATAAATAGGGGAGATGACATCTCTTTTTTACTTTATTTCCTCTAAATTTTGATTTTAGTGCACTCTATTTTCAAAGCTCCTACATACCTCGTGATTGCTCTCCTCTAATTGGGTCTTCTTCTTCACGTCGCATAGCGAGTCTTTGACTTCGCATAGGAGCACTTTGGGTCTGGGCATTGGCAGACCGGGGCAGGGTTCCACAAACTATCTTCGTGAACGCGCTCCGCGAACGAGCTTTGCGAACCAAACCTAGAAATCACCCAAACTCAAAACTGAATGGCATAGTGAGAGGCTGCCAGGGGGGTCCTTTCGGATGCTACCCGAAAGGAGGTTATGGAGAATATCTTGGGCCTAGGGTAGTTAATATAGATCCATTCTGACCACGGTTAGTTAGTGGAGCTGCTATCAGAGAGCCAGAGGAACTATCCACTGTGCAAGAGGCTTCCTTTGTGTGGTTTCAGGCTGAGGGATGATTTCTTCAGTCTTAAAGCAAGTAGGGATGAGCCATCTTATTGGTTCATAAGTACGTCGTGTCAATGCCAATGGTTCAGGGTAGCTGACGGCCATGCCTGAGAAGACTTCATGCCCGTCAATGCTGAATGCCTGTATAACCACCTGTACAATGTGGATGGGAAGGAACTATAGCCGGAGACGTACCCCCTCTATACCAGAAAATTTTGATGGAAACCTTGAGGAACTCGAGGAAGGTATGGTCTGAGGAGTGGGACCTACTCTAGGGCGACAACTTCACAGATGATAAGGCCTGAGCCTACTGGGTAGGTGCCTCGTGTGATGATTTCAGGGCGGAGCTGAGAAGATTGGGTCTATATGAGGTGGCTCGGACCTCCTAATTCCACATTTACCAACCGAAGGAGATGATGCCAGAATTGTTAACAGGTGGTCCTCATGGACCAATACCTTTCACTTACACCACGAGGAGGTTGGCATCAGCTTGTGGTATGTGCACCAGATCTTAGGGATCCCGATATTGGGGGCAATTTACAATGAATTCCTCCCCGTTATGGGTGCGTGGGAGGATCCAGAGCATATGTCTCTGTAGGGAATGACATTGATGAGGCTGGTGCCCATAGAGGACAAGGAAGCAGTGAGGGATGTCCATTTTAAGCGGTGGTTCAAGTAGTTTCTGTTTTTTTTGAAAGAGAGGCACTTTCTGGTGAGGCCTCAAACTTGCCCGAAGGGGGATCAATGAGGCAAGGAGCACACGTACTGACAGATCTTAGAGGACATCCAGTGGAAAACCTAGGTATTTAACGTTATCACCGAGAAATAGTCAATAGTGGGGCTGGAGGCATTCATCATGGCTCTCATCCATGGTTGGATCCTGCCGGTGAGGGATACAAACATGGGTGTACAACCAAGCACATTCATCATGGTGTCCATGTTGGCGATAGGAGGATGAGTCAACCTCAGGATCCCGATGCTCTCAAAGATATACAAGATATTGTGGCACATCAGTGAGGGGAAGATAACACAAAGGATATGCAAGCCATTCCACCTATGGTATGGGTGGATAGCGGCGCATGTTAGGGGGGTTTATGAATACTCGAACCCCATCACACCTTTGAGATCGAACTTCCCCCTATCAATCCTGAATGCCATGGGAAGCTTTCTGGCCAAGCTGACCACACCGTTGGTACAGAACCAGGTGTGGAAGGTGGAGAAATTCAACTTTCACCCGTTTCTATTACCAACAGGTGATTTTACCGATGACGGCCAAGGAACAGAAGAGCACCCGTCCTATCTAATGGCCTTTCGAGGTAGAGTGTTGGTGGAAAGGGTGGAACGTGAGACCCTCTGCGAGCCGTATACCCCTCACCGATTTTCCAGGAAATTTCAGTGTCTATAGCGACTGACCCCGTAGGCCTATCTAGGGGTGCACCACGATGAACACTCATGTGTGATGAGGAAGATGTGGTTCATGTTCACACGGGAAGACGGGAATATGCGGAATGAGCTACATCTTCATACTACTGTTTTCAGGTTGGTAATGGAGTATTCCCAAAGCTGGGAGGCATCCTACCTGGGGGAGATGCTAAAGTAGCCAACCATTCGGGTCAGTGATGGTGAGCCTTCCCAACCTCGGGGCTGGGGTCGGAAGGTGGCAAGGGCATCTCGTGGTGGTGGGGTTGTTCTTGTAGCGAGGCCCACACCTATCAAGGGGGTGATAGTGGCAGTAGATCCAGTAGTGGTAGCGGACCCGGTGGTTCCAGAAGAATAGGGTTATCTAGAGGGGAGGCCATCGAGAGGATTTTGTAGGATATCCACTCAGGCTTTGGGGAAGCAGCTGTACCATATAGACATGCTAGAGAATGCTGAATTATCGAAGTCCTGAGAAATCTGGGAAGTCAACCGACATTTCCTCAGACCGTCTGAGATGTGGAAACACTTGAACCATATCGGGATGGATTTTCCAGGGATAGGCCCTATCAGGGCCGACTTTGTGGTGTCTTGGGTGGAGGCGGAGCAATACCTAGTAGAGCTAAAGGACTTTGTTCATTCCCAGGGTTCCCTGTGTCCAACAACAGACCGCATCAAGGTGCTACTGGATCGTACGGTCCCTTTGGAGCTGTCATCCATTGAACTGAGAGAGTGATTCCCTCTTCCGAAAGAATCGGATGAGTCCCCTGGGGGGACGAGGCTGGTAGAGTGAGCCCATTGGAGGAGGGTGAATTTGAAAATCAAGACCCAGATATTGAAGATTTCACAGAGGTCCTAGAGGTAAAATCCCAAACCCCTTCCATAGGATATGCTCCCAAGTCATTTTGGACTCCTTACTAACATCAGAACTATGAAGGAGGACCTTGTACACAGAACTCATTCTCGTCCCTCAATGGATATAGATGCGGGGCCTTCAGGATCCACGCCCGCCACTATAGAGATTAGTACATCTGGTGGGTCCAGGACACCCGAGGTGGCTCCAGAGTTTTCAGACCTTCTAACAATATATGGAGGGCCACACCTTGGGGCCCCGACATCATCATCCCAAGAACGAGACCGATAATTTGATCTTTGTAAGTCTCTTACCAAATTTATTATGGTCACCCCTTGACCATGTTAACTGATGTTCATTCCTCCCTTTTTGTATCAACAGTTTTCCAGATGGCATGGGTTGCCTTAGTGAGGTCATTTGGTACTCTCGGTATAGCCTTTCCCAGGGGAATGACAGTGATTGTGGAGGCAGGTATCCAGACCGACTGAGCTGTGATGATCCTTTTCACTAGTGGGGCTGTCAGCGGGGCTGAGCATGAGATTATTGAAGTTGGTTCTGATGATAAGGATCGACCAGAAATCCAAAGTCCCGCCATGCCCGATCAAACACCAGAAGAAGAACCTACTGATGAGTTCTTGGGGGAGTTCCCCGCATATGAGCCTTCCAATCGCACCGACTGGGATGAGACAACCTCTCACGAAGAGGATAGCAAGACAGTCCATTGCTGATCATGGAAACTGATCAAGTGCTTCATCGATGACACCCCCAAGCACTGTGGCTGGATGAGATGGATGGACTTCACTCACGAAGACAAGAACTATGTGCTGGGGGAGTGGATGCCCAGCGTCCTCGCATGCTCGTCTGAGATATTATAGCGGAGAAGATTCGAGAGTATGACAGTGGCCTTAGTGTGGGCTGGAAGTGGAGGAAAGCAGTGAAAATCAAGAGGATTCAGGAGGCTGAAAATGAGGTCCAGTGACTACAGAGTCGGGCGAATGGGCACTGAACCTCCCTCAACTCAAAATCTGAGATAATATTGCAATTGAGGGCCCATATGGAAGAGGTCTAAGAGGGAATGAAGCGAGCCTCCGAAGAAATGACAGTCATCCGGACCGGCGTAGAGCGGGCCTAAATTGTGGCTGATGAGCTACACCCCATCACTGTCGAGGAGGAGCAGGAGCTCAACAGGCGGCAGCAAATCCTGGGCACCACAAGCTAGAGGGTGGCGGAGCTACAATGCTTTTTTGACAGGGTCAACCCATCCATGATACGGTTCGATCTTAAGGTGTTCTAATGCATGTAACCTCTAAATGTACTTTCACAATTGGATATTTTATGCACACTATATGCATGAGTTCCGTTATTTGTGTTGGTTTATTGCATTCCTATGACATTTGTGGAGCGTCCAGGGTTCATTCTCTAAGCTCACGTGGGTCGGGCCCGATGTGAGAAACAAGGGATAACCACCTTATTACTTCATTCAAAAGTGGGAGTGCAAACCAAGCTTCATATATCCCAGGGATTGAATAGTTGATCTGAATTCCTAGGGAAAATGGGAGAGGCTTGACTGGAGGAGGGAGACCTCAGAACAATCGAATTGTCATTTGCCCAATTTTCTCTAGTGCACGAGCAGGGTAACGTCGGGGAGTTTGAAATCAATCCGAACATAAGGGAATGAAAAGTTTGAATCACGATACCCTAGGTTTGGAACACTGTGGGGGTGGAATGACAATAAAGGATAACTTCTAACCATGCTCGAACCACAATATCTTTATTTCATTAGCCTGAAATGGGAATAACAAATGAGGGCCGACCACTGACCATGTTCGAAACACAGGGCCTAACTCAGAATGTCATCCATTGGTCTTCCATAAAGTTAGCCCAGGATAGTAAGTGAGTTATAGTCCGAGAATCCATACTGTTAAGGGGTCCTTTTTTAGACGTGAAAGAGGACGAGGGTCCGAATAAGGGGTACACAAAGAATGAAAGGTGGAGTGATGGTTTGTTCGAACAGAACCCAATACTCTTGACATTACGCCACCGTGGTGGAAACACATTAGGTGGGAACACTAGTTTGATCATGGATCATTCCTACAACTAGATAGGACCTATCTGGTGAGGAAGCTATCATGTCCCAACGTTTTTGTGGGGCATCTCGAACTTGTTCTGGGTAAAGCTTCAATTTCATGGTTCCCCAAAAGAGTTTAGGCCAAGGGACCGAAACAAGAGGGGGAATGTGACTTCTGATTCCTAGGGCTGGAATAGAGGCATAACACATAGGTGTCTCTACATATCTCATGACAATGAGAATCAAGCTACACATAGTTCTTTAACACAGCGTGGTCAGAGACAAATGCAGGTAAGGGGGAATCCCTTCTAGCGAGGAAGTCGATGCATCCCATTATTATCATGGGGCATTCTGAACTTATTCAGGGTATAACTGCAGTTTAATTTCATGAATCAAAGACATATGAACCCATGTAGTTTAACGTCATATGGTAGGATGAACTGTGAAAGGGGAGATCCCGAAAGAGGAGTACATGGCGTGGTAGCCATACACCCAATGAGAAAAAAGTTTTGGATGGACCCAAATAAAATTTCATGGGTGGTCTTACATATCCCATGTGGATGGGAATCAAGCCATACATAGTTATAAGGTGTGGCACGGTAATGTACCAGTTCTAGAGATAAAAAGGTCGTGCAGGTCTAGCCCTCACACCAAAAGAAGTAGCATTTGATGGGTCTTGTTTGGCCTTTAGAGTGAATGGATATTTTTTTGTGAAGCAATGGACCTAGAGTATAAATCCCAGGCATCACCATAAGAATCAAGCTATAAATAGGCCTTGAAAAATGGAATTGTAGATGAATGATACTAAACATGATGTCCCCTCAAGCGAGTACATCACGATGCAGTCCCGTTTTTCATCGTGTGGCCAGAACGATAATGTGGCAATTTAGGGCCTTGTGATGAGACCAGGCCATGAACTTTTAACGTCATGCAGGATAGACACAATAGTTTAAATTCATGTGGGACTAGGCATATACAAGAGAGATGAGGTTCAAGATAGAATGTGCATGGTGTGGTAAAGCATACCCGACGTGAATGAAGACGTGGTACACATCACACCATGCACGATTCCAAGAAAAAAACCTTAGGAGGAAGGGCCTGGAAAATATTAGAAGATATGGGACATGAGAGGCTAGCTCTTAGTTGAGCTGGACCCGAAGATTAGATGTCCGGGTATTCCTACTTATCCCATGAGAATGGGAATCAAGCTGTACATAGTTCTTGGAAGTGCCTTTTAACGTTATACATGACAAAACTAAGCTGGGCCCAATGAGAAGATGTATGGGTGTTCCTACGTATCCCATGAGGATGGGAATCAAGCTGTACGTATTTCTTAAGAAAGTAAATATAAAGGGATCTTATTTTAAGTTCTTTAGAGCTCAGACTAGAGAGAAGAAAAGCTCTTCCAAATAGGCACTGACCTTGATCCAATCCCTAAGCCCACATGAGTCGAGTTCGGTGTGGGAAAAAAGGGAGGAAGAGGTATTTTCTATACCTAGAATTTATGTAGGGGAAAAATCGATGTGGAGCCCTAAGGAACACCTTACCATTGTTTTGTCCTCCTATCGTTCAAATGTGCAATGAGGGATAATACCAAGAGTGTCGAAATTCCACTTTAGACATGATGAGGTGGAAAGTGATGTAAATCATGCGACTGATATTTTGGGCTTAATGGGGTTGGTGTGATGATGGAAGATAACTGTTGACCATGTTTGAACATAGTATCCATATTGTGTTACCTGAAATGGGAATAACAAATGAGCATAAACTACTAACCGTATTCACAACGCGGGACTTGTATCAATTTTTTTTTCAAACCCCTCAAGGACATTACATCATAATGGTAGGAGGGACCTTGGGACAAGCATCCATGCCATTTGGGGGTCCCTTCAGATGTGAAAGATGATGAAATCCCTAATAAAGGGGAACACGAGGCCTAGAAGGTGGGTGGGAACTTGTCCGAGTAAAATCTGACACTCCAGGTGCTGAACCAGAGTACTCTTAGGAACATTGGTGAATCACCGTCGAGGGTCGAAGGGCTCAACTTGAGAGCATAAAATTTGAAAAGATGAGTATAGAAAAAAGAGATGGAGAACTCTCAAGAGAAAGAGGTACATGGCGTGATTGTTACAAACACGACGTGAATGAGGACATAAGCCCATACCACACCATATATCCCTCTCATGGAAGAATTCAAGCCAAGGGGCCTAGATAACAGGGAGATATCTAAGATATGGGGCTAGGCCGATAGATTAAATGTCTGGGTGTTCCTACATATCCCATGAGGATTGGAATCAATCCGTACATAGTTATTAAAGGCCATGCAGTTTTAACGTTGTGTGGGGAAGACATAAGTAAGGGCGTGATACCCCAACGTGGGTTGTGTATGGCACGGTGAGTAACCTAACATGAATGAGGACATAATCCCATACCACACTATACAACCCTAAGTGAGATCTTGGGCCAGGGGCCCGAGATTTATCCATAGACAGAATGTCACAGCTATATTGAAGTTTAACATCTTGCAGTAAAGACGACAATGATCTTAGTTTGAAGTCATATAGCTCAGACCATAGACGCATCATTTTCAAAATGAAAATGATGACGGAGGACAACTGTTGACCAGATTCACTCCACAACATCCCTCTTTGCGTGACTGGAGCCTGAGGCAAACAATTGAGCGTCAACCATTTACCATATTCACAACATGAGACTTGTATCAATTTGTTTCTTGAAATCCTCGAGTATGTTGGCTCATAATTGTAGGAGGGACCTTAAGCCGAGAACCTGTACCGTTTGGGGGTCCTTTTGGATATGAAAAACAATGGGAACCTGAATGACGGGGCTCGCAAAGCATGGTGGGGCCTGCTCTCATGGAAAGGGATATAAGCAATGGAGGAATGTCTCATGGGGATATGTGGCGTGTGATAAAATATCCCAACATGAGTGGAGACATAATCTCATGTCATACCTCCCAGTCCCAAACGAGCACTCAGGACAAGGGGCCGAAAGGGTCGAGGGACCTACGGTTGGGCATCCTAGCTTACTGCATCCATATGACCTCTTGTGTGGTTACCGCCTCATCACTGATCCTAATCCCACGTGAGCAGTTCTTGGTGTGGGAAACAAGGAGCCAGATTCATCTTTCCCTATCATATAAGGGTCTGATAGCTGGCATCACCCAAAGGGAATCACAACTCGAAGATATAGCGGGCAGGATGAACCACCATACTCAATGTTTGGTACCTACGAGGGTGGTGAAAACGACAAAGGATATCCACTGACCATGTACGAAACACAGTGTCCTTATAGTGTGACCTAAAATGGGAACACAAATGAGCATCAAACGCTGACCATATTTGCAACGCGGGACCTGTATCAATTTTTCACTCAACATCCTTGAGGGTGTTGGCCCTAAGTGGTAAGAGATCCCTTAGGCCGAGTATCCATGCCAGTCGGGGGTCCTTTTGGATGTAAAAGATGATGGAGTCCCAATCAAAGGAGTGGGTGAAGCACAGTTGTGCCCATCCATTTTAACTTCATGCAAGGCGGTGAAAGTGATGTACATCGCCAGGGAGTGGGATGTATGGCTAGATCGAGATGAGATAGATGATAATTGGGGAAAAATCCTATACCATACCATGTGTCCCGACCCGAGGGGAGATTCTGAAGTTTGGGCTAGGCCAACAGACGAAATGTCTGGGCGTTCCTACATATCCCATGAGGATGGGAATCAAGCCGTATGTAATTATTAAAGGCCATGTAGTTTAACATCATGTTGTGAGGATGTGGGAGACTAGAAGAATGAGGAGGGAGCATAGGGTGCGATCATCATAATCCTGACATGAGCGGGGCCAAAGAATCCTTCACTGCGTCATGTAAGGATCCTCCAAGAGGTCTACCCCCAGGGGGGAATTGTCAAAGAAAAGAGTTTGGGGGCTAGACTCAAAAAAAATGTTTGAGTGTTTCAACGTATCCCATGAGGATGGGAATCAAGACGTACATATATATAAGGGTGTAATTTAACGTCTTGTAGGATGACATATAGTTTAATGTCATGTGAGACGTTTTACAGTTTAAGGTCATGTAGGACCGAGTAGTTTAGGGTCGTGTGGGACAAAATAGTTTAAGGTCATGCCAGAACCTCTCGATCAGGAAAAGTATTACTTGAGGAACTTGGCATTGGTGGTAGGAGTTATATGCTCACCATCCATGGTTACCAGTGAGTATGCACCCTTGGGGTAAACCTTGTGAACAACGAAAGGTCCTTCCCATTTGGGCTCCAACTTGGGTGGTTTCCTTCCAGGTATCATTGGTGTCCTAAGGGCCAATACCAAATCGCCTTGAAAGAAGGAACATAGGAAAAACTATTGTTTAAAGATTTGGATATCTTGTTCGGATGCCTTTCCAGATTATGAAGGGCATGAATCTTGTTCTCAATGAGCACTTCCAACTTAGACGTACAGATTCTGGATAATTTATCTGGTGCTTACTGATTATAGACAACTTTTTACAATGAGGGAAATTTAATCTCGATGGGTAGGACGACCTCGGTCCCACACACCCGAGAAAATGGGGTCACATGGGTGGAATTGTGAGTCATCATCCAATAAACCCAGAGGGAATTGGGGACCTTGTCCGGCCAACTCTTCTTATTTTGAGGAACCATTTTCTGTAAAATGTTATAGAGGTTCTTGTTGAATGCCTTGATCTATCCATTTGCTTGTGCATGATAGCGAGAGGTATGATTAGAATGGATGTTTTACTTATCATACAATTTCTTCAGCTCAGCCGCTTGGAAGTTGTTCCATTATTGGGACAGTATGAGGGACCCCAAATCGGTAGATGATGTTGGAGCTCACAAAGTCAACAATTGAATGGTCCTTGACCTCTTTGAGTGGAACTACCTTTGCCCACTTGGAGAAGAAATTTATGGTAGTCATGATGAACCTACACTAGCGAGCTATCGCCAGTAGATATGGTCCCACGACATCAAGTCCCACACCACAAATGGCCAAGAGTACTTGGTAGAGTGGAGAGGTTCTGGCAGCCGATGCATGAAGTTATCATGAATCTGGCATGCATGACATCTTTAGGCAAACTTGATGCATTCATGGATCATGCAGGGCCAAAAATACCCCAGTCTTTGGATCTGATGAGACAACTTCTTCCCAATATAGTGGACACCGCAGGAACCGGCATGAACCTCCTGCTTAACCTGAGAAATCTCGACCCCTTGGATGAAACGGAGGATAATACCATCAAAATAACTCTTATAGAGGATCTATTCAATGCTGGGACCACTTTGGAGGGTAAACTGTAATGCACGACGTCGAATTCGCTCTTACTCGGCCCGATCTATTGGGAGATTACCGTATTTGAGGTATTCAACCAAGGGTATCCTCCAATCAGGAGTTACTCCAATCACCATGTCCAGGGGACCTGAGGGTCCTAACGTGGAGGAAAAAGTGGTATGGTGGCTTACCTGTGGGCTATCATTGTTATCTGGAGCGAAGGGAGATATGAATCTTCGGTGTGCCACGTGGATAATCAGATCATCCTACTCAGGCTCTACAAGTGACACAACTAGGCCTGCCAAGGCGACTTCCCTACCATTATGTGACCAAGGGACATGGGTAACCTCCGACCGATATGGGAACTGGGCCATTAGTTGGAGAGTGTGATCCAACAATGGTATGATAAATGGATTTCTGATGATATAGTCATCATTTATTTTCTTGATGACTAGTTCAGAGTCCCCTTTCACATGAAAATGGGGCACGTCAATCTTGAGAGCTAGCTCGAGGCTAGTGATGAGATCCTAATACTCTGCTTCATTGTTAAGGCAGCCCTCTAAAAACAATAATGTGTATGGAAGGATGGCTTGTGCCGGGGTAATGAAGACGATACCCAGGCCTACCCTGTTGAGCCTGGGTTCATTGAGCCTCCTGTCATTGGGGCTTCAAGAAGCACCATTAGAGTGCATCTGCCAACATGGCATGGAATGATCTATTGAGAGGATCACCTCATTAAGAAAATCCTGGTCTAGAGACTGGTCCGTAATGGTTGGATGGGCAGTAAGAAAATCTTCCAATGACTGCCCTTTAATAGCCTTCTGAGGGACATACCTGATGTCTAAATACTAGAGGATTACTGCCCACCGAGCTAGACGACCTGTCAGTATGGGGCGGCTTAGGATGTACTTCAGTGGATCTACCAGGGACAACAGCTGTACCTCATGGTGTTGTAGGTAATGTTTCAATTTATGTATTTCAAATACCATCAAAAGACATCTCTTTTCAATGGGGGAGTATCTGGTCTCCATATAGAAGAGAATGCGACTGAGGTAGTAAAGTTTGTTCACCGTTCCCTCGTTGTTCTTCTAGGTGAGGAGGGCACCGATAGATCGTTCCAGGGTGGTCACATAAAGGACCAATAGCTTTCTAGCAATGGGTGACATTAAGACTGGAGGCTGGATCAGATACTAATTGATCTCCTCAAATGCAGTCTAACATTATTCATCCCACTCATAGAGTGCGCCTTTCCTTGTTAGCTAAGAAATGGACCTACACTTACCGGCCAAATTCAAAATGAATTGGAATAAGTAGGCTATGTGGCCTTGAAAACCTCGAAGCTATTGAATGTTTCTCAGAGGAGACATATGGCTAATGGCCTTGATCTTTTCTGGGTCGATCTCAATGCCCCTGTATTTGATAACAAAGCTGAGAAAATTTCCAGAGGCGACACCGAAGGCACACTTCAATGAGTTTATCTTCAGGTGACGGGAACAGAGGAAGATGAACACTTTCTCAAGGTCCTTGAGATTGTCTTGGCACTGTTGATATTTGACCACCAGATCTTCCACATAGCATTCCACTAATGTCCTTAGGATTAGCTTAAATATGTGGTTCATGGCCCGCTGATAGGTAGCACCTTCATTCTTCAGGCCGAAGGGCATGACTTGGTAACATAAAGTACCTTATGGATCCCTGAAGGCTGTAGAATCCTCATCCTTAGGGGCCATTCAGATCTGATTATATCCGAAGTGCCCATCCATGAAGGAAAGGGCTTGAAACCCATCCATAGCGTCAATCATCAACTCCGTCACTGGAAGGGTAAAATCATTTTTTGGGCACTGACAGTTGAGATCTCAGAATTTGATGTAGAAACTTATCTGTCTATTCTTCTTCCTGACTGGAACAATGTTGGATAGCCATCTGGGGTACTGGACCTCCTTAACGAAATTGGATCTGATGATCTTATCAACTTTGGCCTTGACCATGACACCGTGTGAAGGGTGGATCTTCCTCAGAGGCTGCTTGAACTCACGATGATTTGTTGGGAGACTGAGGCAGTGAACTACTACCTGAAAATCTAGTCCTAGAATCTCATCATAACTCTGGGCAAATACATTGTGGTGTTGTTTCATGAAGTCTATGTATTGTTGTTTCTATTCGAGGGGCATAGAGGCACTGATCAAAGTGGGTATCGGGTCTGCTTCGCTACCAAGGTTCACCTGTACCAACTCATCGACTATGGTAGAGACGACCTCCTAAAAGGTAGAAGAAGCATCCTATAAACCCTCTTTATCACTTGTGGAGGGGGAATCCTCGACGGGAGGAGTTTCTTCTAAGTCGGAAGATCCGGATAGGAGGTTGGTAATAGCCTGAGCGGTAGTGGTCACTGCATCAGAGGACTCTTGTGTTGCCACAACCATAGCGATGAAGGCTGTTGATCTGATCCCATCAGGCCTTCGGCCCAAGGGGCCACACTTGATGATGTTGAAGAAATATTGGTGTGTTGGCTTGAGCCGATTGATTCCATCCTGGTGTAATAAGCACGTATTACGTATCATCGTTTCCATGGGGTGGACATCTTGATACCTTATGGGGGTAGGAGGCTCCAGGATCACCTGAGCCTGATTTGTATAGAAGTATGAGGTGATCATTCGTCATCACTTAGGCCTGGGAATGTGTTCCCCCTAATCCTAGAAACAACGAAGCATTGTCCCATGTCCGAGGTCTTAGCCTCCAATCAGTGGATTGGGAAGACGTAGGCGTCATCTAGATCTTTCGACGGGTCGGTCACAACTGTGTCATGATCGACCTCATTAGTCTGAATTTTCTTGTCCATACTCTTGTAGTAGTCAATATCTAGGTAGTGGGATTCAAAAGAGGAAAAGAGAGACACATCACCTTGAATCGTTCCCAATTGACCATTAAGGGAGTATTTGCGACACTTGTGATATGATGAGGGAACTACTACATGTAGGTGAAGCTATGGCCTTCTCATAAATACATTGTAGGCAGTGTCCTGGGAGACAACCATAAATTTGGTGCTGGCTACTAAGCCACCAAACTGGGTCTTCAATCATATCTTATCGACCAGTGTCTGTTCCGTCCTATCATAACCTCGAATTCTTAGGTCATAGGGACTCATGTCATCTTCAGACAATCCCAGCTTTCGTAGTTTTTGAGTCGTGATTTGGTTAATTCCAGAGCCCATGTCGACAAGATAGTGACGAACCTCCACGCCATTGAACTGGCCATTGATGTATAGTGGGAGAATGTTCCCTTGTATGGGATATCCTTCATCTTCTCTAGAGAACTAGATGATGGACTAACATTCATCATTCTCGATTGCCTCAACATGGAAGGCTTCTGCAGCTTATACTTCTGTCTCGAACTAGAGGGGGATTCCTAAAGCATCAGCGAGGGCTTCACGCATATCTGATGCCATGCGAATGGCCTCAAGAACGAAGAGTCTTGCTGGAATACTGGCGAGATGCTTAAGAAAATTGTAATTCTATGCTAGGCATGAAATTCTTCTTCTAGGAGGTCACTCTATGATAGGAGCCATGGTGGGCCCTACCGAATGGATCAGTGGATGACTGGTACTAGGAACATCCCACTGCCCACTGGTCGAGGCCTACAGAGTGGCTACCAGATGAGGGCCAGATGACTGAGAACGGCCTATAGTAGGGCATGGCTGGTCATGACATGGTCGGGGTGGCTCTGGGTGATCCAACAACACAAACGGTGGTGAAGGCGGGCCTGGTGCCATCTGACGAGAAGGTTGTGCATGTTGAGCTCTGAGCTGATCCTGTTTCCTAGTTTTGGTAGCATACACAGCCGGGATAGAAGTGCAGAACGAGGCACTCCAATGACCCATAAATACATGGCTCCGTCAACGCTGACGATAGCTGGGGATGTTGGGAGGATCCACATGGCACTCCTCATTTTCAGGAATCATGTAGGGGTTTACCAGCTCTACGGTGTTAACCAAGGCATACCCTTGACCATTACATGAAGAGTCATCCACTACTGGATAGATTCTAGGAGGGATTTACATCTCTGGGGGCATGAATTCACCGAGAGTACGGGATGCCAATGGCATCGGTGGGTGACTTTGATTTCCCTTGCATCGCCGGTTTTTTCTCTTTTGGGAAGAGGTCGTCTGAGATGACATTGCAGAAGTGGTGGCTGCAGCTTTTGAAGGATCTGGATGATTCAGGCGTGCCTGGGTGGCACCATGAGCATGGGTGACTGTTTTGCGAGCCATCCAGTCATCATACTTCTGGGACCTGTGATTGGAAACCTGATTCCACTCGCCCTTGTTGTCGCTGCTACTGTCTGGCCTCACGAAGACGCATGCCACCTATGCCAGAGCTGGGCCTAAATGGACTGTGTTGATTTCTACCCAGTCTTGAAGCCAGTCTTTGAACACATAGAACTTTTTGATATTGTTCCCTAGGATCTGGTGGTAGGGGCAGTAATTAGGGTGATTAGTGAGGTTTTCCTCTTCTGGTCATCTACACTCAGGCGAACATAGAATCCCCTGCTTCAAGGAACTACGAAAGTAACCGGGGACCCGTTCCTCATTGAATGAGTAGGTTCAGTTTATCCTATCCGGAAAGGGGTCCTTTGGAACTTGACCCTGACGAGGGGCTGGAGGACCCTGTCGAGGAGGTGGAGCTTGGTTATCTTTCCTGGGTGGCGCGGGGGAACCAGCCGATTCTTGGGTGGGTGTTGCTGGCCCTGTGGCTATACCTGAAGTTGGGGGCCTCTGTGAGGCTATAGAGGAAGCTCCACTGGCTACAACTCTAGTCATATGGGGGCCTCTATTTGGGCCAATAATGTGGGATCAGCCCTGGCGGCCCTTCTCGTGGGGATCACATGAGGCAACAAACGTGCCTTCATGGACTACTATAAGGCTTCCTCTAAGGGCTGAGCCTTATCCGAGCTATCTCAGAATCCCCTGGGATAGTTCTGGGTGATCAGATAGGGGACCATCTCCGTCTTGAAGTTCCCTATGCACATCATCATCAATTTCTCCTGAGTTAGTGGCATGTCAAGGGACTACATGTGTCCTTTAAACTAGGCAAAAAAAGTCATTGACACACTCTTTATGCCTCTGTTTCACTTGAAGAGGTACACGATACTTGTCTTCCATATGTTGGAACTGAACTGGTAAAGGAATTGCCTACATAGGTCCTCCCAGTCGATTACTAATCCGACGGGGAGCTGGTTGTACCAGAAAAACGCAGGCCCTTCCAAGTTCTGTACAAAACATCAGAGCTTGGCGGACTCCTGCTATGCCAGAGTTCCCAACATGGGGCCACACATTGAGGTAATGTGGGCCAGGTGCTGTGGTGGGTACCCTGTCCCATTGAAGGGGGAAAATGTGGGATTCTCGAAACCCAGGGGTGTTTTGATATCATCCACCCATGCTGGATATGGATTTCCATCAGGTGG